>CM077018.1:38430609-38801467 GCA_039090855.1 Macrothele yani
CCGGATGAGGATGTTAGCGTCTCTGTTCTGGAGAGCTTGATTGATCAGCTGCCTTCACCCTTCCTTCTTTTGGGTGACTTTAATGCTCATCATCCTTTGTGGGGTAGTGTCAGCGCCAGCGCTAGAGGTCGTCGCATAGAGTCTCTTCTGTGCTCGGCCTCTGTGTGCCTTTTAAACACCGGTGCTGACACTTACTTCCATTAGCCGACAAGATCTTTCAGTGCGATCGATTTTACCTTGGGTTCACCATCGATTATTGCTGACTGGTCGTGGACGGTGTGTAAGGATCCCCACGGGAGCGACCACTTCCCAATCGTCCTCTGGCACCATGCAAACGTGCCATATTCTGCCTCCCGCCCACCTCGATGGAGGATGGATTGTGCCAGATGGGAGGTCTTCACATCGTCCGCGGTGATATCTTCTGAAATGGTGACCCAAGAGTCAATCGACGCAGCTGTACTTAAAGTCACAACTTGTATTCTTCAGGCAGCTGATCTTTCAATTCGTAAAACATCTACGAAGCTCCCCAGAATTCCGAAACCTTGGTGGAACCCTAAATGCGCAGCGGCTAGGAGAGCTCAACACAAGGCCTGGTCTACTTTTCGGTGTTATCCAACCGAGGCTAATCTCGTTGCTTTTAAACGTGCTAAACCCTATGCTCGGTTGGTGCGTCGACGTAGCAAGAGGGAGTCTTGGATCCAGTATGTATCATCTCTTACCTCACGTGCCAATTCGAAAACTGTGTGGGAAAGGATTCGTAAGATCCGGGGTACCTACAGTTCACACCAGATTGCCATTCTCGAGAGTAACGGCTGCACATATGCTGAAGTCGGGGAGATTGCAGATTGTTTGGGGGAGGCGTTTGCCTCCGTTTCGAGTGATCTGGCGTATCCGGCCTCCTTTCATAGGATTCAATCCTCCGCGGAACGCCAGAGAATCTCTTTTGCGCCGTATACCGACACTGGTTATAACTCCCCTTCAGCATGTGAGAACTTCGGGTGGCTCTGCATCGGTCCGGGGCTACTTTTGTCGGTCCCGATGACATCCACTACGACATGCTGCGTCATCTCTCCCAGTCGTCTCTCGAGAACCTTTTAATCTTATACAACCGCATCTGGTTAGAACACAGTTTCCCGGAGTCTTGGCGAAAGGCTTTTGTTCTACCTTTTCCGAAGCCTGGCAAGGATCCTAAGTCTCCCTCTAGTTATCGCCCAATTGCTCTCACTAGCTGTCTGTGTAAAGTTCTCGAACGCATGGTTAACTCACGATTAATTCATTTTTTAGAACATCATCAATTACTTTCAGCATCACAAAGCGGTTTTCGGCGTCATCGTTCACCGCACGATCATCTCCTGCACCTTGAGACATCTGTGCGCGAGGCGTTCGTGCGTAGGCAGCACCTGGTTTCTGTATTCTTTGACATCGAGAAAGCCTATGATCGTGCGTGGCGGCACGGGATTATCCGTGACCTAAACGCATGCGGATTGCGAGGAAATCTTCCGACCTTTATTGTAAATTTTCTTCGCAATCGGGTGTTCCAGGTGCGCCTGGGTACGACACTATCTGCAACATTCCATCAAGAAGAAGGTGTTCCTCAAGGTTGCATTTTATCTGTCACATTGTTCATCCTTCGCATTAATTGTCTCCTCACAAATCTTCCTTCTGCGGTTTCGGCTACTGTGTATGTCGATGACTTGCACATCTTCTGCTCGTCATCGAGCATGCGTTTCATTGAAAGGCAGTTGCAGTCTGCTATTAATCAGATTTTTAAAGCGGCGAATAGCAATGGTTTCGTTCTTTCTCCCGACAAGACAGCGTGTGTTCATTTCTGCCGGAGGCGTGGCCTCCATCCTGACCCCAAGCTGTATTTGGACCGTGCAGCCATTCCAGTTTTGCCGGAGACCAAGTTCCTTGGACTGACCGTCGACCGTGCGCTTACGTACCGTGTGCACGTTCGGCGGCTCAAGATTTCCTGTCTGCGTGCTCTTTCTATTCTAAAAATCCTTTCGAGAGTTTCGTGGGGCGCAGACAGGATCTCTTTGTTTCGCATTTACCACTCCTTAATTCGGTCGAAACTGGATTATGGCTGTATCGTGTATGGCTCGGCTCGTCCTTCCGTTCTCCGGCCTTTGGACGCTGTTCATCATCAATCGCTGCGTCTTTGTACGGGAGCATTTCGAACATCTCCGATTCCCAGCCTTTACGCTGATGCGAACGAACCATCGCTTGAATTACGCCGTCTGCAGCTGTCTGTCCACTTTTACTTAAAACTTCGGTCTCTTCCAGACCATCCTTTGTACGGTGCAGTTTTCCATCCTCAGCATGCTCGTTTATTTGAGAACCGGCCCTCGTGCGTTCCAACCTTCGGTCTTCGTATGTTGGCCGTAACTCGTGATGCAGGGCTCGACTTGTCGCTTGTTGCAGCGACCAGGGGCTTTGGGGATCCTCCATGGCACCCACTTGGTGTCATGGTTGATACCACCTTTACGTCTTTCGACACATCCTCAACCCCTGCGTCAGTGTACCAGCAGCTCTTCGCTGAGCACATTGCCCTCAAAACTGAATACACTCCCATTTTCACTGATGGCTCCAAGATGCATGGAGTCGTTGGATCCGCAGCTGTCTGTGTTGATGACGTGTCAGTAGCGCGGATCCCAGCTGAGGCCACGGTGTTTTCGGCGGAGATGCATGCTGTGTATCTTGCACTTCTTCATGTTCAGTCGAGTTCTCATCATAGGGCTATGGTCTATACGGATTCCTTAAGTGTCCTGCAGTCTTTGTCATCGCTGGACTATTGTAATCATCCTTTTCTTTTGAACGTACGAGGGCTTCTTCGTACCTTACTCGAGGCCGGAGTCCAGATTCAATTCTTCTGGATTCCTGGGCATGTTGGAATCTCGGGTAACGAGTGTGCTGAAGCGGCCGCTAGATCTGCTTCCTCTTTGGTCGTCACACCCTTGCCACTCTTTCATCGCGATTTTCGATTTCTTGTTCGTGATCATATCAAACGAACGTGGCAGGATCTGTGGGACCAACAGGTGTAAAATAAACTGCATCGTATAAAACCTATTCTCGAAATCTGGAACTCTTCATCTCGTCGGAACCGCAGGGAGGAAGTGGTGCTTGCGCGTCTCCGCATTGGGCATTGTAGTTTCACTCACCGCTTTTTGCTGTGTGGCGACACTGCGCCGATGTGTGAGACGTGCAAATGCCGACTCACTGTCATTCATCTTTTGTGTAGCTCTGTTCGTTTTCGTGGTGTACGTTTCCATTATTTTCATTCTCATTTGTTGACCGAGGACGCCGCTACTCTGCAGCGGGTCCTGGATGACCACTGCGATACTGTTGCTGTGTTTTCGTTTTTACAAGAAATTGACTTTTTTAAACGCATTTAGATTTTAGCTCTTCCATCATCCTCATTTTTCAGTTTTAATGAATCAACCAAATTTTAAACATTGTACCATGTTTTTAATGCTGTTTGTTTCACTTTTAGCCCTTCCATCACTCTCATTTTTCAGTTTTACTTAATCAGCCAGGTTTTAAGTTTTTTACCATATTTTTAATACTGTTTGGCTGTCCTGTGTCTTGTCTTGTCTTGTGTTTGGCGCTCTTTGGCCAGACATGGCCCTTGCGCCATAAAAACTAACAAACCAACCAACCAACCTCAATCACCGGATCTCAATCCAATGAAGCATTTGTGGGATAAAGTCCAAAAGGGGATCAGACGACTGGATCCTCTACCATCAAAACTTCAAGAGCTAGAGGGTGCAATTCATCGCAGTTGGACTAATTTACCGCAAGCCACTTACCGACATTTAATAGAGTCCATACAGAGACAACTTCAAACAGTATTAAGGGCAAAAGATGCCATAACAACGTACTGACCAAGTGCAGATGTGGGAACGGGTCACGGGTCACCGGGTCAACAATTTCTTGCGCTTCAAACGTGTCGGGTCAAGATGTTCCTGACCCGATTTCGACCCGGGTTTTATTTCTGTTTTATTTTTGAAAATATAAAATAATATTTCAAAGAACCCTTTAGAGGTCTTTGAAATAATATTTCAGAGCTGCAGAGTATGATCCAGGAACTTGCTGCGAAGAGTAAAGAAATAGTATTAAAAATGAACTTTCAGAAGACAAAACTGATGTACAATGCTCTTACAAGGAATGAAGCTTAGTCGATTGATGGGAGAAATCTGGAGGTAACCGATACTTACATTTAGTTTGGACAGCAGATATCAAGCAAAGGTCACATTGATGAAGAAATTAATCGACGTATGAAACTTGGTTGGACAACTTTTGAAAAAACAGTACAATTTTTAAGAGCAATGTGCCATCATGTCTTAAAAGAAAGTGTTTAATCAAAATCAATGCATTCTTCCAGTGCTTATGTACGGAGCAGAGACGCGAACCTTAACTAAACAAGTTAGTAAAATCATGCAATGTATTGATTATGATACGCTTTCCAACATACCAGAAATCATTACTCAAGTTATCACTCAAGTTATGAGGATAATGGCTGTGGAATAAATCTCGGTCTTGTGCCCTGAACTTTGATCCCATTTCGATGATATTCTACAGAACCGGTTCAGTATACCTCCGAAATAACATGATAAAGTTTTGTCGGAATGGAAGCATTTTTACGTAAGTTATGATGCATAATTGCTATGGAATAGATTCCGCTCCTGTGTCCTAACTTTTGACCCCATTCCGCCCATTTTCGATAGGATTCGTTGACCCCATTTCGCCTATTTAATAGGCAGACCCCTACAACATACTAACATTTCATCCAGATCGTAGATTTTTTACGTAAGTTATGACGCATAATGGCGATGGAAGTGATTCCGCTCCTATGTTCTAACCTTTGACCCCATTTCGACCATTTTAAATAGGGTTTGTCCCCAGGTGGTCCCCTACCATATACTAAAATTTCATCGAAATCGAACCATTTTTACGTTAGTTATGACGCATAGAGAAGTGGAATGGATCCCGCTCCTATGTGCTAACCTTTGACCCCATTTCGTTCATGTTCAATAGGGTTCCTTCCTGGGTGATCCCCTTCCACATACTAAAAGTTCATCGAAATCGAACGATTTTTACACGAGTTATGGTGCGGACGAACATACGCACACAAAGCGTGACGTAATCAGGCAGATGGGAATCGCGACCATCTGCTCGCAAAAGTGTGACGTCATAAAATTTAATAGGATCCACGCACAACGCGTGACGTAATGAGACAGATGGCGTGACCGTGCGCCAACATATCAAGCGCGAGATTGTGACGTCATAAAATCGTCCCCAGGTGGTCCCCTACCACATAATAAAATTTTAACGAAATCGAACCATTTTTACGCATGTTTTGACGCATAAAGGAAATGGAATGCATCCCGCTCCTATGTCCTGACCTTTGATCCCACTTCACCCATTTTCAACAGGGTTCATTCCCAGGTGGTCCCCTACAATATACTAAAATTTCATCGACATCGAACCATATTTACGCAAGTTATGATGCATAAGGGCAATGGAATAGATCCCGCTCCTATTCCGTGACCTTTGACCCCACTTCACCCATTTTCAATAGGGATCATTCCTATGTAGTCCCTTACAATATGCTAAACTTTCATCGACATCGCACCATATTTACGCAAGTTATGACGCATAAGGGCAATGGAATGGATCTCGCTCTTATGCCGTACCTTTGACCCCATTTCGTCCGTTTTCAATAGGGTTCGTCCCCAGGTGGTCCCCTACCACATACTAAAATTTCATCGAAATCGAACCATTTTTACGCGAGTTATCGTGCCGACAGGCGGACAGACGGACAGGCAAAGCTGGAGGATATACGCTTCTTCAACCTACGGTTGGAAAGCGTAAAAAAGACATACAAAGATTGCAGACAACCGAAAGAAGCATAGAGATATGCGTGCTTGATGTGGGGAGACCTTCATACAGCAGTGAACTGATAATGATTGACAATGATGATTAGATATTCAAATTTATAGTTCAAAGCAGATTTGTCCGGGTCAAGTCCGGGTCGGGTTCAAATATATAACGGCCGGGTGCGTGTCTAAAATTTTTGACCCGTTTCCAACTCTGACCAGGTGGTCATAATAATTTGGCTAATAAGTGTATGTGCATCTTTATTTTTAATTTCTTTGTTATGTTTGCAAACAAAATAGAAGCAAAGTTTTTTTATAGTTTTGCTGAAACCACAAAAATTTATAGCTACGCCACTAAGGGAAAGCATATTGTGCATAACCAGATAACGTCACATTTGAATTCATTGATTTAATTTCTTCTCTTTTAAAGCTATTTGAAACTATTTGCAAGTGATTCATGCTATTTTATTAGAGCGCCAAACAGAAAATTCGAACTTGATATCTTTTACGAAACTGTGTTACATAACCCAAAACTCAGCCACCTGCTTGAAGGAATATGGCTACTTTTCGCTAAATCGTGCTTTGACCTCCCGAACTGCGATGACGTCAGCGTTCCTCCCCACCCCTCACTCATATCCCTCCCGTTTCCACCAGGCGAAGGGAGAATTTATTTTTATCGCGTTTGCTGGGCTTGTTTTCAAAGCGAGGAGATGAAATCCTTATCAGCGGACACTATGCATTACGCACTGTTGTGTGTGAGAGGCATTTTGTTACAGCAGGTTTTTCTACCTTCCGCTGCATGATGTCGCCCATCCGAAACTAAAAGTGTTTTGTCTATACAACTTCTACAAATGGAAATATTGCATGCACTTGGAGTCTGATAACATGCCAGCAAAAACAACTGGAATGTTCAATCATGCTTTCCTCAATCCCAGATTTACACTATTATCCAGTTGCAATTTTTAGTACCAAAATGTACAAGGTGTCCCACTCACTACTTTACCAAAGTTTTTATTACGTAAATAATTACAGTAACTGAATTATATTTTGCAAGAACATACTTTCATCCATGGAAAACAGGATCATATCATAAGAAATATTGAAAGTGTCCGCACTGTGTATCGAGACAGGCTTAAACACGAGACTTCACATTTCGGAAAGTTTTTTTTTTTTTTTTTTGATTGGAGGTTTAACGACCACCGTGAGCAACTCAATGGGCTATAAGCAGTCGCCCGT
Organism: Macrothele yani; assembly: GCA_039090855.1. Taxonomy (NCBI): domain Eukaryota; kingdom Metazoa; phylum Arthropoda; class Arachnida; order Araneae; family Macrothelidae; genus Macrothele; species Macrothele yani. The sequence goes on from CM077018.1 coordinate 38,437,725, forward strand.
CCCTAATTTTAGGGTCACTGGTTCCAGGGAAGGGAAAGAGCCAGTACCGTAAGACAAACACAACATCCATGCCTGACCGGGATTCGAACCCGGACCCCTTACGGACGAATGATCAGAGGCCAGCGCCTTAGACCACTGCGCCACCGGGGCGGCTTCGGAAAGTTCGCACCGGTTGCTCCGGCGTAATTGCTGCCACTGCCTCGCAGACGTTGTTCTTCAATGCCACAAGAGTCATCGGCTTGTTTTAAAACTCCAGTGGTTTGAGATACCCCCAGAGAAAAAAATCAGGGAGTCAGGAGATCGAGGTGGCCACATTCCTTTAGAAACCACACATGTGATGTATGGCAAGTTGCCCCATCTTGTTGAAAATATCTAGTGGTCAGCTCTTCGGGGTGCAGTTGGTTAACGAATGCCTGAAAATCTTCCATGTAGACAACTGTTGTGACCGTATCCTGAAAGAAGACGAACCCAATGATCCGCAGACGTGATACAGCGCACCACATTCCAATTTTTTGTACGTGAAATAGTTTCTCTACAAATACGTGAGGATCTGCCTCTGGCAACATACAAGTGTTTTGTGGATTTATACACAGTCGAGTCACATTATTGTGACCACCTCCTACATCTGACGTCAACAGCGCGTAGCCAATACAAGAAGGCACGTGTTGCTAGCTGGCTTGGAGGGTATATGAGGTGTGGCAATCTGAAAACATATCACTCGTTGCTGTCATGGATAAAAGAAGCGATTTATCAGATTTGCAAAAAGGGATGATTATCGGCTTTCGGGCTAAGGGTGGAAGTATTTCTGAAACAGCGCAGTTTGTGAACTGTTCGCGTGCTGCTGAGGTTAAAGTCTATCGTTATTGGAGAAATGGCACCATTGCGAATAAGCAAATGGAAACTGCGGAGCACCACGTGCCATTGATGTGAGTGGTGAACGTCGGCTGCGAAGGTGCGTGAGGGCCGATCGACACGCTACATAGGAACAACTTACTGGCCAAATGAACCAGAGGGCTACCGAAATGGTATCTAAATTGACAGTTCAGCAAACCCTGTTGCGTATGGGGCTCCGATCCAGACGGACTGTTACTGCACCTATGCTAAGGAAGGTGCATCGGCATAAAAGGCTTATATTTGCACGGAAGTATCGGAATTGGACCTCCGCTGATTGGCAAAGGATCGCTTTCTCTGATGAGTAATATTTTCTCCTTCATCCAATGGATGGACGTTGGTGTATAAGGCGTTATGAATCCCTCCTTGCAGACCACGTACACCCATACATGCTGATTGTCTTCTTTAGGGCGGATTGGATCTTCCAGGACGACAATGCGACGTATCACACAACTAGAAATGTCCGAGAGTGGTTGGAAGAGCACGATGAAGGCTTCAAAGTACTTCCCTGGCCCCCTAATTCCTCAGACTTAAAACCAATGGATCATCTCTGGAACCACCCCGACCGTGTTGTTCGCTCTATGGATCATCCATCACGCACCCTCCAGCAGCTGTCAGATGCACTGCTGTCGGCATGGCTCCACATACCTGTGAACACCTTCCAGCACCTTATTGAGTCACTCCCAGTCCGTGTAGCTGCTGTCAGCGCTGCGCACGGCGGCTACTCTGGATATTAGCAGGTGGTCACAAGAATGTGACTCGACCGTGTATATATAGGTTTACGTAGCGATCCTGGTAGACAAGGACGTTACCTTGTCCACCAGGATCGCTGGTGGAAAAGGTAACGTCCTTGTCACCAGAATCTCTAAGTTCGTAATGCGCATGACGAATCAGACCTACTATATAGACTATCTGACAACAAGTAATTGGAAACCCCTGCAATCGCCGATATCTGCGGTCCTGATACATGTCACGGCCGTCTCCGTTAAATATCGTGTGGGAAATAACAACGCAACCAGTCGCAGGCAAGATGCCACGCAGTTCGGAGCCCTCTGATTTCGAGAAAGGTGTAATCGTCGGGTATCACAGAAATGGCCGATCCATACGTGACATATCTAGAGAGTTGAAGTACCCAAAATCGACAGTCGCTCACGTGATTGGCAAGTGAAAGATGAGAGGTGACTGTCGGAATGTGCCCTACCCGGCAGACCCACAAACCTGGGAGTTAGAGACGGACGGGCGCTGGCCAGAGAAATTCGGAAGAACCGCTCCAAATCGATGGGCCACATCCGCGAGGAGTTTCAACAGGTATCCGGGAGTGTTCTTTCGATGAATAACATCCGTAAAGAAGCCCATCTGCTCTGCTATCATGGACGTGCTGCTGCCCAGAAGCCTTTGATCACCAAGTCCAATAGCGCTGCTCGGCTAACGTGATGCAAAGAACGTCGACAGTGGACCGTTGAACAGTGGAAACAGATTCTCTGGAGCAACGAATCAAGGATCACCCTCTACCGTTCGGATGGAAGGGTCTGGGTTTGGCGTCTGCCTGGAGAACGCCTCCTGCCGGAATGTATTGTTCCAACTGTGAAGTTCGGCGGTGGTGGAATTATGCTATGGGGGTGTTTCTCATGTTATGGCACGGGACCCGTGGTCGCAATTCCTTGTAGACTCAACGCCGAGACCTACTGCACCATTTTGGATGACCATGCGCTTCCTACGTTGTGGCAGTTTTACAGGGTGGACCCATGTTACTTTCAGGATGACAATGCCACCTGTCATGTTGCGAGGTCCACCATGGCTTGGTATGGTGACAATGGGGTTAATCGAATGGACTGGCCTGCGCAGAGCCCGGACCTTAACGCTATCGAGAACCTCTGGGACGAGTTGGAGCGTCGACTTAAGGGGTGCCCCCACCGTCCGAAATCGGTGAAGGAACTGACCTGTCTTCTCCAAGCCAAGTGGAAGAAAATACCGCTAGCCGTCGTACAACGCCTGGTTGAGAGTATGCCCCGGAGGGTCGCAGCTGTAATCACCGCTCGTGAAGGCTCCACCAACTATTGAAGGTGAATAAACTTTGAATAAACTTCGTTTTCCTTTGCTATCACAGGTGTCCAATTACTTGTTGCTAGATAGTGTATATATAAAGCACGTAGACTCTCTTTTCTATTGGGCCGCGGGTGGCCTAGTGGTCATCGTTCGTGACTGCCATGGAGATAACCTCAGTTTCAATACTGGGCAGGTACGAACGCTCGAACCACTAAATACCCGCCGTGCGTCGTATGGGTGCTTCCCCCCGGTAATAAATAAGGGCGTCTTCCTCTCCCTTTCTACCTCGCTTTCGTGTGACTTTTCTATCAGTCACTCCAGCCCAAATCTCCTAGCTTTCTATTTCTAAGGGTTGTTTAAGACCTGGGGTCAGACCCTGCCTTCCTAAAATCCTCTAAATATGATCTGATTTGATCTCTCTTTTCTACCATTTTTCTTCACCTGATGATGCACCGGACGCGTGTGTGAAAGATTTTGTGTGTTTTTTAGCCTTGTATATATTTTAATCATTACATTTTTAAAGTATTAAAACTAAGACGTGTCCTATGATACCGTGCTTCACCAACTAACTCTATCAAATGGTACTCCATATTCTGAAACATTCTGCGCTCCCTACCGTGTCGTAATACTTCGGCACGTACCGTTGTTAGTTTTAACACAACTATGCTCCATAACGCCCTGCTCGATCTGGACAAAACTGGTTTGTAGAGGACATTAAAAAGGTTGGACTAGCCCCTTAAAAGTGCTGATCTCAACCAAGAACGTCTTTGGGAGGCATTATAATGCCGAATGAGATCTTGCTCACACTGACCTTCTCCAAATCTGCTTTGGTAGTAGCTCTTCAGGAAAAGTAGAGGACTATTCCTGCAATTTTACCGATTTAATAGAAAACATGCCACAAAGGCCTGCTGCTCTTATTAAGCAAAAGGTGGCCCTTTTATGTAGCATGTTTTTGAAATAAAAGCTAAAAGCTTTTTTTTTGCAGCTATACGTAGGAACCCGAGTACAACTCAGGTGGCAAAGTGGTCTGAGCGTTGGCTTGTCAAAGCTCATCAGAGTGGGCCTGGATTCGAGTCCGGATAGGAATAGGTTGTGTTTCTTTTGTTACGATACTGGCCCTCTCCCTATCAATAACCCCAAATTAGGGACGGGAGAGTTGCTTACTAAGATTGTTAAACCCCGAAAGAAACAGAAACATCGCGTGTATATAAGTGAATGTAAGTGTGCGCAGAATTTCTTATATCTTTTGCAAATTAATCGATTCCCCAGTATCTTTAAATACCAACTCAACGCAACATGAAATTTGAGAGAAAACAACAATGCCTTTACGAATCAAAATATGCGCCGTCATTATCTATCACCTTCCGCCATCGGTCGGGCAGCTGACGGATTCCAGACATGAAGAATACTTCGTCGTGTGACGCGATGAAGTCGTCAACCCATTTTTGCACTTCGTCACATGTCCGGAACCGTACAGCAGACAAACCATGTTGCACCGATCGAAACAAATGATAGTCTGAAGCGGCTATGTCGGACTATACGCCGGGTGCTCCAAAACTTCCCAGCCAAGCGTCAATAACGTTTCCTTGATCGATTTCGCGACATGCGGCCTAGCGTTGTCATGCAATAATTTCACGGGACGCAGTTCTTTGCCCGTGAATGGACGTTTCCGACAGATTTCCTGGTTCAGTCGCAATAATTGCTGCTTGTATTGATCAGCAGTAACAGTTTGGCCCTGTTCCAATAGTTCATAATAGAGCACACTCTTCATATCCCACCAGTTACACAGCAGAACTTTTTGCGTTTGAGACGAATCTTTATCCAGCAATGCTTGCAGTTCCTCATGTGCAACCTTCAGCAGGGCGCCGCTACGTTCTCTATCGCTAACATCAAAATCACCTGCTTTAAACCATCTAAACCGAAACTGACACGTGCTTTTCGATACAATATTCTCCCCCAGAACAGAACAGATTCATGCACATGCTTTTGCAGCACTTTTCCTTTATGAAATTCGTAACGAATGCAGTGTTAAGTAAATGCAGTATCGCTTGCGATCTTTCACCTACCGATATGCAAGTGCGTTTGACTGTTGGGCAAACTTCTGTGACACAGTTTCTGGACCAGTTACAGTCACATGACAACAACGCGGGGGGATGTCGGATATGTAAATTAGCGGTATACCTCACACACAAAACGCTTTAAAACTCATTTGTACGCTTAACACATTATAACGTAGATTCAAAGCTTTGAAAGCATGCACGATCAGGCAAGTGCTACTATTTAAAACCGCATGCTGTCAGGTAAGGATAACTATTTGAAAGCATATACGATCAGACGACCGTTGTTTGTATGTCATAGATGATGAGGAAAGTTAAAAGCTCTGAAAGCAGGCAGGGTTAGATAAGTGATACGAAGCTTTACAATATGCATGATTAGGTAAGTTTGAATAGCTCAAAGCATATGTAATCAGGTAAGTGTAAATCTTTGAAATAAGGCACGATCATGTAAAGGCAACTATTTGAAAGCATGCACGAGAAAGTAAGTCTAATTGTTTGAAAGCACGCATACTCAGATGACTGTCACTTAACAAGCCTGTATGATTACCAAGTTCCGAACTTTGAAAGCATGTGGGATCAGAGAAGTGGTACAAATGCTTGACGTTATGCATGATCACGTAAGTTAGAAGCCTGGAAAGAATGCGTGATCAGGTCAGTATAAATCTTTAAAACAAGTAGGATCAGTTTAGTAGGAAGCAAATCTTGAAAACACGTGGGATCAGGCAAGTATTTAGTAAGGTTCGTAAGCGTGCATGGTAACCAAGATAGGTGAGTAACTTTGAAATCATACGCGATCAGTTAAGTTCGGCTTCTCAATATCATACCGGATCAGGCAACTACACTATATTGAAAAAAGTCACTGGGCACATAGAAGATAAACACACCATAGTCTTTATTGCCATACATTAGTATGGTGTCGGTCCACCATGCGGCCTCAATTCATGCACTGACCCTTAGAGACATGCTTTCGACAAGGTTTTGGAACACAGCGATAGGTATGCGCTTCCATTCAGTACATAATGCTGCCGTTAACTGTTGCTTATTACTAGGACTTAGTTCCAAACTTCTTACGCTGCGCTCTAATTCATCCTATAGGTGTTCTATGGGATTAAGATCAGGGCTCCGTGCTGGCTAGTTAACACACGATACGGAATTATCGTCAACCCACGCCGTAACAGTCCTTACTTTATGGCTCGGTGTATTACCCTGCTGGTACCAACAAGGCTCGGTTCTATAGTATTGCCACAAAGTTGATAGGGCATAATTGTCCAGAATATCGAGGTTGATGTGCTGGTTAACAGGTTTGACCACGATACCCAATGGACCGGGACTATACCACGAAACACAACCTCACACGAGTACACTGCCAGCTCCAAACTAGACCGTAAGAGCAGTACAATGTGGTAAATAGCGTTCCCCCTGCTGCCGCCATACCCACACACGGCCATCAGACTGATGGATCGTGTATCTAGATTCATCAGTCCATAGGACTCGTTTCCGTTGATCTACGGTCCACGATAAATGTTCTTTACTCCATGCTAAACGACGAGTAGCATTCCGAGTGGAGATTAAAGGCTTATGAGCAGCCACACGACCACGGTAACCCATGGAACGAAGTTCTATGCGAATGGTACGTGTACATACTAAGGTTCCAGCATTTTTACTCACCTGTACACTGAGATCTTGTGCAGTATTCCGTCGATTAGCTGTAACGACTCTCCTGAGGCTTCAACGTCCTCTATCACTGATTTTCTTTGGTCTGCGGGTACGTTTTGCTGTTTCAGACACGCCATGTGTCTTTCACTTATTCCGTACATCCAAAACAGTTGACTTGGGTATGTTTAAACGCCTCTCGGTTTCTCTTATGGACAATCAGCTAATATAACTCCCAACAATCTGTCATTTCTCAAAGTCAGTTCTCTTGCGCCCCGACATTTTTGCTTAACCTCACAATGCGATATGATCGCTTTAGCTGTAGACTTGTTTTTATACCGTTAGCAGCTGTACCGCGCATCTTAACAACACAGCGGATCCGTTCATTTGCTTTTGAAGGGGTGTCCAGTGACTTTTGTCAATATCGTGTATTTAGAAAGGTGAATAACATAGTAAATCCGTAGCTTTGACAGGATACAAAATTAGGTATGTGTAGAATGTTGGAAGCATTCGTGATCAGACCAATGTGAAGCTTTCTGCGCTTGCGTAATAAAGCAAGTATTAGGTGTGCAACTTAATTCTCGGCCACAGGCACGACAGGTCTGTGGTACAGTAAATACGCACAATGTGCGAATCTGAGAATCAGAAAATCCCCATTATGTCATCGAACAACTGAGGGCTAGCCCGAAAGTGAACGTATGGTGAGGCCTGATGCACGACAGAATCATCGGACCCTTCTTTTTTACAGAGCCGACGGTAACGTGTAACGTGTACCTGGACATTCGGGAACTTTTTGTAGAAACCGAGTTGCATGCACTCCAACCTTCGATTATTTTCCAATAAGAGGGTGCCCCATCACATTGATCAATAATGGTTCGTGAGTTCGTGAATGCCACGTTTCCAGACAAATGGATTGGCCGCGATGGTTCCATGGCATGTCCACCTTGATAGCTCGACGTAAGCCCTCTAGACTTTTTCCTGTGGAGTTATGTGAACGACCAAGTTTACCCTAGCAGTGTTCAGGATGTCGAGACGTTTGTTGCATAGGACTGATAACGCCATGACGCTGCCTCAGGGGCTGGGAGATCAGAATGCGCCATCCTAACGTGCGGGTGGGGGACATCATAGGGGTGTGGAAATAGTGTTATGGTCAAATTAATATTTCACAATACTATCTCGGTACGCAGAACGGGTGACGTTACAAATGTTTCATTTTTTACGCTTTCCAGCCGTAGGTTGAAGAATCGTATATGCTCCAGCTTTGTCTGTCTGTCTGCCTGTCCGCACGATAACTCGCTTAAAAATGGTTCGATTTCGATGAAATTTTAGTATTTGGTAGGGGACAACCTGGGGACGGACCCTATAGAAAATGGGCGAAATAGGGTCAAAGGTCAGGACATAGGAGCGGGATCCATTCCATGCTCTTATGCGTCATAACTTACGTAAAAAATGCTTCTATTGCGACAAAACTTTATCATGTTGTTCCGGAGGTATACTGAACCGGTTTGTTGAATATCATCGAAATGGGGTAAAAGGTCAGAAAACAGAAGCGAGATTTATTCTACAGCCATTATCCTCATAACTTGACTAAAAATGCTTATATTGCGACAAAGCGACATGACTAAAAAGCTTCTGTTGTTGTTCCGGAGGTGTACTGAACCGGTATGTTGTTCCGGAGGTATAGTGAACCGGTTCTGTTGAATATAATCGAAATGGGGTGAAAGGCCAGGGCACAGGAGTGAGATTTATTCCACAGTCATTATCCTCGTAACTTGAGTAATGATTTCTGGTATGTTGGAAAGCGTATCATAATCAATGCATTGCATGATTTTAATAACTTGTTATTTATCTAACACGTGTTTGTGGTAACTTTTCTTTCAATCCTTTGTCTTGCGAATTTTTCTTTTAATTTCCCTCTGGTTATTTTTAAATTTTGAACGGCTGCTCCAAAGATTTGCATTTGCTTCATGGATTTTTAATATTCTTTACAATTCCTCGATAAATATTTATATACGTTCTTGTGTAATATGATATCACTATTCTGGTGGATAGCATGTTCCACGGTCAGCGCCATTTTTCCCTCAAAAATTTTACTGAGTGTGTGTTTTTGCAAATAATTTTTGTTTTATTATACCAAACTTTATCATAGATGATTCTCTGTTTTTCCCACTTAAAGAAATTTTATTTAACGACGATCGGAAACTTTTGTTTGAAGCGGTTTAATGTATGTTAGCGAAGGAGTATTCGGAGCTGACTGCATTCGTAATTCCATCGTATATTATTTCTTAGCTTATGATTTATTTTTGAATTTAATTTTCACTCTTAATTGATGCATTTCTTTTATGCCTCCGTCCTCTGCTAGGGAATTTTATTGATTTATTTTTCTTGAAGAGTTTTTTTTTTATTTCACAAATTATTTTTCCCAGTGAGCGAAATTTTTCACATCAGGAACTTTTGCTTCCTGTGCATGTGTGCGTCCGTGTGTGTGTGCTACTACTCTCACTGCAACAACGAGATGTACAGCAGTGATTTTATCGGGCAAACGACTGCTTCTGGTCATCAGCAGGGAACTGTATTATTTACAGCCGATGCCCACCCGTTAAAGGGTGCCCTTACGTAGTAGCCCATGTATCTTTTTCGACCTTTCCTCTTGAAAGGATGTTAAGTGTATTTTTATCGTTATTGTTTTTAATGTTAATAGTAGTGTATACTTTTCGAAAGATTTTACCATCATACATCAGAGGATGAATTTATTACAACAAGAAAGATTATGCTATTCTTCTGTTTTCAATGCACTTTCCGTCATCTTAGGTCTTAGATAGATTCAAAGTTATGAGACATACTTGTGTTTCTTATATACATTCAGGTTTACGAAGCAATTGAGCCCACGCCAGTGACCCCATTCAGATTTGTGGAACAATTAAGCCCACGCCAGTGACCTCCATTCAAGTTTAAGAAAACAATTGAGCTCATACCAGTCATCTTCATTCACACATTCGCTCTCTAGATTCACAAATAATTAAATCATAAAAATAATAATTAATAATTAAGTCATGTAAAGGATTTTAAGTGAAATATTCTGATTGGCTATTAAGAAAAACTGAAAATATTTAAAATTAACCATAAGATATAAATCTCTCTATTTTACACTGAAACACGAACGTATTTACATAGACATTTTGACGTCCAAGCAAACAATCATATCCTATTTTAAATACACATATATAACGGCAAAATACAAAACCTTTACAGTACTCCAAGAATTCAGAGATTTATATCTTATCCTTATGACTAATTTTAAATATTTCCAGCTTTTCTTAATTGCCAATCAGAATATTTCACGTAAAATCCTTTACACTTAGCACATACTACCTTTCTGTTTCTCTTATCGTGTTCAGATTTTTTAGTAATTTTATAGTGACCCTAGGCCAATGTGTCACATCCGTTTGGAAGAATACATCTTTTATCGTCAGCGGGGCATAAACTTTGCTTTTCTGTCCTTATGCTGTACAATTTATGGCCCTTACTTTGAATCTGCTGCATGTTGGTGAAGAACAACTTATTCTGAAACAAAAAAGTTTCATATGTTTCATGTCTGAGATTTTCTTAAGAGTCCTCCATACCCCGTATTGTTTCAATTCCGCCGCATGCGAAATTGAAACAAATATAGCATCATGCAGATGGAAAAATCGATATATCATATCACTAGTGGGTATTCCCAGATTTTTATATTTCGAGAGAAAATATCAAATTATTTTTCTGCTTTTTAACCTAGCAAATATCCAAATTAGAAATTTTTAAAAATGATTGTCAATCCGCCCATTATTTTACACTTTTGGGAGAATTAAAATATTACTCCTCAAATGACGCTAATGTGGAAACGCAGAAAGATGGTTCAATGTTTATTCTACATGTGAAAAAAAAAACGAATTTCTAAATTATTTTTTTACATGTGTAATTTCGTTCTGGAAATGCGTGTTTTTGGATATTCTTCATGAGGTATGGAGGACCCTTAACAGCAGCCTCTACAACACATTTGGCGGTTAATTTTACACCGCACTCGCTTTTTAACAAATTCCATTATTTGCTTCCCATTCATCTCGTCCTTCATCTTTCCAATCACTTCCTTGTTAGTTTGGTTATACCGAGATACTGACCTCAGCGATTCAAGGGTTACTACTCAATGTGATCCCCATTCTGATGTTGTAAGAACTGAAGGCGATGAAAACTCTTTTTAACGGTCGACCGTAAATTATCTTCGGTGATGCTTCTCACATACAATGTGGTACTGTCTTTCAAGGCTGCCAAATTTTCAACATTTCCTTGGTAAACCACACATTTTAGGTGTCCCCACAGCCAGAAAACCCAAGGAATGAGATGGCCACACTGTGCTATAGAATAAATTCAACTGCCGTGACACTGCATATGAACTACTGGAGCGTGCAACATTGTTCATTGACTGTTCAACGACAGCTGTGATATCTTCAACAACTTGTGAATTTAAAGGATTGCACCCTCGACGTGGTTTAAATCCTAGATGTCCGGTTTCCTTGAATCGAGTGATCATTCTCCTGAGAGCTTGTGGGGTCAATGGTTCTCGGTGTAATTCCCAAAGTGCAGCTGGAGCATCTGCAATACGTGTGCTTATGCAAATTTCGTTGCTTGCAGCGCCGCAAGTGTCACAGTGGTGAGTTTTGGCACCTTTTTTTAATTATTTACGGGAATGTCTTGCGCATGTGTTGAAATGCCACCATACCGTATTTTATTGCATTTGAACTACTAAATACATCTCTAGACAGCGTTGAGTACTTTAATTGCAATCACCCGGTATTTCAGATTCGGCCAGGGATTAAATTCAAAAGAAACGGCATTCTGACATGTGCGATATAAAAAAAATCACACTATTTTTAATTTTTTGCTGGATAATAGAATTTTGAGGTTTCTTTTTAATGAAAGTCATTCAATGCGGGGTTGTTTTTTTTGTATTTGGTTGCATGTTCGCCCAAATAAATCCTTTCAAATGCTAACAACTGAAATTTCTTTACTGCATAACAAAGTGAAATATCGAACTTTTTGGTAAATTAATATTTTTGAGTAAACATCATAAATTAATCAGAATGACACAGGTAACAGCAAACAACGAAAACGATTCACGTTATTTCAGCTTTCCTGTGTAAAACATGTGGAAACCAATATATTTCGGGTTCAAATTAATAGTTTCCTGGATTTAAAAACAGCTTATTGATTTTAAATACAGTATTTGCTTCTCCATTATTTTAAACCTATGCCGCATTACCGTCTTAAAAGTTTTCTAGTCATTTTCCATATTTGCATACAATACCAGCTTTAAATTTATCATGTTAACTAATGCTTTCCGAGATATATTTTTTTCAGCACAGGGCAAAAGGAAAATAAGTAAGCGCAATTATATTTTCACTTCCACCATGATTTACACCATAACCAAGTCCAAACTTCCCTTCGTAATATGCCACCACTCCGACCTTTTGACCCGCTCAATGTGACTCCATCGTTCTCACAGCGCAAACTTACGCTGAACAGAGCAGACAGACAATCTAGTCGCATATGTGATATCTGTGGTAACAGCTTTCTCAGTATTGAAAAAGTTATTTGTTAGATCCAGAAATTTGTTTAGAGAATTTGATGCTAATGAATCGGAAATTTATAATGTTTGCAAAATTTAATTCAGCGGCTTCAAAAGCGAAATAAGATGAAGTTTTGGTAAATGTGTAATTTAGCGTCCTAAATTATTTCGCCCAAAATGTTGAAGGATTTCGAAAAAGTGAGACGTACAGATTTTAAAGAGTGCAATTTCATGGCAAATGGTGAAAAAATTTCATGTTTGAAATGCTTTTTAAAGATTTTTAGCGAAATATTTACTTGCAAGTACGACGTTGTGAACAGAGCTGCGGCAGGCGTAACACAAAACTGCGGCGACGACGTGAAGCTTTGCTCCGTAGAAAGGAAGGTTCGTTGCGGAGGCCAATTCATGGGCGGAAGACTACAAGAAGAAACGGCTATCTTGTTGCCAGGTGAGCGATCCATGTTGAGGTGATACGTTACAGAAAATAGGTCCACATTACCCATCCTGTTTTTTGTTGTCTCCTCAAGGGTAATTTTGTGCAAGCACGACTAAGAAATTACCAAATATAGTTGTGTCGGGGAAGAGAGTTCGAAACATGAACTTATTCATGTAGGAGGCAAATAGTCCTCTGAGGGTGCCAAAGTGGCGTCTAAGCTTTTTTTTTCCAGTCTCATCCATAAGTTTTCCACATTCTGGATGTGAATGTCGGGATCCCCAGGATTAACAAAATTTTCCCTGTGGATTTAAGCGAATCGACGTCGTTATAACCAGAACCAAAACTTTCAGTTTCCCATCTCATTTCCGTTGGTGAGCACTGGACATCTACTTTAACTCTTCTGTACAAGCAAGAAAGGCATATTCATACTTCCTATTTGGAATCATGGAATAGTATGCGAAAGAACAAAAAAATTCTCAGCATGTGCTTTAAAAACAGTGAGAAAACATTGAAAAAGCATATTCTCTAGCGCAACACTTTAATGTGTAACTACACTTCAAGGTGTACCCCTGAAGTTGTTTCGACGCCTCTTTTTACTCTGTTTTCAGGTGTTCTTTTGCTGTAAAATGTGTATTGGAAAAGGTTTTTGATGAAATTGATAAGGACGAAGGTACGTCTATTTCGTGCTGTAAACGGATATTGCCTGCGAAGTCCAGATGTTCCGAGAATTACGTAATTGCTCTCCGAGGGGACTTATCCCATCGGCTTGAAGAATTCAAGTGTCCAAAGAAGCATGTTGTACACAAGGATGATCTGTGTTCCCGTGCATTTTGTAAGTGGTTCCATAATATTCATCCCACTTTTGATATTGTCATGATGTGGACAGCAATTGACGTCCATTCAGACGTAACCTAACAGAGAGGAATCGAAAAGTTCTTTAGGCAGACCACATTTTGCGATATTTATCTCGACGGAATTGGCGTGTTTCCACGTTATACGGCTTTGCGGTTTTGATTCGTATCATCAGACAATTCTTTCCTGTCAGGTAATGAATGTACTTGATGCATTCTGCTATATAGACGGGTTCTGATTCAGAAGAAAACAAAACTTTTCCTTCCGAATGAATATTTCGGAGTAGAGACGAATTATTATTGTTAAAGGCTCTTTTAAGGTGTACTACAGTGTCAACGAAAGCGGTACCACCAAAGTATTAATTTCAAGGGCCAGACAAAGTAGTTAAGACACGCAATGGATACAGACATCCCCTGCTTTTACCTTTCATATCCGCCGACAGATGTCAGCACGTCATCCCAAACCCTTCTATCGCACGGCAAGGAACTACAATGCAAATATAACCCAGAGTTCTATTCAAAGGTGGGCGAGTTTTACAGATTTTCCTAGTTCGAACAACATTTGTTGAGATTTGCATGAGAGCCCTGTTTTTTTAAGGTTTTTTTTTCAAGAAATTCAGGTAATCTCGAGAATAGACTGAACTTCTCACGTCGAATTTCTAATGCACGTGGAGACATTTGGTAACACTGAAGTAAAAAAGAAAATCAGCAACAGCACTAGGGAGATTTAGGATTTAAGATGTTAATACATTACAGAGAATAAAATAGCTAGCTGAAAGTAAATTAAGAAGTTCTTTTTCATCTTTCAATAACGCACAGAGATGTGGAAAAATTCAAGTAAATTTTCTGGTACATTGGAGAACCCTCGGATTAAATAGGAATTTTTCGTTAAGATGAAGCGCTAAATACATCATGCAATACAACAGCTGTGATATAATTGTCCCCATGAATCTGAAAGAGGAAATACAAAACAAATAATAAAGGGTATTCAGGTGTGATATTCGGGTAGTTACATACACCGTCGAGTCGCATTTATGTGACCACCTCCTACTTTTGACGTCAACAGCGCGTTGCCAATGAAAAAAGGCACGTATCGTGAGCTGGCTTGGAATCTATACAAGGTGTGCTGTATGCAATCTGAAAACATATCACTCGTTGCTGTCATGGATAAAAGCAGCGCCTTATCAGATTTGCAAAAAGTATGATTACCGGCTCTCGGGACAAGGTGGTAGTATTTCTGAAATAGCACAGTTTGTGAACTGTTCGCGTGGTGCTGTGGTTCAAATGTATCGTGATTGGAGAAATGGCATCACTGCGAATAAGCGGCGTAGAAACTGCGGAGCACCACGTGCCATTGATGTGAGATGTGGACGCCGTTTTCGAAGGTGCGTGAGGGCCGATCGACACGCTACAGTGGAGCAACTCACTGGCCGAATCAACCAGGGGGCTACCGGAAGTGCGTCTAAACGAAAGTTCAGCAAACCCTGCTGCGTATGGGGCTCCGATGCACACGAATGTTCACTGCACCTATGCTAACGAAGGTGCATTGGCAGAAAAGGCTTACATTTGCACGGCAGTATCGGAATTTACTTCCGCTGATTGGCCAAGGATTGCCTTCTCCAATGAGTCACGTTTTCTGTTTCATCGAACGGATGAACGTTCGCGTATAAGGTGAGAAACATCAGAGAACACACATTCTTCAACCATTGCTGGCAGAACACAAGCTAGTGGGGACAGCGTTATGGTCTGGGGAATGTTTTCGTGTCATTCACTGGGTCCACTCATACCTGTGGAAGGCACTATGAACCGAATTCGTTACGAATTCGTCCTTGCAGACCACGTACACCCATACATGCTGATTGTCTTCCCTGGGGCGGATGGGATCTTCCAGCACGACAATGCGACGTATCACACAGCTAGAAATGTCCGAGAGTGGTTGAAAGAGGCCGATGAAGACTTCAAAGTACTTCCCTGGAACCCTGATTCCCCAGACTTACACCCAATTGAGCATCTGTGGGACCACATCGATCGTGTTGTTAGCTCTATGGATCCTCCACCACGCACCCTCCAGCAGCTGTCAGATGCACTACAGTCGGCATGGCTCCATATACCTGAGAACAGCTTCCAGCACCTTATTGAGTCACTCCCATACCGTCTAGCTGCTGTAAGTGCTGCACACGGCGGTTACTCTGGATATTAGCTGGTGGTCACAATAATGGGACTTGACCGTGTATGTATTTTTCGTCTGCTAAGAGAAATTACCTTGTTGAAAGAAATTGCCACTGACGCAGGTTTTCTCCCCTCTGCAGCTGATAGAAGGATTCGAAAATTTAAGGGTTTAGCCATAAGGAACAATTCCACTACAATGCTTAAGAATGACAACAAAAACTGATGTTTTCGTTTTCACTAACAGTCCTCCAATATCTACAAAACTGGAGTGTTTTCTTAATGTCCTCAAAATGCAAAAAAAAAAAATATCAATCTTTCGAAAAGTATTTTATATTTTTCGGCCACCTGGATCTCCGACTTGGAACTTCAGTAGGTAGGAGTGCACACAATTCCATGAAGGTGCAAAATCAACCGCAATGGCAAGACAAATTGCGTGTAAATAAACAAGCACTGAATGAACAGGACAAAGAAATCATCAGATCTCTTAGAGCCGAATATTTTAGTGATGTGTATCATCCGTACTATAACAATGCATGATAAAAACGTGCAAATCCACCTGTCATCATTTAAACTTTGGGAAACTTTTGGAAGTCTTCCAAAAAAACCGTCGTGCTTTATACAGTGTTTGGGTCCCTACCACCAATACTGTAAAATTTTGAGAACTTGAATTTCGCAATTTTTAAGCACAACGTAGAACGTACTTCTGTTTGAATTAATTTAAAAGTTTTTCGTTGCTTAAAGTAATCCTGATTTTATTAGATGAGCCCAGAAGGAAAATTATCTGGTCAAATCATTTCCTTGTGGTTCTTTTTTAAATGATCGAAAACGCCCTTGGTAAAATGTGTATAATGAACTGAGTTCTTTAGCATTTCGTTTCAATTATTATTTATATTTTGAAATATACTTACATTTTAAATGATTTGAGCTTCGAAAAAAAAATCCTGAATTTAGAGATGCAATTTTTACTTAAACACTGACTTAGCAACAATAAGATGAGGGTGTGAGAGAAATGAGAACATCAACAACAATTTGTAGCGTAGGTTGCGATTGTAGAATGTGAAAGCACAACCTCAATTAATGAATCTCTAATTTTCAATTATTTTTTTTGATGCCTTGTAGAAAGGTGCGATAGCTTGGGAACTATTTTTGACGCGTAATATTAAAACACGTACAGCCTATTGGCGAACTCGCGAGGTTTAAGTGAAAGGTGGAAAAGAAGTTCTTAAGTCGTTTTTCGATATCAACTGGATCCCACTACGCACGCACCTCTCTGCCTAGCTACAAACGGTGATCATACTAAATCCGATACTAACATTTGTAGTATCGCTTAAATGAAACATTTGTAGTATCGCTTAAGTGAAATGGGGTCAAAGGTCAGGACAAGAGAGTGATATTTATTCTACAGCCATTATCCTTATAACTTGAGTATTAACTTGAGTAATGATTTCTGGTATGTTGGAAAGCTTATCATAATCAATGCATTGCATGATTTTACTAACTTGTTGAAATTTAGTCTCTGTCGTAGGAGTGACAGACTTAGGAAGCCGGAATACGCCCCACAGTAATTTGGAAAAGCTAAAACTGATTTACAACACGATAGACCAGAAAGGTCAAATTTGGTAAGACACTAGATTAAACAAACTCCAGCAGTTAGTGATAAAGGAACAGTTGGTTTTGATTTTAACCTGTTTAGTCAGTCCTAGTATTACACTTTGCAAAAAATTTTAATTTCTGATTAATTTATATCAAATGGTATATAATTTTAACTAATTTCTTCTACCAAAGTGAGTCATAAGTTCATAGCGTTTCGCGGTACAGATGGAGAAGCTCCGCCGAACAAGTGGGACATGCGCAGTAAGATGTAACATGTCCCACGCCTGGTTGGGGGACGTTCTCCGCTGCTCAGACAGGTAGGCACGCGGAAGGCCCAACACGTGTGTGCTTCTCATAAGAGACGAGAATGTTGGAGGAGAAACTTGTTGTTCTTGTGCTCCTACGCCATTGTTGGACGAAAGGGTTGAACGCGACAGGTGCCGCGAAGGATATTTGTAATGTAGAAGGTGACGAGACAGTGCAGCCTGCAACAGCAAGAAAATGGTTCCAACGCTACTGGTCAGGAGACAGAGCTCGTTGAAAAAACGAAGTAGGGGAGACCAGTCACCACCAACACCGAAGCCCTACGTCCAGATATTGAACAGCACCGAGGAACCACTCCTCAACTATTAGCAGAAGAAGTCCATACATCACAAACCAACATCGTTCGTCACCTACACCAGCTCAGTTTTCACTTCAGACGTCCGCGAATGTATCCCCATGAGTTGAGTCAAAAGCAAGCTGTGGAACGTTTCACTCTGTGTCGAGAATTTCTGCAAAATCCACGTGACGACCAGTTTTGGCAGAGAATTGTAACGAATGATGAGAAGTAGGTCTTCCTACGTTATCCTGATGCCGGAAACCAATGGCTGCAGTCAGGGGATGAGGCTCAAGCAGTGGTTCAAAGAGGGCATTTTGAAAGGAAGACAACGTTGTGTGTATGGTGGAATTTCGAAGGTTCTGTCCACTGGGAGCTCGTGCCACATGGTCGGGCCGTCGATGGGGACCTGCACGCCTAGCTGCAGCACGTATACGACGTTCTACTTCAGCGCTACCCCACAATGGTGAACCGAAAGAAGGTCTTCCTGAAATTCGACAACGCATCATGTCATAGGTCACGGAGTGTCTCCTAGAAAATTCAGGATTTGGATGGTATCGAAATCCTACCCTCACCAAGCTTATAGCCCGGATAACGCCCTTTTGGATTTTCACTTGTTTCGTACGATAGTGCACTTCTTGGCAGGTGGACGGTTCCATTCCTTGGAGGCTGTAAAAGATGGCATCACTGAGGTTTTTTTCATTCAAGCAAGCCGCCTGGTATCGCAACGGCATTGTATCTTTGGCTGAACGTTGGCAAAGGACCACAGACTCTAATGGACTGTATTTTGCCGAATATCCATATGTGGTCAACATATGATGCCGGACTGAACACTGTACCTCAAAACGCTACGAACGTATGACTCACCCGGTGAAAAATCACTAGTTTTGTACCGGAGAGTTGGTATGAAACTCGTTACAATTTAATTGGGCTGGAGAAAAGAACATATGAAAATGGACGTGAATTTCAACCTTGCGACGTTATATAGGAATCACGTGTAATCCATTTCTGTAACTTAACAACAACTGTATGTGTATTTTGATCTTACATTTCTTTCTTATTTTATGGATCTTTCGGACTAGGCTGATCAATTCTATTTCTAAGTTTTACACTTCGAGATGAATGAATTTCTATGATCTGAAGGTATGACTGTAGTCGCCCCAGTGGTCTAAAGGGTGGCTTCTGATCTAAAGGATCAGGGCTCGAGTCTTAAATGAGGCATGAGTGATGAGTTTTTATGGCACTGGCTCTCAGCCTTTCGCGGAATCAGTGGCACCAAACTAGAGACAGCCGACTGCTTACAGCCCATTGAATCACTCACAGTGGCCTTTAACACTCTCCCGACATTACGTTTGTCATTTACAAATCGTATCCGTCAGAGCAAGTTTTCTCATTTTATTTACATGAAAATTCCTTATAACATTAGCGGAATAAAGGCAACTTAAATACATTTTTATCTTTCTCCTTGTTGGTATTGGGCGATTGGAATATGCGTGAATATGGTATTTTCGGGCAATAGTAAACAGAACTCTGCTACACCTTCACCCCTGACCTGTTCTACAAGATAGAGGAGTTGGCGCCGACTTGCTGCCATCTCTCGGCCGATGTGAAAGGTCGAAGCATGTGAGCTATGTGTCGATGGCGTTTAGTTACAACACGAATCAACTGATTAGGGAAGCATGTGACGTCGGCAACATTATGCAAGCCAATCCTGTAATATGTTACCGAAACGTGGAATAAGCACGTCGAATGTGATGTCGACACCAGAATCATGTATATCGGCATTTTTTTTGATTGGAGGTTGAACGACCACCGTGAGCAACTCAATGGGCTATAAGCAGTCGCCCGTCTCTAATTTAGGGTCACTGGTTCCAGGGAAGGGAGATATATCCTGTTCCCACTAAAGGGGCTCTGACGACCGCCAATAGCGGTATAACTATACCATCGGGATTAGAGGAAATTCTATCCCACACTCGCCAACCCGCTTGGCCAGCGTGGTGAGTTATGGCCAAACCCCTCCAAAATGATTCCACAACTTAAATCTTGGCCCTCAGTCTCCGGCAGCTGGAATGTACCTGGCCAAGGCAGCGGACAGTGCGACATGAAGGCAGAGGGTGCTAAGAATCCCCGGAGGACCGGACTAGGCTGCCATCTGATGCTGACCTTGGCTACGTATAATGGACGCTTCCTATCTTCTGATTCAAGGCTTCTTGAATTGGAAGAGGAACTACAAAGGATCAAGTGGGACATCGTGGGGCTAAGTGAGGTAAGGAGAAAAGGAGAAGATCTCATCGAACTGAAAAGTGGACATCTCTTCTACTATCGTGGGACAGATACTGGCAGAACTAGTGGTGTTGGATTTATAATAAACAAGAAACTGAAGGATAAAGTTGTAGAAGTTGAAAGTTCCTCTGACAGAGCTGCACGACTTGTTATCCAACTCTTGAAAAGATACCAGGCTCAGATTATTCAAACTTATGCACCCACCACAAGTCATCCTGAAGAAGAAATTGAAGAATTTTATGAGGAAATTTGTCATCTAAATAATAAAGGTAAGCAGCACTTGAAAATAATTATGGGAGATTTCAATGCAAAAATAGGGCAACGGCAACAGAATGAAACTTCAGTAGGTAAATTCGGTCATGGCAACAGAAACCAGCGTGCAAATACTCTCGTAGAGTTTGCAGAGGCAGAAGGTTTTTCATCTTGAACTCCTTCTTCAAGAAAAAGCCACACAGGAAATGGACATGGAGACATCCAAATGGGACGACAAGTGAAATTGATTTTATTATGTGTAACAAAAAATTCGTCATAGAAGACTGCAGTGTGCTAAACAAGTTCAACACAGGTAGTGACCATAGATTGGTGAGATGTAAGATGCACCTCAACACTAAACTTGAACGTGGCAAGCTCATAAGACAAACAAAATCTATTCACATAACCAACCTTAAAAAACACCATAATACTTTCAAGTTGGAACTGAAGAACAGGTTCTCTGCTTTAGAAGGCCTAACATCGGAAGAAGTGGACATCTCTGAAGTTAGCAGAAAAGTAACCAAAGCTTTTATGGAAACAGCAACAAAATTAGGTGGGTCTAAGAACAAGTTGCATGTAAACAAATTATCAGGAAAAACGAAAATGTTGATGCAAAAAAGAAGAGAGATGAGGACAACTAAAGAAGATGTGACTTCCAAAGTAGAATATATAGAGCTATGCAAGACAGTAAGAAAAAGTATCACTGAAGACGTAAGAAAATTCAACTGTGAACTAGTGAGGAAAGCAATTGAAAACAACCAAAGCCTAAAGATAGCAAAAGGACATCTCAGTAAGGGAAGAAAGCAGATTATGGCACTGAGAAAAGAAGATGGTTCTGTAACAAGAAATAGAGGCGAAATTTTGACAAGAGTGAAAGATTTCTACTCCAAATTATATGAAAGGAATGATACATGCACTCCAGACATCATGAAAGATACCAGTACCAGAGTTCCCCCAGTCCTTCCAGCAGAAGTTGCACATGCAGTCAAGATCATGAAGCGGGGAAAAGCTCCAGGAGAAGATGGAATTACTGTAGACATCATACAAGAAGCAAGTGGAGAAATCGAAACAGTACTCGCCAAAATTTTCACTCGATGCCTTAATGAAGGAAAGATACCTGAGGATTGGAACACCGCTACAATGATCCTGCTACATAAGAAAGGTGACATTGAGGATCTAGGAAACTACAGACCTATCAGCCTCCTATCAGTAGTTTATAAAATCTTCACTAAAGTTCTTTCACACCGCTTGAAGGTAACAATGGACATGGCTCAACCGAGAGAACAAGCTGGATTCAGGAGTGGCTACAGCACAATAGATCATATCCACGTACTGAGAGAACTAATTGAAAGAGCGAGGAAATATGAACTTCCATTGTGCATGGCTTTTATCGATTATGAAAAGGCCTTTGATTCGGTGAAACCATCAGCAGTTACAATGGCTCTGAAGACCTGCGGTATTGAAGATGCATACATTAATATTATTAATAACATCTATGAAAATGCAAGTGCAAAGATTCGGCTGTTTGAAAATACAACACACATAAAAATTGGAAAGGGAGTGAGACAAGGTGACACCATATCTCCGAAGCTCTTTAATGCCATATTGGAGTGTGTTTTTCAGTCGCTGAGCTGGGAAAACAAAGGGATAAAGATTAATGGCGATTATCTAACCCACCTTCGTTTTGCTGATGACGTAGTCATTTTTGCAACTACCCCATCAGAGCTGCAGAGTATGATCCAGGAACTTGCTGACAAGAGTAAAGAAGTGGGATTAAAAATGAACTTTCAGAAGACAAAAGTGACGTTCAATGCTTTTACAAGAAATGAAGATTTATCGATTGATGGAGAAAAGCTGGAGATAACAGACACGTACGTTTATCTTGGACAGCAGATATCAAGTGAGGGTCACATTGATGAAGAAATTAATCGGCGTACAGAATTTGCCTGGAGAGCTTTTGGAAGAAACAGCATAATTTTCAAGAGCAATATGCCATTATGTCTTAAAAGAAAAGTGTTTGATCAATGCATCCTTCCAGTGCTTACGTATGGTGCAGAGACGTGGACCTTAACTAAAAGAGACATACAAAGGCTGCAGACAACTCAAAGAAGCATGGAGAGGTGCATGATTGGTGTAACCAGGAGAGATAAGAAGAGGAACTCGTGGATCCGAAAAATGACAAGAGTGGAAGACATCATGATCAGAGTTAAATCCCTGAAATGGCAATGGGCTGGACATACTGCCAGAAGGACAGATCATCGATGGACAGCCGAAATTTTAGATTGGATTCCAAGGGACAGGAAAAGACCCAGAAGAAGACCACATGGGAGATGGGTGGATGAAATTCGAAAGTATGCAGGGGTGACATGGAGGAGACTGGCACAAGACAGACCGTTGTGGAGGAAACTTGGGGAGACCTTCGTCCAGCAGTGGATTGATAATGGTTGACAATGATGATGATGATGATGAAAACAGCGTGTACGACGTCCGAATGCAATAAATTCCTGATTGAAAAAATGATGGTTTTCCGCCGGGAGCTCCCAATTTCTGCCGCGTTAATCATAGCCGCTCCTTTTTTGAAGCATTCGTTTTGAACGATGTCTCACGGGATAATTTACTTTAATCAACGGCATGGAAAGCTTTTGGTAGGCAAGAGGCTATTATCATGCCGTATGCTGCAGCCGTCAGTGATTCGTTTATTTTTATCGGAAATAACGTGTTACCTCATGTAGCCCGGTAAGTGCAAAATATGCCTCAAAAAGAAAGAATCCAGCCTGCTTGTCCCCTGACTTATATCCAAGTCAGTATGCCTCCGAAGCACTTGGCAGATGCAGAGCAGCTCGCATCTTCCCTTCTTTTACTCTTCGTGAAATTGTGACTGCCCTCATTGAGGACTGACAAAGATAGCCTCCTTTATAACCTCATCAATTCCATGTCACACAGGTGTGCGACGGTCTTAGCTTCCTTCCGAGGAGACCACACATCGTATTAGAGGTCAGTTACTGCCTACAAAAAGTCATTTTTGTTGTTGTTGTAGTAACATGCGTATTGTTGTGTAGCATTATGCATGATGTGCATTTAATGATAAAATTGCATAAAAATTCGCTAATGTGCTTTTCTTACCCATATTAGTGAATATTCTACTGTATCTTACTCAAAAATAATGTTTTACCTTCCACAACGTGAGTCGTACATGATTTCCTTACAATATCTCTTGCTCCCCTCATTCGTTTGGCCAGTGTACTACTGTTGGCCTTTAAAAGAACCTTTGGGAGTGTGTGACATACTACAGAGGTAAAAGCATGTGGGAACTCGACAAATCTGCAGCCAGACATTCTGTCCGCGTAGCTCAGTTGGGAGATCGACTTACTGCGGAGTGAGGGGACACGGTTTGGATGTCGTCGCGGGCAAACTTGTGTTTTCACATTAGCACCCGATTGTGGAAAATGGGTCCACTGGCCGTTGTGTTCTTCGAAGAATGTGTGATGTTTGTTTCACACATTGTTTGGAATTAATGAAAAATTCCTACTTCGCTTCAAAGAAAAAAACATTAAGATCGATAGGAAAGTTCGGACGTCCGCATATGCACCAGTCCCACTGCGACTACGCATGCGATTTTTACAAACGCCTGTCTTGATATTCGGGAGAGTGGTTGCACCGCCATGTGTTTCCGCCACAATGCGATGCAGGGAGTAGCCATCCGTACATCCCTATGATAAAGCATCTTGTGATTGTAGGATTCATTATGAGTTCAACAGGTATTTTTATTCCTTACCCGTGATTTCGCCACCGCCGCCCCGGTGGCGCAGTGGTCTAAGCGATGGCCTCTGATCATTCGTCCGTAAGGGGTCCGGGTTCGAATCCCGGTCAGGCATGGATGTTGTGTTTGTCTTACGGCACTGGCTCTCTCCCTTCCCTGGAACCAGTGACCCTAAATTAGGGACGGGCGACTGCTTATAGCCCATTGAGTTGCTCACGGTGGTCGTTAAACCTCCAATCAAAAAAAAAAAAAAAAAAAAAAAAAAAAATTTCGCCACCATGATGACTCAACTAGGGGGTCCACACGCTCAGGTGACAATAAACAAACGTAGCTACGGCGAACAGTTTTGCTCTTTTATCTCCCTTACCTATTACATGATTCGTTTGCAACTGTAATCATTTAAATAACACATTTGTTGACAAAAGCCACAAATCTGCATGTCTCTTACTCCTTAGTGTAGCATTTTCTAAAAGGAGGAGTGTACTAAGCCTCGAATGTTCTCTAAATTTAACTTGCTCGACTATTATCCCGCCATTAGAATCCATCGTTTAAGCAAGAGTCAGCTAAGAGCAGTATATCTTTAGCGATATCGGAAAGCGACACGCATTCAAGAACAGAGAACTCGTTTCTCATCTGTTTTATTTTAAGAATTACATTGTTGGTTCGGTTAATTTAGTTAGGAGCTTTCCAGGCGATGATGCAGTTGCTATTGCTCTGTAAGTGTTATCGGTCAAACTTGCTCGGTTTTCAGAAATATCAGCAGTTACATGAAACCCGAAAATGATGCAATCTTTCCTGAAAGACAAAAACATACTTGTACTCCAAGTGTACAAATGATTAAAGGATGGTAGTGGTTCAACTATTGCAAACATGAAAGTCTTTTTGCATTCTTATGATTTTCAAGAAACGAAATAGTTATGGATTAATCTTTAGAAGCGCTCATACCTATACTAAGCGTTAGCGCACTACCTACATTAAGTTGTGAAATATTTCTACCCCTAAAATTTTATTGGATGATCCTTCATTTCATCCAATCAGAAAGGAGTGTGAAGGAATTATGCTTGACTGACAACTACATAAACATAAAAGTTTAGGACATGCCTTAATCGGAAGCAGTAGGTCGCAGGCGTGCTTCGTATTAATTTTATCGCTGTATGGGAGCACAGGTCAACCCCCAAAACCTGCGAATCTTGCCTCAGTGAAAATAAAACCCCTTGTCGCACAGAAATAACACAAACATCTGTGTGGATTGGTAAGTTATCCCGAAACGGGAGACACGAAAATCCACTGCAAACAGCCGATTATAAAATGCCCCAGACATTACCAAAAGGTTTCAAATTTCAGCCATGTAAAAAATCTATGAAAATCTTTGAGGTCGTGACACACAGACAGCAGAATTGGCGGATGAGAGTCTTATCGTCTTCATAACACCCAAATTCATTTGGACAAAAGCTCATCAATCAAATTCCATTATAGCCTGTCTGAAATCCGGAATACATACATTGTACATATGTGAACCCAATCAATTACAGACCCCGCCCACTTTATGCGAGCTGTCGGTTTCACATAAGAAAATACAGCCAGGTTGAGCACTAGGATACGGGTAGAGCATGAGTTGTTTTTCTTTCTTCGCAAATTATTGAAGGTATGCGTCTACATTGAAAGAAAATGTGGTAAAAAATGGAGGCGAATTCATAAAAAACCTCTGATACATGCAATATGCTTCGTTTGTGAGTGACTCATTATTCCGTGTATATTCAAAAGTACTCTTCTTTCAAAATCAACAGAGGGAATTTAAGTGAGAACAGATGCGAATTTGAAACGAACTTTCAATGAAAGTTTTGTCATTTATGTATTATGTCCAGAATACAAATTTTTTTGTCATCATATAACTGAAATTGTCTTTGATCATTAGCTAAAAGACGGGAACTAAATTTCATTCTGAATTTCTCTCACTCAACATATTGGAGGTCTGGTTAAGTCAACATTAGTAGACGCGTATGTTCAAAAACATCTGTTGAAATTTTGCAATAGTGTTTACAAGGTTTTCAAGAAATTCTGGTGATATCTAAATTTCTAAAGCAGAATTACTTCTGCTTGTGGCGACATCTGGTAACAACATAATCAAAGAGAAATTTTTAGCAATATCTGCGAAGCAACAAATGATTTATTAGGATTAAAAACCACTGCAGAAAATAAGATTTTTAGCTGTAAAAAAGTAGAAAATAAGGTATTTTCTGATGTAGGGAGCAATGGAAATATTCAAGTGGATTTTCTGGTCGGTAAGAAGTACCTCGTATTGCACAGGAATTTTATGTTGCTGCCAAACCATAAATATAACCTGTCACGCAACTGTTCCAGCCAAACTAGATGAAGAATAGAAATGAAAATGAAAGAATAGACATATTTGATTTTCACGGAATGGATTACATAGAGCTTGAAACAGGTCATAAGCCACTTTGATAGCAATCTATGTCCATCATTGAAATTCAACACGACCGTCTCACTCATGTTCTGTGCATGTAGGCTGAAATGTTCCAAGGAAATCTGTACTTCCCCGAAACTTAACACTTGGTGATTGTAATGAAAGCCTTTTCTTGAACAACAGCTTCCAAACACTGATTGCGCTACCCACGGTACTTTTCAGCGTGTCAGCGCAACCTCATTCATCTATCTGCTGCTTTTATCTAGCCAGTCCAAACTCCTGGCGTATATGTCTTGGCTGTTGTATTGTTTGGTGATTAGAATGTGAAAACAAATTGTGAACTAACAATGGAACTTTACTAGTGTGAACATGGCAGTGTTCATAAGAAACTCTGAGCGAACGACGTTCTAAAAGAGGAGTCGCATGCCATGTCTGACGCCTGTGCAGGACAAAAGAAAATGGCAAATAGAAACAGATGTAATAATAATAGGAATGCGCTCATGCGATTCGGATGCTATCTACATTTAATACCTTTAATTTCAATAGGTCTTCTCCTTTATCGAAACAATCTTTCCCCCTATAACACAGATTTTAAGTTAGAATACGTATGTAATCAATAGGGAATATTTGCACATTATGTTCTAACAAAAAAACAGCAACAACAATGAAAAACATTCTTCTCAAGCTGTCTTGTAAAACTCCGTTATGTATTTACAGCACATTATTTCTCAACGTTCAGTGGTGTAGTGCATTCGGATTTTGAAGGAAATAGCATACTTAATATCATTCCCACGGGTATCTTATTAAACCGAATTTATAGCCGAACATCGACTGAAAGGAGTGGGGAATAGTATTATGTTACCTGAGCAGAAATTTCGTTATAAGGGAACCGTTAAAATTAAAATCAATCATCGCTGCGTCAATACAAAAATTCTGTCTGGATCTAACACAAAAAATAAATAAATAAATAAACGAGATTTTATGTGGCGTGAGAAAAACGGAAAAACAGTTATGTATATCGTTTCATATCATCAGAAATGAATTCCAAAGAACAGTAGCTGTCTAAATTCCAATTGAATTAGTTAATTTTTCTTAACATTTGTTGCTTCCCTCTATTACTTGTGTTTTGAAATAATTTTTTCGGCCAAACCAGGACTTCCTTCAGTATTTTGTTTGAAAAAATTATTTACATAAAAATAATTCTCCACATTTTGATTATGAAAATTAAAGTTCCATTTTTTTCTTCTAGAACCGCTTTATTGCGATTTTATAACGAAGTTTCAGAACACACAGGTACTGGCTGTTTAGTGGCTCACCATCCGAGTAGACCCGGTTTTGCTTTGGGAGGGGTGTGGGATTATGGCGCCATTCCTTAGAACCAATGTCCCTAAATTAGGGACGGGAGATTTCTTGTTGTCCCTCTAGCTGTTCACGGTGATCGTTAAACACATAAGAAAAATATTCACCCACAGTTTTGACAGTTCCAGTCTGCACCTATGGGGGAAAAAGTGAATTTTTTAATGAACAAGTGTGACGCCCCGGTTTAATCTCCGTGGCAATGACTACAAAAGAAAATATGAAGTCTTAGATCAACATTTCTTTCATTGAAAATATTATCTCGCCCTTTGAAAAATGCTGCTGGGAAGCCGAATAGATTGCAGTGGTTGAAAAGAGCAATAGATTTGTAAAGAAATTCGTAAAAGAAAAACAAGGAAATTAATATTAGTGATATATACCCACTCCGGTTAAGAATTGTTTTGTATACCTCCCTACAAGCAGTTGTAACAGGGACAATGTGCTTCATTTCCAAGAAGCAGCTGGATTTCACTTCTGTAAATTCACATACTACTGTGATGACCATGATCATGCAATGCCTAGACCGCATATCACTGTCGCTCCCTGTTAGAAAATATTTAACTTATTTTGTCCATTTCCATGCCGTGTCACTTAACAAAAATTGCTAGCTGGTGTGATTCATTATTTCAGTGATGAGTAAGAGCGTCAACTACAGGGAACAAAGTAAATATTACCTCCTCATAATTTTATTGGAGGTAGTGCTTATCCAATAATTTTAGCGCTGCTGAATTTTTCTTCTTTTTTGTACATGTAGCTTTATGCAAATATGCAAGAAACAGAATGAGGAAATTAAAGAAGAATCTAAAAAACAAAATTGCAAAGAGTATCCTAGAAAGCGAAAGGAAAACATGGAATGTCCAAGTCGCATTTTCAACAGTTACGCAAAATTCGAATTGCCAAATAAAGAAAGCGAAAGGGAAACAAAGTTGTCAAAAATCGATTTAAAACACGTGTGCAGAAAAATTAATTCTTTCAGTTTCTACAAAAACACTTCGAATAAATGTCTTTTCTATAATGAAATTTCTTGCGTTTACATCAACCTTCTTTTTTAAGTACTTCTAGTTCTTAAGATAACAAAGGCTGTTAAAAGAAATTACAAACGACGTACAATAATAATGAAAATAATAATACTGAACAAAATTAAAGGTAAAGATTATGTGTAAGTTCTTATTACAGTTAAGTGATGAAGAAACAAAAGGTAATTATACGAAAAGTGGAGATATCGCAGAATGTTGCGCTCTAGAAGAAAATACCCGTGATGTAGGGTCATTACGGGCATCTGGGTCTAAGCCCAGCATGAAAATGAATAAAAAAATTTCTTTTAACTGAAAAACTTCCGAAAAAACTCCGTATTAGTAACAGGTCAGCAGATCTTCTGAATCCAAATGTGAGCCAATAGTTGAGTAACTGGGTAACACATAACAGTCTTCCATATCAGTTTACTAGAGCGCTCTCAATACAGTGTGGGTCAAAGAGGTGACTCGTCAACTCGTCGCCTTGGCGCCCTTCTCGAAGCTTCGGAGAACAGTAATGAATGAGTAGACGCGCACCGTACTGCGCATGAGTAAAACTGTGCTTCGTGGATGATCGCTTTTTTCTGTTAGAACAATAAAAACATGACTATTTCTAGATGTACGAATCTAGAGGGGTTTCAACATTAAATTTCTTTTTCTGTTAGAACAACAAAAACATGACTATCTCCAGATGTACGAATCTAGTAGCGTTTCAACATTAAACTTTTTAATACAGACATTTAACGTGGACCAGGGACACCAAACAAAGATCTTAGGAACATCAAACGTGGAAAGAGCGAAGATCTTTGTTTGATTAAATTTCTTTTTCTGTTAGAACAACAAAAACATGATCATCGCTTCGAGATAGTTCATGGGATGTACATTTATGACATGAAAATGTTTGTATTCAAGCACAGTAAATTTAATGCACATTCATTCTTTGGCCTGGAATCTTTTAAAGCTAAAGCTTGGGGTTCCCGTTTAAGGTGCAACCTGTATATTCTGATTATTACTGCAGTGAATGACTGTTACGTGTACGCCCTCCCCGTTGACCTGCGAAACCTTTAACCATGAAAAATTTTCGCTTGATATGCGCTCTATGTACATGCAAATGTTAGCAGTGCACAATGCCCAACAATGGTTTTCTTTCACCGTAGCTGTGACACCTAGAAACAATAGCTGGCAAACAGTTTCTTACGTTATATACATACTTGCCCCCCCCGCTGCACACACACACACACACAAGCGCTCGCGCGCTTTCTTCCATAGTATAAGCTTAATGCTAGACACGAGATAACACAAGAAATACATATGCAGTGCTTAAAATATAACACTTGCATGTATACCTGCAATCCTCTTCTACTCTTCCACCACATTTGGGCAGTAGTTTCTTGGGCATATTGTATGTTCAATGAAGCACATGAAGGACACTATTTCATTCCAAATTGGAAAATAATCGTAAACTAACCACGTTAAAAGTTGAACAACTCACCGTGTGTTCAACTTTTACAGCGAAAAATATATGACCGTAAAATTAGTTTTAGATGAAAATAAGTTTCATGATATGTGAGAGGATACCTCGCAATGCAGGAGTGTGCGCAGACGTGCTGCCATCTATCGACCGATGTATGATGTGACAACACATGAAGTCTGTATTGATCTGGAAGAAGTTACTATTTTGGCTAGCCCTTAAAAGGATCTTCAGGAATGTTAATTGAGTCCCTACGCCGAAATATGTACTGCGAAAGCAAAGTCTTGAGTCCTCATGAATGAGAAGCTGTCTATCTAGTAGAATAATTGAAGTACATGGATTACCTACCAGTCCACGCCAATCGGTTATCATGATTCGTCCGCACCACTCGAGCGCTGCCCAATGATACTACGAATAGAGGGATCCTAAGACTCGCTTGAGAAGCTGGTTTTCTGTTTAACAGTAGTAATCGCTCTCCCGTCGTCCGACAGTGAGCGGCTGATTTCGTTTGTAAAGTTTAAGATTCTCTTGTGCAAGTAAAATGAACAAAGTGGACTTTTTAATGGAACAACCTTTTAGTTTATTCAGGAATGAAGAATAAAGACCGTTAAATACTTGGCCCCAAGTCTACCAAATATTTGCTTGGTGTAAAAACATAGGAATCTGTCTAGAACTTTTGATGTGGAGTTACAGCAAATTATCCATGAATAACTGGAAACGAAAACAAACATACTTTACTTTGTTTCTAGTGTTTACTACAGTTGTTTTTTTTGTATTATAGAGTGTACTACATAAACATAAATCAAATATCTACCTCATTTTATCTGGTTAAATATGATTTTCAGCAGATGGTATGTGGAAATTTCACAATCCACTGAAATTATACTTAACAATACGGAAGAAGGTTGGGAGCAATTTTAAAAATATTTAGCCCCGGAAAAATGTTTTGGTTACGCTATGACACTCGTAATAACTAAAGAGGAAAAATACATTACTGGTAATTTGGCTGCACGAAGTTGTTTACATAGCTGGCTGGCTCCTTGTTGAACGCATATAAGTGTCCTGTTGCTCAGTCCTGCAAACACATAAATCTGGGTAATTTATGCGAATTTTCATTCAGGACTGACAACAGTCCAACGCATAATCTATGAGAGAAAGTGAGAAATTGTGTGATCATTTTTTTTGTCTTAGTGGTCTTTCATTTCTCTTGACCTTATGCAGGAGAGGGATATATATATATATATATATATATATATCATCATCATCATCATCATCATCATTGTCAACCATTATCAATCCACTGCTGGACGAAGGTCTCCCCAAGTTTCCTCCACAGCGGTCTGTCTTATGCCAGTCTCCTCCATGTCACTCCCGCATACTTTCGAATTTCATCCACCCATCTCCCACGTGGTCTTCTTCTGGGTCTTTTCCTGTCTCTTGGAATCCAATCTAAAATTTCGGCTGTCCATCGATGGTCTGTCCTTCTGGCAGTATGTCCAGCCCATTGCCATTTCAGAGATTTAACTCTGATCATGATGTCTTCCACTCTTCTCATTTTTCGGATCCACGAGTTTCTCTTCTTATCTCTCCTGGTAACACCAATCATGCACCTCTCCATGCTTCTTTGAGTTGTATGCAGCCTTTGTATGTCTCTTTAAGTTAAGGTCCACGTCTCTGCACCATACGTAAGCACTGGAAGGATGCATTGATCAAACACTTTTCTTTTAAGACATAATGGCATATTGCTCTTGAAAATTATGCTGTTTCTTCCAAAAGCTCTCCAGGCAAGTTTTGTACGCCGATTAATTTCTTCATCAATGTGACCCTCACTTGATATCTGCTGTCCAAGATAAACGTACGTGTCTCTTATCTCCAGCTTTTCTCCATCAATCGATAAATCTTCATTTCTTGTAAAAGCATTGAACATCACTTTTGTCTTCTGAAAGTTCATTTTTAATCCCACTTCCTTACTCTTGTCAGCAAGTTCCTGGATCATACTCTACAGCTCTGATGGGGTTGGTGCAAAAATAGCTACGTCATCAGCAAAACGAAGGTGGGTTAGATAATCTCCATTAATCTTTATCCCCTTGTTTTCCCAGTTCAGTGATTGAAAGACATTTTCCAATGTGGCATTAAAGAGCTTCGGAGATATGGTGTCACCTTGACTCACTCCCTTTCCAATTTTTATGTGTGTTGTATTTTCAAACAGCCGAATCTTTGCACTTGCATTTTCATAGATATTATTAATAATATTAATGTATGCATCTTCAATACCGCAGGATTGCAGCGCCATTGTAACTGCTGATGGTTTCACTGGATCAAAGGCTTTTTCATAATCGATAAAAGCCATGCACAATGGAAGTTCATACTCCCTCGCTCTTTCAATTAGTTCTCTCAGTACGTGGATATGATCTATAGTGCTGTAGCCACTCCTGAATCCAGCTTGTTCTCTCGGTTGAGCCATGTCCAGTGTTACCTTCAAGCGGTGTGAAAGAACCTTAGTGAAGATTTTATAAACCACTGATAGGAGGCTAATAGGTCTGTAGTTCCTGAGATCCTCAATGTCACCCTTTTTATGTAGCAGGATCATTGTAGCGTTGTTCCAGTCCTCAGGAATCTTCCCTTCATTAACGCATCGAGTGAAAATTTTGGCGAGTACTGTTTCGATTTCTCCACTTGCTTCTTGTATGATGTCTACAGTAATTCCATTTTCTCCAGGAGCTTTTCCCCGCTTAATGTTCTTGATTGCATGTGCAACTTCTGCTGGTAGGACAGGAAGAACTCTGGTACCTTTCATGATGTCTGGAGTACATGCATCATCCCTTTCATATAATTTGGAGTAGAAATCTTTCACTCTTGTCAAAATTTCTGCCTCTATTTCTTGTTACAGAACCATCTTCTTTTCTTAGTGCCATAATCTGTTCTCTTCCCTTACTGAGATGTCCCTTTGCTATCTTTGGGCTTTGGTTGTTTTCAATTGCTTTCCTCACTAGGACACAGTTGGATTTCCTTACGTCTTCAGTGATACTTTTTCGTACTGTCTTGCATAGCTCTATATATTCCACTTTGGAAGTCACATCTTCTTTAGTTGTCCTCATCTCTCTTCTTTTTTGCATCAGCATTTTGGTTTTTCCTGATAATTTGTACACATGCAACTTGTTCTTAGACCCAGCTAATTTTGTTGCTGTTTCCATAAGAGCTTTGGTTACTTTTCTGTTAACTTCAGAAATATCCACTTCTTCCGATGTTAGGCCTTCTGAAGCAGAGAATCTGTTCTTCAGTTCCAACTTGAAGGAATTATTATGTTGTTTTTTTAAGGTTGGTTATGTCAATACATTTTGTTTGTCTTGTGAGCTTGCCACGTTCGAATTTATATATATATATATATATATCATCATCATCATTGTCAACCACTATCAATCCACTGCTGGACGATGGTCTCCCCAAGTATCCACCACAACGGTCTGTCTTGTGCCATTCTCCTCCATGTCAATCCCGCATACTTTCGAATTTCATCCACCCATCTCCCATGTGGTCTTTTTCTGGGTCTTTTCCTGTCCCTTGGAATCCAATCTAAAGTTTTGGCTGTGTATCGATGGTCTATCCTTCTGGCAGTGGGTCCAGCCCATTGCTCGTTCGTGATAGACGTAGTGTTGGTGGCTCCAATATTTTATGCGTTTTAGTGTGGAATACTTTGTCCCTCACTCACCTGTTGCGTGGCCCGGCTGTCTAAAGGTACTGTGTACGTTTTGAGCTACTTTTCTAGCGTTCTCACCCTCATATTAGTTCATATTCATCCGTTTTCTTATCGTTTGCTCGTTTGTTTACGTTTGGAAGCTGCCAACATGGCGGCTTCCGGTATTTCGTTATCATCTATGGGCGTGGCGGATGCACGTCACGTCACACTTACCACGTCCATGGAAGTTAACATACTCTCGTCCTCAGATGTGTCTGCTCAGTTGCCTTCCCAGCTTTCTAGTACTCCTGCACAGGTGCCTTCACTGGACTTGGCTGCGCTTTCTTCTTCAGCTCCTGCATCTGTCTCGGTGCCCTCCCTGGGAACTACTGATTCTACTGCCTTGCCTTCGGCCTGTGCTTCTCTTCCCTCACAGCCTTCTGTGCCTGCCGGATCCAAACAGACTTCTCTTCCGAGGATGTCATTTGCCTCTAAAGTGCAACAAGGCGCTGCTTCTACGTCCGATTCCTCTCAACGAGATGGTCTTTTGCAAGCAACACCTATTATTCACGTATCCAACCACAAGGTGAAGGTAACGATTGATGGCAATTCGCAGATTGGCCGTGAGTTCCATAACCTCCTGGATAGAGGTGTGCTCTCTTTTATGCTTTACCAAATACTCCATTGCCACGCTACATGGAAGCCCTCTCTGTACATGTGTCGTCTGCGTCCATTGCAGGAATTTCCCGTACTCCTCGGGGTATTTCGGTACAGTTCAATCACAAGGAGGATGCTGACTTTTTTCTAGCTAACGGACTTTCGATTGGGGCAAACCGTCTCATCCCGTCGCCTCTTTCCAAGAGACCGGTGAGCATCACGTTCTATCCTGTTCCACAGGAAGTGCCGGATACTGCACTTCCTCTCCTTGTCAGTCATGTTTGTAAAATTGTTGGCAAGGTCCGTCGCCTTTCTGACGCTCCCCGCGGAACTCGATTTGCACATGCTACAGGATCTCGCCGTCAGTTATTGGTCGTCTTTCCCACCGAGAAAGCCTTGGCGGATTGCCCTACAGAAGCTACTGTTGAAATTGGCGCACGAACGTACAGTTTCAAGATTTTCACTGCTCACTATTGTACACACTGTTTAACACAAAATCACACCACTGCCTCCTGTGACCGCGTTCGACGTGGACGTTCATCAAGTTCGCATCCCACTGCTGACCACATTGGTCTTTCTACTATCCCCACTACCGGTAGTTTGCCTGACGCGAATTCTTCGTTTCTCCGTCAGACGAACATTTCCGTCACGGACAATGCTGCCTTTCCTTCTTCTCCCGAACCGTACGATTGTGCATCCACCTTCAAGATTGACAGAGTTGTCTTCGACTACAGATGTG
The DNA here is from genome assembly GCA_039090855.1 of Macrothele yani. NCBI lineage: Eukaryota > Metazoa > Arthropoda > Arachnida > Araneae > Macrothelidae > Macrothele > Macrothele yani. The sequence continues at coordinate 38,473,253 of CM077018.1, forward strand.
TCTACAGCGGAGTGTTCCGATCCGGGTGTGTTGAGTGGTGGTTTGGCGGATCGGCCGTCTGGCTCTTCTCCTAGCCTCTCGGATATCGGATCTCCATTTACAACCTTGTCTACCATACCCTTGTTGCAACATCTTCCTGAAGCCTCGGCTGTTGTACCAGTCTCCACTAAGGCAGCTCAGCTACGTACTGCTTCTTCGGCGACGTTCGTTTCCTCGTCTCCTGACTTGGGAGGTGAGCCTGATCAACTAATGGATACATCCGCCTCAGCTACTTCTACGAAGCGGATTGGAACTTCCACAGGCGCTGTAAAACAGAAAAAGTTAAAACAACTTTCTGTGCCACATTCTGAGGATTCATCTAGTATTCCCGAAGTTTCCGGTTCCGGTGTTTCTCCACCTGATGTTTCTTCAAACAGTATGCTTCTCCGCTCAGGTCCTGTCAATCCTCTCTCTGATGCTGAGGTTCTACAGGCAGTTGATACGTTTCCTCCAGTTCCTGGCCCACTGTCCAGACAGCAACTTTTACGTCTTTTTCAACCTGCACGTACGATTGTTGGTTCTGAAGGATTCCTTCACTCACCTGATCTGGACCTGTATGCAGCGGTAACGCAATGCGAAGCTTATGTGTCACTTTTTAAATCTCTGTGTGCCACCGATCCTCGGTATCAGCCTTTTTTGAGACGTTACACGCGCCGTCTCGCCTCCTTGAAGGAGCTCGTTGAGAAGCATATATGAGATACCTTCTATCCTTTTGCCGATGACCTTTAGCTCTCTTCCTCACACCGATTACTTTTTGTTCTCTCAATGCTAGAGGATTTGCGAACCCGTTCGCAGATTCCCTGGTTTTGCAGACTTAGTGCATGTTGATTCTGATGTTTTCCATGTGTGTTTTTACTGTGATTCACAAGTCATGTATTGTAAATTTGCTTTATTTGTGTGTTTGGCTGTGTTTCACAAGTAATGTGTTTTAAATTTGCGATAATTGCGTGCTTTTGCTGTGTTTTCACAACTAATCGGCCTCGTTACTTGTGTGATCTCCTCATTATCTCATCATTATCTTATCTGTTGTTTCCTGAATTTGTGCCTGTTTTTAAATTACCTATAATTGTGAGTGTTTGCTGTGTTAGTGCTTTCCTCTATCGCGGATTATTATAGTGGTACGTTTGTTACCTTTGTTATTTTTATATAGTTGCTGAGGTACTTCATGTTGTTTTGCTCTCTAACCACAATTCAGTTCCGTTCGGTTGATTTATGATAGCATAGTACATTTCATGCATTTGTGCACATGTGTTATAGTGCTTGACATGCCGTTAGGTCTTTCATTGTTCGTGCGCATATTCATTTCCTTTCTGTGTAACGTTGTGCTGCATCGTGGATATACTTACTTTCCGCACTGTTGTTTTCTATACTGCAGCTTTTAATGAATCTCCTATGTCTGTATTTCGTTATAGCAATAAACTGGGTACCACTATGGTACCCACAATTACCAATACCAATACCATTGCCATTTCAGGGATTTAACTCTGGTCATGATGTCTTCCACTCTTGTCATTTTTCGGATCCACGAATTCCTCTTCTTATCTCTCCTGGTTACACCAAGCCTGCTCCTCTCCATGCTTCTTTGAGTTGTCTGCAGCCTTTGTAAGTCTCTTTTAGTTAAGCTCCACGTCTCTGCACCATACGTAAGCACTGGAAGGATGCATTGATCAAACATTTTTCTTTTAAGACATAATGGCATATTGCTCTTGAAAATTATGCTGTTTCTTCCAAAAGCTCTCCAGGCAAGTTTTGTACGCCGATTAATTTCTTCACAATGCGACCCTCACTTGATATCTGCTGTCCAAGATAAATGTACGTGTCTGTTATCTCCAGCTTTTCTCCATCAATCGATAAATCTTCATTTCGTGTAAAAGCATTGAACATTACTTTTGTCTTCTGAAAGTTCATTTTTAATCCCACTTCTTTACTCTTGTCAGCAAGTTCCTGGATCATACTCTGCAGCTCTGATGGGGTAGTTGCAAAAATGACTACGTCATCAGCAAAACGAAGGTGGGTTAGATAATATCCATTTATCTGTATTCCTTTGCTTTCCCAGTTCAGTGACTGAAATACATTTTCCAATGTGGCATTAAAGAGCTTCGGAGATATGGTGTCACTTTGTCTCACTCCCTTTCCAATTTTTATGTGTGTTGTATTTTTCAAACAGTCGAATCTTTGCACTTGCATTTTCATAGATGTTATTATATATATACTTAAGTCACTCACCAACCCGCTTGGCCATCGTGGTGAGTTATGGCCAAACCCCTCCAAAATGACTCCACAACTTAAATGGACATGGGACGACAAGTGAAATAGATTTTATTATGTGTAACAAAAAATTTGTCATAGAAGACTGCAGTGTGCTAAACAAGTTCAACACAGGTAGTGACCATAGATCGGTGAGATGTAAGATGCACCTCAACACTAAACTCGAACGTGGCAAGCTCATAAGACAAACAAAATGTATTGACATAACCAACCTTAAAAAACACCATAATACCTTCAAGTTGGAACTGAAGAACAGATTTTCTACTTTAGAAGGCCTAACATCGGAAGAAGTGGATATTTCTGAAATTAACAGAAAAGTAACTAAAGCTCTTATGGAAACAGCAACAAAATTAGCTGGGTCTAAGAACAAGTTGCATGTGTACAAATTATCAGGAAAAACCAAAATGTTGATGCAAAAAAGAAGAGAGATGAGGACAACTAAAGAAGATGTGACTTCCAAAGTGGAATACATAGAGCTATGCAAGACAGTACGAAAAGGTATCACTGAAGACGTAAGGAAATTCAACTGTGAACTAGTGAGGAAAGCAATTGAAAACAACCAAAGCCTAAAGATAGCAAAGGGACATCTCAGTAAGGGAAGAAAACAGATTATGGCACTGAGAAAAGAAGGTGGTTCTGTAACAAGAAATAGAGGTGAAAGTTTGACAAGAGTGAAAGATTTCTACTCCAAGTTATATGAAAGGGATGATGCAAGTACTCCAGACATCATGGAAGGTACGAGTACCAGAGTTCTTCCAGTCCTCCCAGCAGAAGTTGCACATGCAATCAAGAACTTGAAGCGGGGAAAAGCTCCAGGAGAAGATGGAATTAGTGTAGACCTCATACAAGAAGCAAGTGGAGAAATTGAAACAGTACTTGCCCAAGTTTTCACTCCATGTCTTAATGAAAGAAAGATTCTTGAGGATTGGAACAACGCTACAATAATCCTGCTACATAAAAAAGGTGACGTTGAGGATCTCAGGAACTACAGACCTATTAGCCTCCTATCAGTGGTTTATAAAATCTTCTTCTTTTTTTTTTTTTTTTTTGTAAGGTTTAACGACCACCGTGAGCTTCAACAATTTTTTATTTGGAGCAAACATGGACAGGAAGATACAGATTGCCTGTGCTTAACAGTTACCAAAAGATAAACAAGTAGATGACCTATTTACAATGACAATGAGATATTTACATTATGTGGATGCACTATATACAATGTAAGCAAATTCATAACACTGACAATACTGGACTGATGGGTTGACTTACTCTATGTACAACATATGTTCGCAATGTGCATCAGCAGAGTGCCATCTCTAATAGGTGAACACCAGTACAAGGTATAACTATAAATTTTACAGTGCAAAAACAAACATGTATATTTTGAGCAATCTTGAAAAAAGAAAGAAAAGAGAAGAAAAGAGCAGAAGGTTTATACTTTTCAGTATCTGAAAGATAAGCGAATAAATGATCTATCCACAATGATGGTGTGAACTCTATACAAATTGAATGCAATATCTCTCTTGTGAAACGCTGTCAAATTACAAAAAGAACTATTACTTAGGCTTAAACAAGTGCCTCAATCACAGTGCTATAGATTAACTTGTAATGAACAACAACATATGTACACAAGATGCAACGGCATAGGGAAGACACTAATAAGGAATTACAATTCCATGGTACAACTGTAAATTTCACAGTGCAAAGAGTAAAGTATATTAGTACAAACAGAACTTGCGTTTTACAGAAAATTTATACTTCGGGTACAATACAAATAATGAAAATATGAAACTGACTCTTTGTACAGCAAATATGCAATACAGCGCAGAACAGTATCTAATAGACTGATTATTTCCTATTAGGCACATGTGACATGAGAAAAACCACACTGTGTAACATTAACATATAATTGAAATACTATCAAAGCGTTTGCTCCGCACCATGAGCATAGAACTTAAGACATGTAATCGTGACTCAACATGCGAAATGTGCCAAACATAAATTTTACAGTGCAATTAGGAAAGTACATTAGTATATACAAAACTGAGCTTTTGGCATAGCAACTATACTTCAGGTACAGTACAAATAACCGAATGATGAACAATTACCCCCTGCACTACAAAAGTGCTAAACCTTGCAGAACATGGTGTAATCGACTGATCATATCCCTTTATGTACATGTAACATGATCAGAAACCACACTGTGCAAAATCAATAAGACAATTTAAACACTATCAAACAGTTGCTTAGCACCGTAAGCAAAAACCATATATTATAAAGCCCGGCAGACATAAGGAAAGTGCCGAAAATACAACAACTTTAAACTTATTCTAAGTGCCTGTGGTATAACAAGAAACTCACCTACAGGACCTTGTTCGTGAGAAACATGCAAACGTGCAGTAACATTAAGAAGCGATTATGACAAGGGCACCTAAGAACACGATAATCACAAAACTATACTTCAATTAGTCCAAACAATTTCACAGACGTCAGAACAAAAGTCTAAGGTCTTCTGATGGACCAGAAAACCATTGACGAAAAGGTGACCACACTGACATAAAGTGTGGGATTCGATTCGCAGCCTTAGCAACAGTGAAAGCAAGCCTCAAGCGTGAAATCATTCTGTTCCGGAACTGACTGCACATCGCAGCTCCCGCTTGAAAGATGGTAGGCTGTATAGGGGTAGAACGTAGCTGTTGATAGTAGCAAAAAATCACATGTTTTGCTAATATGAATACATAAGCACATGACTCTGATATAGGAATAGGCGGAGTACTTGAACTGAGTAGCGTGCTATAGGCTGAGAAGGAGAGATCATTAGTACTAAGGCACTGTGCAGTAGTTAAGGTCAGATGTAGCAAGGGAAGAAGCACTGTGCAATGTTGATACACATGATCTACATCCGCAATCATAGAGCAAAACATGCAGTTAGGCGAATCAACAAGCGTCATCCTGAATAATTTGGTAGGAACTGGTAACCGCCGATGAAGAAACAACCATTGGATGTTTCTTTCTGCTGGAATAGATAGTGGCGAATTAGACATGGACCACACTTGTGAAAGGGCGACATTCGGAACATCTGGAATCATCAATGGTGTAGCATACAGTGGATCAATGAGACAACGGTAAAGAGACGAGACAGAAAAACTGGAGAGAGGAAGTGATGAGCCCCGAACGGAAAGGAAAAAGGAAAGAAGAAGAGAGGCAGAGGGAACAACAGTTAACCCAGCTTGAGAGGCAAGGTTAGGGAAGAGGGTAATGATTGAAGAACAAAAGGAATCATACAGCGAAAGAGAGGAAGAGGTAGTAGAGATGTGGGGGAACAGATCAGAGAAGGGTTTCCAAGAAAGATCTGGAGAAATTAGATCCTGAACAGATACTATTCCGGCGGGGCGCCAGGAAAGGTCAGTAAAGTAGGGAGCATTAGGGGGATGAAGGATGGAAGAAAAGAACAGGGGTTCAGCTAATAGTTCAGTATTGGAATCCGGTGGAGCACGGAAGAGGGGTAGAGAACGGAGAAAGGAAAGGACCTCTTTGTAGAAAGGGGAAAGTTTAGAATGAAAAAAAGGAGATTGATCCATTAGAAGATACGTGATGAAAGTGATTCGGGGATTCCTAGGCGATATCATGACATCTCTAACGAGCGTAACTGGCGACTCTGGTGCACTTAGTAGCCGCAGGAAGGAAACCACTTTATGTGCTTTATAGTAGGTGCGAACTTCCAGCAGTGAAATACCTCCATCAGTGACTCGACGACAGAGAGTGGAGACCTGGATCCAATGGTACCTGTTCCATATTATCGTTGAGATGATTCGAGTGATTTCATTGAGATGATAAATGGGCATACGTTCTGCTGACCATGCATATAGGCATGGTGAAAGAATATAAGTCTGAGCTATTCTAGCTCTTGAGAAGTAAGAAGTAAAAAACTGGGAACCTCGCCAGAATGCAGCAGTTCGAGTAGGGCGTGTTCTGAGAGCATTCCATGTTTCATTTTAGGCAGAAAGACGGACTCCGAGATGGACCCCAAGGAATTTTTGGGATGAAGCAGTCCATGAGGCGCCCTACGGGGTGTCAGTCCTAGAGGCCCACGCTCCGCTCCATAGGCCTGCACTCTTGGATGTATTAAGTGATGCCGCTGAACATGAAGAATATTGATCGTAAATCTGGAGCAAGATGTCGAATTGAGCGTCTGTCCTTACACAAAAGGTCGCGTCATCGGCATATGCAGAGTATGTCACAGAAAAGTGCCTAGTACTTGCAGTAGGCGGTGGCAGTGCATCTATAAAGGCTCGATGGACAGACCGAAGAAACGGCTCAAAAGCAATGGCAAAGAGCTGCCCAGAAAGTGGGCAACCCTGCCGAATGCCTCGCCGAAAAATAATAGGTGCAGTCAAGAAGGCGGCCGTCTTAACATGGAAAGCAGCGTCCTGATAAAGGGCAAGAATAGAGGTAACAAAAGCAAAAGGAAAGCCGAAAGCAATAAGAAGAGCAGAAAGATACGAATGTGAGATATTGTCGAAAGCTGCTCTTTGGTCAAGATTAAAGAGGTCAAGTGGTTCAGATTTAGTACGAGCCAGATGTAGGAGATCTCGAAGGAGATTGAGATTAGAAGTGATGGACCGACCAGGAACCGTGTAGGTCTGGTCGGGAGAAAGAAGAAATGGAAGAACTTGGTTGAGTCGACTGGAAAGGAGTTTAGTGAAGAGTTTATAGTCAATGTTTAGTAGCGAGATAGGACGCCAGTTTCCCAAGTCAAGCAGATCGCCTTTCTTGGGAAATAACACCATATGAGCCTCTGTGAAACCCCTCGGAAGAAAAGAGGAAGAAAGAGCAGCATTGAAAGCGGGGAGAAGAAATGGAAGCAACGAAGGGAGAAAAGTACGGTAGAAAAGGAGCGGAAGGCCATCTGGACCTGGGACAGCACGGGAATTTAGAGAGACTAGAATAGTCCGAAGTTCAGTCTGCGAAATAGGTTGTAAAAGGGAATCAGAGAGATTGGAAGGAACTTGGGGAAGAGCAGAGAGTAAAGTAGCAGAAACAGAAGGCTGAGGAGTTTCACTGTATTTGATAGTAAAATATCGACTAACCTGAGAGCAAACTGCATCCGGATCAGAGGGGATTTCACCATCAGGCCGCCGAAGTAGTCGAAGCTGATGCGACGAGCGGCGTTTTTCTTCTAACGCGGATAGAAACTCAAAGGAGCAGTCCTCTGGTGATAGATGTTGTAGACGGAGACGAAGAATTACCTGACGTGCACGAGGCTCAAGAAGTGCTCTAAGATCCGCTTGGTAAGTTGTATACATGGGATGACTCGCACCAAGCTGTAACAGGATGTTTCGGAGATTTTGCTCTTCCATGGAGCGCTTCGTGCCTTCGGAGAATGAATGACGTCTAAGAAGATAAATTAGGTAAGATTTTACCTCGAGCCAGTAATTGATGGCACAAGGTGCAGTGGACAGGCCCTCTCGCATATGATCAAGAAGATCTCTGATCTCGGTGCATATATTCTCATCAGCTAGGAGAGAAGTGTCTAGTGTCCATGACCGAGACCTAACATGCAGACGAGATGAAGAGTTACAGGAGATAGTGATGGCCCAATGATCCGATGAAGCTGTAGGAGAGTGCATACAATCCGTTGTAATGGGCAATAACGGAGCAGAAGCGTAAAATCGATCCAGCCTGGCAGAAAGAGAGGAGGATGCAGATGCAGCTCTCCAGGTATGTGAAATGGATGTCGGATGCAATCGTCGGAACACGTCATGTAAATCAAAATCAGACACTAATGATCGCAATTGCTCCACAAGACGTGAACGATGTTCAATCCTCGAAGGAGCGCGATCGAGCTCTGGTTGAAGTGTACAGTTAAAGTCTCCTCCAATGAGCACATGATCTGATGGTAATTCTGACTGAAGTGCAGTGCGGAGCGACGAAAATAACAACGTTAGATGTGTAGATGAACATGGAATATATATGTTGAAAACTAAATATCGTTGTCCATCTAGGACGAAAGTGAGTCGCTGCAATAAATCTCGGCACAGGTTATGAACTTTAACAGAGGAGAGTGCTTGACGAAATCTATTATGTACACCAATCGCTAAACCTCCACGATAATAGAGCCTATATGCGTGATGAAATTGATAGTCCCATCTCCTCCAGCGATGGAAGGGTGAAGTGGAGAGACAATTTGTCTCTTGCAAAAGTAGGAGATCTGCTTTGAGGTGGTGGACGTCTTCATACGCTAAAGCATTAGCCAAAGGGGTACACATACCCCTACTATTCAGTGAGACTGTCTTGAACAGAATAGTCTGATGATGGTTGGAGGATGTTGTCTGCTGCGTTCTGTAACTTGGCCAGACGGCTACGGAACTTCTTTGCCCAGTAGGGACCACCCAGATCTCTGCCCGGAACGGGGCGTAAATGAGAATGTATCGCCAACATTTGATTCATGGTGTTAGACAGACAGTGGGAGTAACCTTCCAAAAAATTGCGAGACAGCTTGTCTCTACGGGGACTTATTAGGAACGCATACACCTTCTCCCCAGACACAGGTGTCTGTGGAAGAGAGGATGCCTCTAGAATATTTAAAAAGTTTTCACAGGAGATGGGAATAATTGTTCCATCATCTGTATCAGATTCCATAGAGCCTTCAGACGTGAGCATCTGACTACTAGAAGGATCACGTCCTGCCCTAAGGGTGGTTGTCATTCTAAACTTCTTATTCTGAGCGCGTGAAGTTATACGTCGCTTCGCCCGTCCACGACTTTGTGCTGTAACCGGAATTGGAACTTCCGGCAATTTAAAAGGAACTGAAGAAACAACCTCAACGGTCGGTGTGGCAGTATGAGGAGAATCGTCATCAACCATCTCTATAGGAGACTTGGGATTAACAATTGATGCCTCTTTCGACTGAAGAGATGATGGGGGCGCCAATGCATCACCCGAGGTCGAGGGTTTACCCGTAGACGTCGGTTGACCAACGGCTGTCTCACTACTTCTGGTAGACGTTGGCTGACCAACGGCTGTCTCACTACATCTGGTAGACGTCGGCTGACCAACGGCTGTCTCACTACTTATGGTAGACGTCGGTTGACCAACGGCTGTCTCACTACTTCTGGTAGACGTTGGTTGACCAACGGTTGTCTCACTACTTTTTGTAGACGTCGGTTGACCAACTGCTGCATCACTACTTTTTGAGGAAGTCTGCTGTTGCTGGTCTTTAGCACCAGAAGAGGAAGCCGATTGACGTGACAAAGAGGAAGAAGGTCGTGCTGTTGACTTGGAAAGAGTGTTCGCATTATGAGGGCATAGAGCGCGGGGATGTCCCGTGCCTTTACAATTCGGACAGACGGAGCCTACTGTGATGAATATCTCTCTAATGTGCGTGTAGCAGCGTACACGTAAGTGGGTGGAATACGCAGCATGTGCTCCTCTGAAGGGAAGACCACACGAACATTGCGGCGAAACCGGAGTAGGTATCTATCTTCTGGCACCTCTGGAAACGAAGAGTAGGTAGTTACACCTCCAATGATCCGGCCATAAGGAAGAAGAGCGGCAATCAAGAGATCATCTGAAACTTCAGGTGGAACTGGTGAGAAACTTACAACAACGGAACTCTGTGAAACAGGTTCGGCATGGATGTGACGATCACCAATTGAGATGCCCTTGGTCAGTACATGTAGGGAATGGGCAGGAGTAGAGAAGTAAACAACTACTTTGTAAGGCTTCCTGCCCACATGAGTTATGGCTGATGCAGGAACAATCTCTCGAAGAGCAGCAGTATATGCAGTGAGTTTTGTATTTCTCAGGCTCGGAAACACAACAGCATTCTCCATAGTTTGAAGGAATTTCAGCCCAGAAGGGGTATCTTCTTTAAGGACAACCTCAATGACTTCGGCATTATGCGTCATCACATATTGTCCAGGAGAAAAAGAAGACTGGGAAGGTCCCGACTTAGATGCGGTTACGTCAGCATATGAAAGGGTAGATGTACGTTGCTTTGGAGATGATTCCGGCATGGAGTGCGAAACATCCATGGCGTCATCATTAGCTTTTAGAGAGGACATCGTATCACCGCTGGGAGACTTGGAAGAAGAGGCGATATCCGATGGTAAGGCAGCAACAGAAGGCTGCAAGGAGGATTGGTTTATCGAGATAGACTCGTCATTGGTAGTAGTATTTAGAGAAGCTGTTATCGGGATATCATCATTTCCGATAACAAGGGTTAGGACGTCATTCTCCCCGGATGCCGCCATTTGCAATGGCGAGGAAAAGCTTAGCCCTTAGCCAGCTTGGCCAAGGCAGAAAAATAAGGATAACTAATCAAAATAAGCACTTACCAGCTCGGCAGGCATATAAAAAGAAACACGGGACCTTCACACACAACACACACACGAAATAGAACACTGACAACGAAGAAAAATAACACACACCGACGAAAACTTGAGGAGCACAGAAAAACACGACTAACCCACCGTGAGCAACTCAATGGGCTATAAGCAGTCGCCCGTCCCTAATTTAGGGTCACTGGTGCCAGGGAAGAGAGAGAAGCAGTGCCGTAAGACAAACACAACATCCATGCCTCACCGGGATTCGAAGCCGGACCCCTTCACGGACGAATGACCGTTAGCCAGCGCTTAGTGCACTGCGCCACCGGGGCGGCCTATATATAAAATCATCACTAAGGTTCTTTCACACCGTTTGAAGGTAACACTGGACATGGCTCAACCGAGAGAACAAGCTGGATTCAGGAGTGCCTACAGCACTATAGATCATATCCATGTACTGAGAGAACTAATTGAAAGAGCGAGGGAATATGAACTTCCATTGTGCATGGCTTTTATCGATTATGAAAAAGCCTTTGATCCAGTGAAACCTTCAGCAGTTACAATGGCTCTGCAATCCTGCGGTATTGAAGATGCATACATTAATATTATTAATAACATCTATGAAAATGCAAGTGCAAAGATTCAGCTGTTTGAAAATACAACACACATAAAAATTGGAAAGGGAGTGAGACAAAGTGACACCATATCTCCGAAGCTCTTTAATGCCACATTGGAAAATGTCTTTCAATCAGTGAACTGGGAAAACAAAGGGATAAGGATTAATGGAGATTATCTAACCCACCTTCGTTTTGCTGATGACATAGTCATTTTTGCAACTACCCTATCAGAGCTGCAGAGTATGATCCAAGAACTTGCTGACAAGAGTAAAGAAATGGGATTAAAAATGAACTTTCAGAAGACAAAAGTGATGTTCAATGCTTTTACACGAAATGAAGATTTATCGATTGATGGAGAAAAGCTGGAGATAACAGACACGTACGTTTATCTTTGACAGCAGATATCAAGTGAGGGTCACATTGATGAAGAAATTAATCGGCGTACAAAACTTGCCTGGAGAGCTTTTGGAAGAAACAGCATAATTTTCAATAGCAATATGCCATTATGTCTTAAAAGAATAGTGTTTGATCAATGCATCCTTCTAGTGCTTACGTATGGTGCAGAGACGTGGACCATAACTAAAAGAGACATACGAAGGCTGCAGACAACTCAAAGAAGCATGAAGAGGTGCATGATTGGTGTTCCACTCTTGTCATGTCCGAAAAATGACAAGAGTGGAAGACATCATGATCAGAGTTAAATCCCTGAAATGGCAATGGGCTGGGCATACTGCTAGAAGGACAGACCATCGATGGACAGCCGAATTTTTAGATTGGATTCCAAGAGACAGGAAAAGACCCAGAAGATGTCCACATGGGAGATGGGTGGATGAAATTCGAAAGTATGCGGGAGTGACCTGGAGGAGACTGGCACAAGACAGACCGTTGTGGAGGAAACTTGGGGAGACCTTCGTCCAGCAGTGGATTGATAATAGTTGACAATGATGATGATGATGATATTATAAGTAAAAGAATATTAACATACAAGTAATCTACCCTCATAAACAAACCAATAGGGCCAAAAACCTTCAAATAAAAAAAAAAACTAAAGTGAATAACAAAATGACGAAACAATGTTAAGAAAATATATATAAAAACGTTTACTCAGAACCCCTGGATCACTCTTCTGGGAAAGACATCGAGAGGCCCTGAAGAGTGATCCAGGGATTATGAGTAAACGTTTTGATATATATTTTCTTAACATTGTTTGGTCATTTTGTTACTCACTTTAGTTTTTTTTTTATTTGAAGGTTTTTGGCCCTATTTATTTTTTTATGAGGGTTGATTGCTTGTATGTTAATATTCTTTTACTTACACTAACTACATCTAATACTTGCAGCATTGCGCAGTTTTGTTGTGGTTTATATTATATTACATGAGTGAAAATTTAACTTTCCTATGCTATATATATACGTCATCTTAGAAAAAGTTGAGAAAAAGTCAGAAATCTTTTCTCGGAAATTTCTCTTTCAAAATTAATCTGTATCGACCGTGAGAGTCGCTCTGTGTGTGTCCTTTGGTTAACTTTAGTTGTTTTCTTTCAATATGTTGTTAGTAGGTCGGCGTGAGGACATTGTACTTTAGGTGAATCGGTTTAACTTCACTTCTTCATAAATTTGTTTTCCTCTTTTATTTTTCTGGGAAAAAAAAATATATATGTATACTCTTGGAGTTAAGGGTACACAACAATTCCCTTTTGTGAGCATGAACTGCGTACAAATAAGAACACTTGTGTTTACTGGAATATTTATATAAGAGACGTTTGTGCAGCAAGTTTATTAAGGAAACCTTAATTGATAGGAGAACCAGGACGCACAGTAGAAATAGATGAAAGTTTATTTTCTAAAAGGAAAAACAACATTGGTCGTGTAGTACCAGAGCAATAGGTTTTCGGAGGAATTTGTACTGAAACTCACGAGTGCTTCCTTGTAGCTGTTCCAGAGCGAAGTAGCCATATTTTAATACCAATTATTAAGCAATATATACGTCCTGGGACTGCGATAATATCTGACGAATTGCGAGCATACTAACGTCAATTTTAAGAATGTTATTTACACTTGCAGGTAAATCCTTCACTGACTATTCCACTAATTGAGTATGGACACCTGTGTTGTAAATCCCAACACAGGTGTCCATACTCAATTAGTGGAATCTATGTGAGGAAAGGCGAATTGTAAAAATAAAACTCGCTGGGACACTCATAGGAGCATGTTGAATTCGTAACTATGTGAATTTATGTGGCGAAAGAGATTCAAAACTACTGACGATCCATTTTTAGAAATTATGACAGATATCGTAGAGTATTGGCCACCAGAGTGATATTGGCACCTAATTTCTAGCCATTATTTTCATTTGCTTTCTTATACTGTATAATTTTTTTCTGTTATATATTTCTTAAACAGCTAAAATTTTATTAAAAAGTTAACAAGTAGGGATTTGCTATTTATAGTGTCATTTTATATACCAATAAAAAAATTCCCATAGCACTTATCGTGAACTATTTTCTCTCATATATAAACAAAGCGAAACGATACACTCAAAATTGGGAACTGCTTGAAAGCGTCCTTATTCGGAAGTCAAATAGTATCATTTTATGCAAACAATGAACAAAAGCAAACATTGGTGGGCAGATAACAGGAAAGGTCCAAACTGAGACACAATGTTGAGCCCCGAAATGCAAAATTAAAATCAGCAAAATATTATTCAGTAAGATGTCTTTGGAAGAGGAAACAAATTCAGAGTTCAATGGTGATAGCCATTTCCTACTGGGAGACTTAGTTTTCAAGATGTTTTAATAGGGTCAGTTTGGGTACAGCACGGACAATTGTATAACCCGCCTGAAAACGAGCGGTGGAACAGCCTGGAGACATACTGATTAGACAGATTTTTTTCGCCTGTCTAAAACAAGTCTAAAGCTCCAGAACGAGTATCTCCTACACCCGGGATAATTAAAGGGCACTCGCAACTGGATTAAATTCACTGATACTCACAACTAGACTCCTTAATAATAACCAGATTAATCAAATTTCCAATTAGAATAATTTCCAGACTGCAATAACCCTACCTCAACGTTCTTAACAGTAGAAAACGGAGTTTCAAGGATTTAGAGAATATCTACCTTCACATGCACATCCAGGTTAAATGTCGGAGGCCCAAGCAGCATCAGCGAGTGAACGGTATGGCGCACAATACATACCATGGGCTCCGGGAGCCGACACCCAACTCGTGTTCCCCTGTTGACTGCTCGTCATCGGACATTGTGCCGAAATCACATCCAGATTAAATGTCGGAGGCCCAAGCAGCGTCAGCGAGTGAACGATATGGCGCACAATGCATACCATGGGCTACGGGAGCCGACGCCCTACTCGTGTGCCACTGTTAACTGCTCGTCATCGGACATTGTGCGGAAATCCCATTTAGGTTAAATGTCGGAGGCAAAAGCAGCGTCAGCGAGTGAACAGTATGACGCACAATGCATACCATGGGCTACGGGAGTCGACACCCTGCTCGTGGGCAACTGTTAACTTCTCATCATCGGACATTGTGCCGAAATCACATCCAGGTTAAATGTTGGAGGCCCAAGCCGTGTCAGCGAGTGAACGGTATGTGCAGAATGCATACCATGGGCTTCGGAAGCCGACGTTCTACTCGTGTTCCACTGTTAACTGCTCGTCATCAGACGTTGTGCCGAAATCCAGTCCATGGTAAATGTCGTAGGCCCAAGCCGTGTCAACGAGTGAACGGCATGGCGCACAATGCGTACCATGGGCTTCGGGAGCCGACGTTCTACTCGTGTGGCACTGTTGACTGCTCGCCATCAGACATTGTGTCGAAATCCAGTCCAGGTTAAATGTCGGAGGCCCAAGCAGTGTCAGCGAGTGAACGGTATGGCGCACAATGCATACCATGGGCTACGGGAGCCGACGTTCTACTCGTGTGCCACTGTTGACTTTTCGTCATCGGACATTGTGCGGAAATCATATCCAGGTTGAATGTCGGAGGCCCAAGCAGCGTCAGCGAGTGAACAGTATGGCGCGCAATGCATACCATGAGCTACGGAAGCCGACGCTTAACTAGTGTGACACTATTGACTGCACGTCTTCGGATATTGTGCCGAAATCCCATAGAGGTTAAATGTCGGAGGCCCAAGAAGCGTCCGCGAGTCAACGGTATGGCGCACAATGCATACAACGGGCTACGGGAGCCGACGCCTTACTCGTGTGCTACTGTTGACTGCTCGCTTTCGGACATTGTGCCGAATTCACAAACAGGTTAAATGTCGGGTACCCAAGCAGCGTCAGCAAGCGAAAAGTATGGCGCACAATGCATAACCATGTGCTACGGGAGCCGAATGCCCTACTCGTGTGCCACTGTTGACTGCTCGTCTTCAGACATTGTGCCGAATTCACATTCAGGTTAAATGTCGGAGGCCCAAGCAGCGTCAGCGAGCGAACGGTATGGCGCAAAATGCATACCATGGGCTACGGGAGCCGACGCCTTACTCGTGTGCCACTGTTGACTTCTCGTCTTCGGACACTGCGCCGATATCACATCCAGGATAATTGTTGTAGGCCCAAGCAAAGTCAGAGAGCGAACGGTATGGCGCACAATGCATACCATGGGCAACGGGAGCCGAAACCTTACTCGTGTGCCACTGTTGACTGCTCGGCATCGGACATTGTGCCGAAATCACATCCAGGTTAAATGTCGGAGGCATAAGCAGCGTCAGCGAGTGAACGGTGTGGCGCACAATACATACTGTGGACTACGGAAGCCGATACCTTACTCGTGTGAAACTGTTTTCTTCTCGTCATCGGACATTGTGCCGAAATCACATCCAAGTTAAATGTCGCAGACCCGAGCAGCGTCAACGAGTGAACGGTATGGTGCACAATGCATACCTTGAGCTACGGGAGCCGAAGCCTTACTCGTGTGACACTGTTGACCTCTCCTCATCGGACATTTTGCCGAAATCACATCCAGGTTAAATGTCGGAGGCCCAAGCAGCGTCAGCAAGTGAACGGTATAGCGCACAATGCATACCATGAGCTACAGGAGCCAACACCTTCCTCGTGTGCTACTGTTGACTGCTCGCCATCGGATATTGTGCCGAAATCACATCCAGGTTAAATGTCGGAGGCCCAAGCCGTGTCAGCGAGTGAAGGATATGTCGCACAATGCATACCATGGGCTTCGGGAGCATAAGTTCTATTCGTGTGCCACTGTTGACTGCTCGCCATCAGACATTGTGTCGAAATCCAGTCCAGGTTAAATGTCGGAGGCCCAAGCAATGTCAGCGAGTGAACGGTATAGCGCACAATGCGTACCATGAGCTACAGGAGCCGACGCCCTACTCGAGTGCCACCGTTGACTGCTCGTCATCGGATTTTGTGCCGAAATCACATCCAGGTTAAATGTCGGTGGCCCAAGCAGCGTCAGCGAGTGAACAGTATGGCGCATAATGCATACCATGGGCTACGAGAGCCGACGCCCTACTCGTGTGGCACTGTTGGCTTCTCGTCATCGGACATTGTGCCGAAATCACATCCAGGTTAAATGTCGGAGGCCCAAGCAGTGTCAGCGAGTGAACGGTATGGCGCACAATGCATACCATGGGCTACAGGAGCCGACGTTCTACTCTTGTGCCACTGTTGACTTTTCGTCATCGGACATTGTGCGGAAATCATATCCAGGTTGAATGTCGGAGGCCCAAGCAGCGTCAGCGAATGAACGGTATGGCGCACATGGCATACCATGGGTTTCGGGAGCCGACGTTCTACTCGTGTGCCACCGTTGACTGCTCGCCATTAGACATTGTGCCGAAATCCAGTCCAGGTTAAATGTCGGTAGGCCCAAGCCGTGTCAGCGAGTGAACGGTATGGCGCACAATGCATAACCATGTGCTACGGGAGCCGACGCCCTACTCGTGTGCCACTGTTGATTTCTTGTCATCTGACATTGTGCCGAAATCACATTCAGGTTAAATGTCGGAGGCCCAAGCAGCGTCGGCGAGCGAACGGTATGGCGCACAATGCATACCATGGGCTACGGGAGCCGACGCCTTACTCGTGTGCCACTGTTGACTTCTCGTCTTCGGAACCTGTGACGAAATCACATCCAGGTTAAATGTCGGAATCCCAAGCAGCGTCAGCGAGTGAACGGTATGGCGCACAATGCATACCATGGGCTTCGGGAGCCGACGTTCTACTCGTGTGCCACTGTTGACTGCTCGTCATCAGACATTGTGCCGAAATCCTGTCCAGGTTAAATGTCGGAGGCCCAAGCAGCGTCAGCGAATGAACGGTATGGCGCACAATGCATACCATGGGCTTCGGGAGCCGACGTTCTACTCGTGTTCCACTGTTGACTGCTCGTCATCAGACATTGTGCCGAAATCACAGTCCAGGTAAAATGTCGGAGGCCCATGCCGTGTCAACGAGTGAACGGTATGGCGCACCATGGGCTTCGGGAGCCGATGTTCTACTCGTGTGGCACTGTTGACTGCTCGCCATCAGACATTGTGCGGAAATCATATCCAGGTTAAATGTCGGAGGCCCAAGCAGCGTCAGCGAGTGAACGGTATGGCGCACAATGCATACCATGAGCTACGGAAGCCGACGCCCAACTCGTGTGACACTGTTGACTGCTCGTCATCGGATATTGTGCCGAAATCACATCCAGGTTAAATGTCGGAGGTACCCAAGCAGCGTCAGCAAGCGAACGGTATGGCGCACAATGCATAACCATGTGCTACGGGAGCCGATGCCCTACTCGTGTGCCACTGTTGACAGCTCGTCTTCGGACATTGTGCCGAAATCACATTCAGGTTAAATGTCGGAGGCCCAAGCAGCGTCAGCGAGCGAACGGTATGGCGCACAATGCATACCATGGGCTACGAGAGCCGACGCCTTACTCGTGTGCCACTGTTGACTGCACGTCATCGGATATTGTGCCGAAATCCCATCCAGGTTAAATGTCGGGTACCCAAGCAGCGTCAGCAAGCGAACGGTATGGCGCACAATGCATAACCATGTGCTACGGGAGCCGATGCCCTACTCGTGTGCCACTGTTGACAGCTCGTCATCGGACATTGTGCCGAAATCACATGCAGGATAAATGTCGTAGGCCCAAGCAAAGTCAGAGAGCGAACGGTATGGCGCACAATGCATACCATGGGATACGGGAGCCGACACCCTACTCGTGTGCCACTGTTGACAGCTCGTCATCGGACATTGTGCCGAAATCACATGCAGGTTAAATGTCGGAGGCCCAAGCAGCGTCAGCGAGTGAACGGTATGGCGCACAATGCATACCATGGGCTACGGAAGCCGACGCCTTACTCGTGTGAAACTGTTTTCTTCTCGTCATCGGACATTGTGCCGAAATCACATCCAGGTTAAATGTCGCAGACCCGAGCAGCGTCAACGAGTGAACGGTATGGTGCACAATGCATACCTTGAGCTACGGGAGCCGAAGCCTTACTCGTGTGACACTGTTGACCTCTCCTCATCGGACATTTTGCCGAAATCACATCCAGGTTAAATGTCGGAGGCCCAAGCAGCGTCAGCAAGTGAACGGTATAGCGCACAATGCATACCATGAGCTACAGGAGCCAACACCTTCCTCGTGTGCCACTGTTGACTGCTCGTCATCGGATATTGTGCCGAAATCACATCCAGGTTAAATGTCGGAGGCCCAAGCCGTGTCAGCGAGTGAAGGATATGTCGCACAATGCATACCATGGGCTTCGGGAGCATAAGTTCTATTCGTGTGCCACTGTTGACTGCTCGCCATCAGACATTGTGTCGAAATCACAGTCCAGGTTAAATGTCGGAGGCCCAAGCAATGTCAGCGAGTGAACGGTATAGCGCACAATGCGTACCATGAGCTACAGGAGCCGACGCCCTACTCGTGTGCCACTGTTGACTGCTCGTCATCGGACATTGTGCCGAAATCACATCCAGGTTAAATGTCGGTGGCCCAAGCAGCGTCAGCGAGTGAACAGTATGGCGCACAATGCATACCATGGGCTACGAGAGCCGACGCCCTACTCGTGTGGCACTGTTGGCTTCTCGTCATCGGACATTGTGCCGAAATCACATCCAGGTTAAATGTCGGAGGCCCAAGCAGTGTCAGCGAGTGAACGGTATGGCGCACAATGCATACCATGGGCTACAGGAGCCGACGTTCTACTCTTGTGCCACTGTTGACTTTTCGTCATCGGACATTGTGCGGAAATCATATCCAGGTTGAATGTCGGAGGCCCAAGCAGCGTCAGCGAATGAACGGTATGGCGCACATGGCATACCATGGGTTTCGGGAGCCGACGTTCTACTCGTGTGCCACCGTTGACTGCTCGCCATTAGACATTGTGTCGAAATCCAGTCCAGGTTAAATGTCGGAGGCCCAAGCCGTGTCAGCGAGTGAACGGTATGGCGCACCATGGGCTACGGGAGCCGACGCCTTACTCGTGTGCCACTGTTGATTTCTTGTCATCTGACATTGTGCCGAAATCCCATTCAGGTTAAATGTCGGAGGCCCAAGCAGCGTCGGCGAGCGAACGGTATGGAGCACAATTTATACCATGGGCTACGGGAGCCGACGCCTTACTCGTGTGCCACTGTTGACTTCTCGTCTTCGGAACCTGTGACGAAATAACGTCCAGGTTAAATGTCGGAATCCCAAGCAGCGTCAGCGAGTGAACGATATGGCGCACAATGCATACCATGGGCTTCGGGAGCCGACGTTCTACTCGTGTGCCACTGTTGACTGCTCGTCATCAGACATTGTGCCGAAATCCTGTCCAGGTTAAATGTCGGAGACCCAAGCCGTGTCAGCGAATGAACGGTATGGCGCACAATGCATACCATGGGCTTCGGGAGCCGACGTTCTACTCGTGTTCCACTGTTGACTGCTCGTCATCAGACATTGTGCCGAAATCCAGTCCAGGTAAAATGTCGGAGGCCCATGCCGTGTCAACGAGTGAACGGTATGGCGCACCATGGGCTTCGGGAGCCGATGTTCTACTCGTGTGGCACTGTTGACTGCTCGCCATCAGACATTGTGCGGAAATCATATCCAGGTTGAATGTCGGAGGCCCAAGCAGCGTCAGCGAGTGAACGGTATGGCGCACAATGCATACCATGAGCTACGGAAGCCGACGCCCAACTAGTGTGACACTGTTGACTGCACGTCTTCGGATATTGTGCCGAAATCCCATCCAGGTTAAATGTCGGGTACCCAAGCAGCGTCAGCAAGCGAACGGTATGGCGCACAATGCATAACCATGTGCTACGGGAGCCGATGCCCTACTCGTGTGCCACTGTTGACAGCTCGTCTTCGGACATTGTGCCGAATTCACATTCAGGTTAAATGTCGGAGGCCCAAGCAGCGTCAGCGAGCGAACGGTATGGCGCAAAATGCATACCATGGGCTACGAGAGCCGACGCCTTACTCGTGTGCCACTGTTGACTGCTCGTCTTCGGATATTGTGCCGAAATCCCATCCAGGTTAAATGTCGGGTACCCAAGCAGCGTCAGCAAGTGAACGGTATGGCGCACAATGCATACCATGGGCTACGGGAGCCGACGCCCTACTCGTGTGCCACTGTTGACAGCTCGTCTTCGGACATTGTGCCGAATTCACATGCAGGATAAGTGTCGTAGGCCCAAGCAAAGTCAGAGAGCGAACGGTATGGCGCACAATGCATACCATGGGATACGGGAGCCGACACCCTACTCGTGTGCCACTGTTGACAGCTCGGCATCGGACATTGTGCTGAAATCACATGCAGCTTAAATGTCGGAGGCCCAAGCAGCGTCAGCGAGTGAACGGTGTGGCGCACAATACATACCGTGGGCTACGGAAGGCGATACCTTACTCGTGTGCCACTGTTTTCTTCTCGTCATCGGACATTGTGCCGAAATCACATCTTAGTTAAATGTCGGAGACCCGAGCAGCGTCAACGAGTGAACGGTATGGCGCACAATGCATACCTTGAGCTACGGGAGCCGAAGTATTACTCGTGTGCCACTGTTAACCTCTCCTCATCGGACATTTTGCCGAAATCACATCCAGGTTAAATGTCGGAGGCCCAAGCAGCGTCAGCAAGTGAACGGTATAGCGCACAATGCATACCATGAGCTACAGGAGCCAACACCTTACTCGTGTGCTACTGTTGACTGCTCGTCATCGGATGTTGTGCCAAAATCACATCCAGGTTAAATGTCGGAGGCCCAAGCCGGGTCAGCTGGTGAACGATATGGCGCACAATGCATACCATGGGCTTCAGGAGCCTAAGTTCTATTCGTGTGCCACTGTTGACTGCTCGCCATCAGACATTGTGTCGAAATCACAGTCCAGATTAAATGTCGGAGGCCCAAGCAATGTCAGCGAGTGAACGGTATAGCGCACAATGCATACCATGAGCTACAGCAGCCGAAGCCCTACTCGAGTGCCACTGTTGACTGCTCGTCATCGGACATTGTGCCGAAATCACATCCAGGTTAAATGTTGGAGGCCCAAGCAGCGTCAGCAAGCGAACGATGTGGAGCACAACGCATACAATGGGCTACGACGCTCTGTTTGTGTCTCGAGTGCCCCTGTTAATTTCTCGTCATCGTATATTGTGCCGAAATAACATCCAGGTTAAATGTCGGAAGCCCAAGCAGCGTCAGCGGGTGAACAGTATGGCGCACAATGCATACCATGGGCTACGAGAGCCGACGCCCTACTCGTGTGGCACTGTTGGCTTCTCGTCATCGGACATTGTGCCGAAATCACATCCAGGTTAAATGTCGGAGGCCCAAGCAGACTCAGCGTGTGAACGGTATGGTGCACAATGCGTACCATGGGCTACGGGAGCAGGCGCCTTACTCGTGTACCACTGTTGATTTCTTGTCATCGGACATTGTGCCGAAATCCCATTCAGGTTAAATGTCGGAGGCCCAAGCAGCGTCAGCGAGCGAACGGTATGGCACACAATGCATACCATGAGGTACGGAAGGCGACGCCCTACTCGTGTGCCACTGTTGACATCTCGTCCTCGAACATTGTGCCGAAATCACATTGAGGTTAAATGTCGGAGGCCCAAGCAGCGTCAGCGAGTGAACGGTATAGTGCACAATGCATACCATGAGCTACAGGAGCCGACGCCCTACTCGTGTGCCACTGTTGACTGCTCGTCATAGGACATTGTGCCGAAATCACAGTTAGGTTAAATGTCGGAGGCCCAAGCAGCGTCAGGGAGTAAACGGTACAGTGCACAATGCATACCATGAGCTACGGGAGCCGACACCCTACTCGTGTGCCACTGTTGACTGCTCGTCATCGAACATTGTGCGGAAATCACATCCAGGTTAAATGTCGGTGGCCCAAGCAGCGTCAGCGAGTGAACGGTATGGCGCACAATGCATACCATGGGCTACGAGAACCGACGCCCTACTCGTGTGGCACTGTTGACTGCTCGTAAACGGACATTGTGCCGAAATCACATCCAGGTTAAATGTCGGAGGCCCAAGCAGCGTCAGCGAATGAACGGTATGGCGCACATGGCATACCATGGGTTTCGGGAGCCGACGTTCTACTCGTGTGCCACTGTTGACTGCTCGCCATCGGACATTGTGTCGAAATCACAGTCCAGGTTAAATGTCGGAGGCCCAAGCCGTGTCAGCGAGTGAACGGTATGGCGCACAATGCATACCATGGGCTACGGGAGCGGACGCCTTACTCGTGTACCACTGTTGATTTCTTGTCATCGGACATTGTGCCGAAATCCCATTCTGGTTAAATGTCGGAGGCCCAAGTAGCGTCGGCGAGCGAACGGTATGGCGCACAATGCATACCATGGGCTACGAGAGCCGACGCCCTACTCGTGTGGCACTGTTGACTTCTCGTCATCGGACATTGTGCGGAAATCACATCCAGGTTAAATGTCGGTGGCCCAAGCAGACTCAGCGGGTGAATGGTATGGCGCACAATGCGTACCATGGGCTACGGGAGCCGACGCCCTACTCGTGTGCCACTGTTGACTGCTCGTCATCTGACATTGTGCCGAAATCCCATTCAGGTTAAATGTCGGAGGCCCAAGCAGCGTCGGCGAGCAAACGGTATGGAGCACAATGCATACCATGGGCTACGGGAGCCGACGCCCTACTCGTGTGCCACTGTTGACTTCTTGTCATCGGAACCTGTGCCGAAATCACATCCAGGTTAAATGTCGGAGTCCCAAGCAGCGTCAGCGAGTGAACGGTATGGCGCACAATGCACACCATGACCTACCGGAGCCGACGCCCTACTCGTGTGCCACTGTTGACTGCTCGTCATTCGACATTGTGCCGAAATCACATCCAGGTTAAATGTCGGAATCCCAAGCAGCGTCAGCGAGTGAACGATATGGCGCACAATGCATACCATGGGCTACGGAATCCGACGCATTACTCGTGTGCCACTGTTGACTGCTCGTCTTCGGAACTTGTGCCGAAATAACGCCCAGGTTAAATGTCGGAGGCCCAAGCAGCGTCAGCGAGTGAACGGTATGGCGCACAATGCACACCATGACCTACCGGAGCCGACGCCCTACTCGTGTGTCACTGTTGACTGCTCGTCATCGGACATTGTGCCGAAATCAAATCCAGGTTAAATGTCGGAGGCCCAAGCAGCGTCAGCGAGTGAACGGTATGGCGCACAATGCATAAAATGAGCTACGGAAGCCTCAGCCTTACTCGTGTGCCACTGTTGACTGCTCGTCATCGGACATTGTGCCGAAATCACATCCAGGTTAAATGTCGGATGCCCAAGCAGCGTCAGCGAGTGAACGGTATGGCGCACAATGCATACCATGGGCTACGGGAGCCGACGCCCTACTCGTGTGCCACTGTTGACTGCTCGTCATCAGACATTGTGCCGAAATCCTGTCCAGGTTAAATGTCGGAGGCCCAAGCAGCGTCAGCGAATGAACGGTATGGCGCACAATGCATACCATGGGCTACGGGAACCAACGCCCTACTCGTGTTCCACTGTTGACTTCTCGTCATCGGACATTGTGCCGAAATCACATCCAGGTTAAATGTCGGAGGCCCAAGCAGCGTCAGCGAGTGAACGGTATGGCGCACAATGCATACCATGGGCTACGGGAGCCGACGCCCTACTCGTGTGCCACTGTTGACTGCTCGTCATCGGACATTGTGCCGAAATCACATCCAGGTTAAATGTCGGAATCCCAAGCAGCGTCAGCGAGTGAACGATATGGCGCACAATGCAAGCCATGGGCTACGGAATCCGACGCATTACTCGTGTGCCACTGTTAACTTCTCGTCTTCGGAACTTGTGCCGAAATAACGTCCAGGTTAAATGTCGGAGTCCCAAGCAGCGTCAGCGAGTGAACGGTATGGCGCACAATGCACACCATGACCTACCGGAGCCGACACCCTACTGGTGTGTCACTGTTGACTGCTCGTCATTCGACATAGTGCCGAAATCAAATCCAGGTTAAATGTAGGAGGCCCAAGCAGCGTCAGCGAGTGAACGGTATGGCGCACAATGCGTAAAATGAGCTACGGAAGCCTCAGCCTTATTTGTGTGCCACTGTTGACTGCTCGTCATCAGACATTGTGCCGACGTACAGTCCAGGTTAAATGTCGGATGCCCAAGCCGGGTCAGCGAGTGAACGATATGGCGCACAATGCATACCATGGGCTTCGGGAGCCGACGTTCTACTCGTGTGCCACTGTTGACTGCTCGTCATCAGACATTGTGCCGAAATCCTGTCCAGGTTAAATGTCGGAGACCCAAGCCGTGTCAGCGAATGAACGGCATGGCGCACAATGCATACCATGGGCTTCGGGAACCAACGTTCTACTCGTGTTCCACTGTTGACTGCTCGTCATCGGACATTGTGCCGAAATCACAGTCCAGGTTAAATGTCGGAGGCCCAAGCAGCGTCAGCGAGTGAACGGTATGGCGCACAATGCATACCATGGGCTACGGAAGCCGACGCCCAACTAGTGTGACACTGTTGGCTTCTCGTCATCAGACATTGTGCCGAAATTACATCCAGGTTAAATGTCGGAGGCCCAAGCAGACTCAGCGGGTGAACGGTATGGTGCACAATGCGTACCATGGGCTACGTTAGCCGACGCCTTACTCGTGTGCCACTGTTGATTTCTTGTCATCGGACATTGTGCCGAAATCCCATTCAGGTTAAATGTCGGAGGCCCAAGCAGCGTCGGGGAGCAAACGGTATGGAGCACAATGCATACCATGGGCTACGGGAGCCGACGCCCTACTCTTGTGTCACTGTTAACTGCTCGTCATAGGACATTGTGCCGAAACCACAGTTAGGTTAGATGTCGAAGGCCCAAGCAGCGTCAGCGAGTGAACGGTATAGTGCACAATGTATACCATGAGCTACAGGAGCCAACACCCTACACGTGTTCCACTGTTGACTGCTCGCCATCAGACATTGTGTCGAAATCACAGTCCAGGTTAAATGTCGGAGGCCCAAGCAGCTTCAGCAAGCGAACGGTATAGTGCACAATGCATACCATGAGCTACGGGAGCCGACGCCCTACTCGTGTGCCACTGTTGACTGCTCGTCATAGTACATTGTGCCGAAATCCCATCCAGGTTAAATGTCGGAGGCCCAAGAAGCGTCCGCGAGTCAACGGTATGGGTCACAATGCATCCCATGGGCTACAGGAGCCGACACCCTACTCGTGTGCCACTGTTGACTGCTCTTCATCGGACATTGTGCCGAAATCCTATCCAGGTTAAATGTCGGAGGCGTAAGAAGCGTCCGCGAGTGAATGGTATGCCGCACAATGCATACCGTGAGCTACGGGAGCCGACGTTCTACTCGTGTGCCACTGTTGACTGCTCGTCATCGGACATTGTGCGGAAATCACATCCAGGTTAAATGTCGGAGGCCCAAGCACCGTCAACGAGTGAACGGTATGACGCAGAATGCATACCAATGGCTACGGGAGCCGACGCCTTACTTGTGTGCCACTGTTGACTGCTCGTCATAGTACATTGTGCCGAAATCCCATCCAGGTTAAATGTCGTAGGCCCAAGAAGCGTCCGCGAGTCAACGGTATGGCTCACAATGCATCCCATGGGCTACGGGAGCCGACGCCCTACTCGTGTGCCACTGTTGACTGCTCTTCATCGGACATTGTGCCGAAATCCTATCCAGGTTAAATGTCGGAGGCGTAAGAAGCGTCCGCGAGTGAACGGTATGGCGCACAATGCATACCGTGAGCTACGGGAGCCGACGTTCTACTCGTGTGCCACTGTTGACTGCTCGTCATCGGACATTGTGCGGAAATCACATCCAGGTTAAATGTCGGAGGCCCAAGCAGCGTCAGCCAGTGAACGGTATGGCGCACAATACATACCATGGGCTATGGGAGCCGACATCTTACTCGTGTGCCACTGTTTTCTTCTCGTCATCGGACATTGTGCCGAAATTACATCCAGGTTAAATGTCGCATACCCGAGCAGCGTCAACGAGTGAACGGTATGGCGCACAATGCATACCATGGGCTACGGGAGCCGAAGCCATACTCGTGTGCCACTGTTGACTGATTGTCATCGGACATTGTGTCGAAATCACATCCAGGTTAAATGTCGGAGGCCCAAGAAGACTCAGTGGGTGAACAATATGGCGCACAATGCGTACCATGAGCTTCGGGAGCCAACACCCTACTCGTGTGTCACTGTTGACTGCTCGTCATCGGACATTGTGCGGAAATCACATCCAGGTTAAATGTCGGAGGCCCAAGCAGCGTCAGCAAGCGAACGGTATGGCGCACTATGCATACTATGGGCTACGGGTGCCGACGTCTTACTCGTGTGCCACTGTTGACTTCTCGTCTTCGGACATTGTGCCGAAATCCCATCCAGGTTAAAAGTCGGAGGCCTAGGCATCGTCAACGAGTTAACGGTATGGCGCACAATGCATACCATGGGCTACGCGAGCCGACGCCCTACTCGTGTGCCACTGTTGACTGCTCGTCATCGGACATTGTGCCGAAACCACAGTTAGGTTAAATGTCGGAGGCCCAAACAGCGTCAGCGAGTGAACGGTATAGTGCACAATGCATACCATGAGCTACGGGAGCCAATACCCTACACGTGTGCCACTGTTGACTACTCGTCATCGAACATTGTGCGGAAATCACATCCAGGTTAAATGTCGGAGGCCCAAGCAGCGTCAGCGAATGAACGGTATGGCGCACAATGCATACCATGGGCTACGGGTGCCGACCCCTACTCCTGTGCCACTGTTGATTTCTTGTCATCGGACATTGTGCCGAAATCCCATTCAGGTCAAATGTCGGAGACCTTAGCAGCGTCAGCGAATGAACGGTATGGCGCGCAATGCATACCATGGGTTACGGGAGCGACGCCCTACTCGTGTGCCCCTGTTGACTGCTCGTCATAGGACATTGTGCCGAAACCACAGTTAGGTTAAATGTCGGAGGCCCAAGCAGCTTCAGCGAGTGAACGGTATAGTGCACAATGCATACCATGAGCTACGGGAGCCAATACCCTACACGTGTGCCACTGTTGACTGCTCGTCATCGAACATTGTGCGGAAATCACATCCAGGTTAAATGTCGGAGGCCCAAGCAGCGTCAGCGAATGAACGGTATGGCGCACAATGAATACTATGGGCTACGGGAGCCGACGCCCTACTCCTGTGCCACTGTTGATTTCTTGTCATCGGACATTGTGCCGAAATCCCATTCAGGTCAAATGTCGGAGACCTAAGCAGCGTCAGCAAGCGAACGGTGTGGCGCACAATGCATACCATGGGCTACGGGAGCCGACGCCCTACTCGTGTGCCACTGTTGACTGCTCGTCATCAGACATTGTGCCGAAATCACATCCAGGTTAAATGTCGGAGGCCTACGCAGCGTCAGCAAGCGAACGGTGTGGCGCACTATGCATACCATGGGCTACGGTTGCCGACGCCTTACTCGTGTGATACTGTTGACTGCTCGTCATCGGACATTGTGCCGAAATCAAATCCAGGTTAAATGTCGGAGGCCCAAGCAGCGTCAACGAGTGAACGGTATGGCGCACAATGCAAACCATGGGCTACGGGAGCAGACGCCCTACTCGTGTGCCACTGTTGACTGCTCGTCATCGAACATTGTGCGGAAATCACATCCAGGTTATATGTCGGAGGCCCAAGCAGCATCAGCGAATTAACGGTATGGCGCACAATGCATACCATGGGCTACGGGAGCCGACGCCCTACTCGTGTGCCACTGTTGACTTCTCGTCATCGGACATTGTGCCGAAATCTCATCCAGGTTAAATGTCGGAGGCCCAAGCAGCGTCAACGAGTGAACGGTATGGCGCACAATGCATACCATTTGCTACGGGAGCCGACGCCCTACTCGTGTGCCACTGTTGACTGCTCGTCATCGGTCATTGTGCGGAAATCACATCCAGGTTAAATGTCGGAGGACCAAGCAGCGTCAGCGAGTGAACGGTATGACGCACAATGCATACCATGGGCTACGGGAGCCGACGCCCTACTCGTGTGCCACTGTTGACTGCTCGTCATCGGGCATTGCGCCGAAATCACATCCAGGGTAAATGTCGTTGGCCCAAGCAGCGTCAGAGAGCGAACGGTATGGCGCACAATGCATACCATGGGCTACGGGAGCCGACGCCCTACTCGTGTGCCACTGTTGACTGCTCGTCATCGGTCATTGTGCCGAAATCACATCCAGGTTAAATGTCGGAGGACCAAGCAGCGTCAGCGAGTGAACGGTATGGCGCACAATGCATACCATGGGCTACGGGAGCCGACGCCCTACTCGTGTGCCACTGTTGACTGCTCGTCATCGGACATTGTGCCGAAATCACATCCAGGGTTAAATGTCGGAGGCCCAAGCAGCGTCAGAGAGTGAACGGTATGGCGCACAATGCATACCATGGGCTACGGGAGCCGACGCCCTACTCGTGTGCCACTGTTGACTGCTCGTCATCGGACATTGTGCCGAAATCACATCCAGGTTAAATGTCGGAGGCCCAAGCAGCGTCAGCGAGTGAACGGTATGTCGCACAATGCATACCATGGGATACGGAAGCCGACGCCCTACTCGTGTGCCACTGTTGACTGCTCGTCATCGGACATTGTGCCGAAATCACATCCAGGTTAAATGTCGGAGGTCAAGCAGCGTCAGCAAGTGAACGGTATGGCGCACAATGCATACCATGGGCTACGGGAGCCGACGCCCTACTCGTGTGCCACTGTTGACTGCTCGTCATCGGACATTGTGCCGAAATCACATCCAGGTTAAATGTCGGAGGCCCAAGCAGCGTCAACGAGTGAACGGTATGGCGCACAATGCATACCATGGGCTGCGGGAGCCGACGCCCTACTCGTGTGCCACTGTTGACTGCTCGTCATCGGATATTGTGCCGAAATCACATCCAGGTTAAATGTCGGAGGCCCAAGCAGCGTCAGCGAGTGAACGGTATGGCGCAGAATGCATACCATGGGCTACAAGGGCCGACGCCCTACTCGTGTGCCACTGTTGACTGCTCGTCATCGGACATTGTGCCGAAATCACATCCAGGTTAAATGTCGGAGGCCCAAGCAGCGTCAGCGGGTGAACGGTATGGCGCACAATGCATACCATGGGCTACGGGAGCCGACGCCCTACTCGTGTGCCACTGTTGACTGCTCGTCATCGGACATTGTGCCGAAATCACATCCAGGTTAAATGTCGGAGGCCCAAGCAGCGTCAACGTGTGAACGGTATGGCGCACAATACATACCATTTGCTACGGGAGCCGACGCCCTACTCGTGTGCCACTGTTGACTGCTCGTCATCGGTCATTGTGCCGAAATCACATCCAGGTTAAATGTCGGAGGACCAAGCAGCGTCAGCGAGTGAACGGTATGGCGCACAATGCATACCATGGGCTACGGGAGCCGACGCCCTACTCGTGTGCCACTGTTGACTGCTCGTCATCGGGCATTGTGCCGAAATCACATCCAGGTTAAATGTCGGAGGCCCAAGCAGCGTCAGAGAGTGAACGGTATGGCGCACAATGCATACCATGGGCTACGGGAGCCGACGCCCTACTCGTGTGCCACTGTTGACTGCTCGTCATCGGTCATTGTGCGGAAATCACATCCAGGTTAAATGTCGGAGGACCAAGCAGCGTCAGCGAGTGAACGGTATGGCGCACAATGCATACCATGGGCTACGGGAGCCGACGCCTTACTCGTGTGCCACTGTTGACTGCTCGTCATCGGGCATTGCGCCGAAATCACATCCAGGTTAAATGTCGGAGGCCCAAGCAGCGTCAGAGAGCGAACGGTATGGCGCACAATGCATACCATGGGCTACGGGAGCCGACGCCCTACTCGTGTGCCACTGTTGACTGCTCGTCATCGGTCATTGTGCCGAAATCACATCCAGGTTAAATGTCGGAGGCCCAAGCAGCGTCAGCGAGTGAACGGTATGTCGCACAATACATACCATGGGATACGGAAGCCGACACCTTACTGGTGTGCCACTGTTGACTGCTCCTCATCGGACATTGTGCCGAAATCACATCCAGGTTAAATGTCGGAGGTCAAGCAGCGTCAGCAAGTGAACGGTATGGCGCACAATGCATACCATGGGCTACGGGAGCCGACGCCCTACTCGTGTGCCACTGTTGACTGCTCGTCATCGGACATTGTGCCGAAATCACATCCAGGTTAAATGTCGGAGGCCGAAGCAGCGTCAACGTGTGATCGGTATGGCGTACAATGCATACCATGGGCTGCGGGAGCCGACGTTCTACTCGTGTGCCACTGTTGACTGCTCGCCATCAGATATTGTGTCGAAATCACAGTCCAGGTTAAATGTCGGAGGCCCAAGCAGCGTCAGCGAGTGAACGGTACAGCGCAGAATACATACCATGAGCTACAAGGGCCGACGCCCTACTCGTGTGCCACTGTTGACTGCTCGTCATCGGATATTGTGCCGAAATCACATCCAGGTTAAATGTCGGAGGCCCAAGCAGACTCAGCGGGTGAACGGTATGGCGCACAATGCATACCATGGGCTACGGGAGCCGACGCCCTACTCGTGTGCCACTGTTGACTGCTCGTCATCGGACATTGTGCCGAAATCACATCCAGGTTAAATGTCGGAGGCCCAAGCAGCGTCAGCGAGTGAACGGTATGGCGCACAATGCATACCATGGGCTACGGGAGCCGACGCCCTACTCGTGTGCCACTGTTGACTGCTCGTCATCGGACATTGTGCCGAAATCACATCCAGGTTAAATGTCGGAGGCCCAAGCAGCGTCAGCGAGTGAACGGTATGGCGCACAATGCATACCATGGGCTACGGGAGCCGACGCCCTACTCGTGTGCCACTGTTGACTGCTCGTCATCGGACATTGTGCCGAAATCACATCCAGGTTAAATGTCGGAGGCCCAAGCAGCGTCAGAGAGTGAACGGTATGGCGCACAATGCATACCATGGGCTACGGGAGCCGACGCCCTACTCGTGTGCCACTGTTGACTGCTCGTCATCGGACATTGTGCCGAAATCACATCCAGGTTAAATGTCGGAGGCCCAAGCAGCGTCAGCGAGTGAACGGTATGGCGCACAATGCATACCATGGGCTACGGGAGCCGACGCCCTACTCGTGTGCCACTGTTGACTGCTCGTCATCGGACATTGTGCCGAAATCACATCCAGGTTAAATGTCGGAGGCCCAAGCAGCGTCAGCGAGCGAACGGTATGGCGCACAATGCATACCATGGGCTACGGGAGCCGACGCCCTACTCGTGTGCCACTGTTGACTGCTCGTCATCGGACATTGTGCCGAAATCACATCCAGGTTAAATGTCGGAGGCCCAAGCAGCGTCAGCGAGTGAACGGTATGGCGCACAATGCATACCATGGGCTACGGAAGCCGACGCCCTACTCGTGTGCCACTGTTGACTGCTCGTCATCGGACATTGTGCCGAAATCACATCCAGGTTAAATGTCGGAGGCCCAAGCAGCGTCAGCGAGTGAACGGTATGGCGCACAATGCATACCATGGGCTACGGGAGCCGACGCCCTACTCGTGTGCCACTGTTGACTGCTCGTCATCGGACATTGTGCCGAAATCACATCCAGGTTAAATGTCGGAGGCCCAAGCAGCGTCAGCGAGTGAACGGTATGGCGCACAATGCATACCATGGGCTACGGGAGCCGACGCCCTACTCGTGTGCCACTGTTGACTGCTCGTCATCAGACATTGTGCCGAAATCACATCCAGGTTAAATGTCGGAGGCCCAAGCAGCGTCAGCGAGTGAACGGTATGGCGCACAATGCATACCATGGGCTACAAGGGCCGACGCCCTACTCGTGTGCCACTGTTGACTGCTCGTCATCGGACATTGTGCCGAAATCACATCCAGGTTAAATGTCGGAGGCCCAAGCAGCGTCAGCGAGTGAACGGTATGGCGCACAATGCATACCATGGGCTACGGGAGCCGACGCCCTACTCGTGTGCCACTGTTGACTGCTCGTCATCGGACATTGTGCCGAAATCACATCCAGGTTAAATGTCGGAGGCCCAAGCAGCGTCAGCAAGCAAACGGTATGGCACACAATGCATACCATGGGCTACAGGAGCCGACGCCCTACTCGTGTGCCACTGTTGACTGCTCGTCATCGGACATTGTGCCGAAATCACAGTTAGGTTAAATGTCGGAGGCCCAAGCAGCGTCAGCGAGTGAACGGTATGGCGCACAATGCATACCATCAGCTACGGTAGCCGACGCCCTACTCGTGTGCCACTGTTGACTGCTCGTCATCGGTCATTGTGCCGAAATCACATCCAGGTTAAATGTCGGAGGCCCAACCAGCGTCAGCGAGTGAACGGTATGGCGCACAATGCATACCATGGGTTACGGGAGCCGACGCCCTATTCGTGTGCCACTGTTGACTGCTCGTCATCGGACATTGTGCCGAAATCACAGTTAGGTTAAATGTCGGAGGCCCAAGCAGCTTCAGCGAGTGAACGGTATGGCGCACAATGCATACCATGGGCTACGGGAGCCAATACCCTACTCGTGTGCCACTGTTGACTGCTCGTCATCGGACATTGTGCGGAAATCACATCCAGGTTAAATGTCGGAGGCCCAAGCAGCGTCAGCGAATGAACGGTATGGCGCACAATGCATACCATGGGCTACGGGAGCCGACGCCCTACTCCTGTGCCACTGTTGACTGCTTGTCATCGGACATTGTGCCGAAATCACATTCAGGTTAAATGTCGGAGGCCCAAGCAGCGTCAGCAAGCGAACGGTATGGCGCACTATGCATACCATGGGCTACGGGAGCCGACGCCCTACTCGTGTGCCACTGTTGACTGCTCGTCATCGGACATTGTGCCGAAATCACATCCAGGTTAAATGTCGGAGGCCTACGCAGCGTCAGCAAGCGAACGGTATGGCGCACAATGCATACCATGGGCTACGGGAGCCGACGCCCTACTCGTGTGCCACTGTTGACTGCTCGTCATCGGTCATTGTGCCGAAATCACATCCAGGTTAAATGTCGGAGGCCCAACCAGCGTCAGCGAGTGAACGGTATGGCGCACAATGCATACCATGGGCTACGGGAGCCGACGCCCTACTCGTGTGCCACTGTTGACTGCTCGTCATCGGACATGTGCACCGAAATCACATCCAGGTTAAATGTCGGAGGCCCAAGCAGCGTCAGCAACCGAACGGTATGGCGCACAATGCATACCATGGGCTACGGGTGCCGACGTCTTACTCGTGTGCCACTGTTGACTGCTCGTCATCGGACATTGTGCCGAAATCACATCCAGGTTAAATGTCGGAGGCCCAAGCAGCGTCAACGAGTGAACGGTATGGCGCACAATACATACCATGGGCTACGGGAGCCGACACCCTACTCGTGTGCCACTGTTGACTGCTCGTCATCGGACATTGTGCCGAAATCACATCCAGGTTAAATGTCGGAGGACCCAAGCAGCGTCAACGAGTGAACGGTATGGCGCACAATGCATACCATGGGCTACGGGAGCCGACGCCCTACTCGTATGCCACTGTTGACTGCTCGTCATCGGACATTGTGCCGAAATCACATCCAGGATAAATGTCGGAGGCCCAAGCAGCGTCAGCAAGTGAACGGTATGGCGCACAATGCATACCATGAGCTACGGGAGCCAACACCCTACTCGTGTTCTACTGTTGACTGCTCGTCATCGGATATTGTGCCGAAATCACATCCAGGTTAAAGGTCGGAGGCCCAAGCCGCGTCAGCGAGTGAGCGGTTTGGCGCACAATGTATACATGGGCTTCGGGAGCCGGCGTTCTACTCGTGTGTAACTGTTGACTGCTCGTCATCGGACATTGTGCCGAAATCACATCCAGGTTAAATGTCGGTTGCATAAGCAGCGTCAGCGAGTGAACAGTATGGCGCACAATGCATACCATGGGCTACGAGAGCCGATGCCCTACTCGTGTGCCACTGTTGATTTCTCGTCATCGGACATTGTGCCAAAATTCCATTCAGGTTAAATGTCGGAGGCCCAAGCAGCGTCAGCGAGCGAACGGTATGGTGCACAATGCACACCATGGGCTACGGTAGCCGACGCCCTACTCGTGTGCCACTGTTGACTGCTCGTCATCGGACATTGTGCCGAAACCACAGTTAGGTTAAATGTCGGAGGCCCAAGCAGCGTCAGCGAGTGAACGGTATGGCGCACAATGCATACCATGAGCTACGGGAGCCAACACCCTACTCGTGTACCACTGTTGACTGCTCGTCATCGGACATTGTGCGGAAATCATATCCAGGTTAAATGTCGGAGGCCCAAGCAGCGTCAGCGAATGAACGGTATGGCGCACAATGCATACCATGGGCTACGGGAGCCGACGCCCAACTCGTGTGCCACTGTTGACTGCTCGTCATCGGACATTGTGCCGAAATCACATCCAGGTTAAATGTCGGAGGCCCAAGCAGCGTCAGGAAGTGAACGGTATAGTGCACAATGCATTCCATGAGCTACGGGAGCCAACGCCCTACTCGTGTGCTACTGTTGTCTGCTCGTCATCGGATATTGTGCCGAAATCACATCCAGGTTAAATGTCGGAGGCCCAAGCAGCGTCAGAGAGTGAACGGTATGGCGCACAATGCATACCATGAGCTACAGGAGCCGACGCCCTACTCGTGTGCCACTGTTGACTGCTTGTCATCGGACATTGTGACGAAATCACATCCAGGTTAAATGTCGGAGACCCAAGCAGCGTCAGCAAGCGAACGGTATGGCGCACAATGCATACCATGGGCTGCGGGTGCCGACGCCTTACTCGTGTGCCACTGTTGACTGCTCGTCATCGGACATTGTGCCGAAATCACATCCAGGTTAAATGTCGGAGGCCCAAGCAGCGTCAACGAGTGAACGGTATGGCGCACAATGCATACCATGGGCTACGGGAGCCGAAGCCTTACTCGTGTGCCACTGTTGACTGCTCGTCATCGGACATTGTGCCAAAATCCCATTCAGGTTAAATGTCGGAGGCCCAAGCAGCGTCGGCGAGCGAACGGTATAGTGCACAATGCATACCATGAGCTACGGGAGCCGACGCCCTACTCGTGTGCCACTGTTGACTGCTCGTCATCGGACATTGTGCCGAAATCATATCCAGGTTAAATGTCGGAGGCCCAAGCAGCGTCAGCGAGTGAACGGTATGGCGCACAATGCATACCATGGGCTACGGGAGCCGACGCCCTACTCGTGTGCCACTGTTGACTGCTCGTCATCGGACATTGTGCCTAAATCACATCCAGGTTAAATGTCGGACTCCCAAGCAGACTCAACGGGTGAACGGTATGGCGCACAATGCGTACCATGGGCTGCGGGAGCCGACGCCTTACTCTTGTGCCACTGTTGACTTCTCGTCATCGGACATTGTGCCGAAATCACATCCAGGTTAAATGTCGGAGGCCCAAGCAGCGTCGGCGAGCGAACGGTATGGCGCACAATGCATACCATGGGCTACGGGAGCCGACGCCCTACTCGTGTGCCACTGTTGACTGCTCGTCATCGGACATTGTGCAGAAATCACATCCAGGTTAAATGTCGGAGGCCCAAGCAGCGTCAGCGAAAGAACGGTATGGCGCACAATGCATACCATGGGCTACGGGAGCCGACGCCCAACTCGTGTGCCACTGTTGACTGATCGTCATCGGACATTGTGCCGAAATCACATCCAGGTTAAATGTCGGAGACCCAAGCAGCGTCAGCAAGCGAACGGTATGGCGCACTATGCATACCATGGGCTACGGAAGCCGACGCCCTACTCGTGTGCCACTGTTGACTGCTCGTCATCGTACATTGTGCCGAAACCACATTTAGGTTAAATGTCGAAGGCCCAAGCAGCGTCAGCGAGTGAACGGTATGGCGCACAATGCATACCATGGGCTACGGGAGCCGACGCCCTACTCGTGTGCCACTGTTGACTGCTCGTCATCGGACATTGTGCCGAAATCACATCCAGGTTAAATGTCGGAGGCCCAAGCAGCGTCAGCAAGTGAACGGTATGGCGCACAATGCATACCATGGGCTACGGGTGCCGACGCCCTACTCGTGTGCCACTGTTGACTGCTCGTCATCGGACATTGTGCCGAAATCACATCCAGGTTAAATGTCGGAGGCCCAAGCAGCGTCAGCGAGTGAACGGTATGGCGCACAATGCATACCATGGGCTACGGGAGCCGACGCCCTACTCGTGTGCCACTGTTGACTGCTCGTCATCGGACATTGTGCCGAAATCACATCCAGGTTAAATGTCGGAGGCCCAAGCAGCGTCAGAGAGCGAACGGTATGGCGCACAATGCATACCATGGGCTACGGGAGCCGACGCCCTACTCGTGTGCCACTGTTGACTGCTCGTCATCGGACATTGTGCCGAAATCACATCCAGGTTAAATGTCGGAGGCCCAAGCAGCGTCAGCGAGTGAACGGTATGGCGCACAATGCATACCATGGGCTACGGGAGCCGACGCCCTACTCGTGTGCCACTGTTGACTGCTCGTCATCGGACATTGTGCCGAAATCACATCCAGGTTAAATGTCGAAGACCTAAGCAGCGTCAGCAAGTGAACGGTATGGCGCACAATGCATACCATGGGCTACGGGAGCCGACGCCCTACTCGTGTGCCACTGTTGACTGCTCGTCATCGGACATTGTGCCGAAATCACATTTAGGTTAAATGTCGGAGGCCCAAGCAGCGTCAGCGAGTGAACGGTATGGCGCACAATGCATACCATGGGCTACGGGAGCCGACGCCCTACTCGTGTGCCACTGTTGACTGCTCGTCATCGGACATTGTGCCGAAATCACATCCAGGTTAAATGTCGGAGGCCCAAGCAGCGTCAGCTGCTTAACGGTATGGCGCACAATGCATACCATGGGCTACGGGAGCCGACGCCCTACTCGTGTGCCACTGTTGACTGCTCGTCATCGGTCATTGTGCCGAAATCACATCCAGGTTAAATGTCGGAGGCCCAAGCAGCGTCAGCGAGTGAACGGTATGGCGCACAATGCATACCATGGGCTACGGGAGCCGACGCCCTACTCGTGTGCCACTGTTGACTGCTCGTCATCGGACATTGTGCCGAAATCACATCCAGGTTAAATGTCGGAGGCCCAAGCAGCGTCAGCAAGTGAACGGTATGGCGCACAATGCATACCATGGGCTACGGATGCCGACGCCCTACTCGTGTGCCACTGTTGACTGCTCGTCATCGGACATTGTGCCGAAATCACATCCAGGTTAAATGTCGGAGGCCCAAGCAGCGTCAGCGAGTGAACGGTATGGCGCACAATGCATACCATGGGCTACGGGAGCCGACGCCCTACTCGTGTGCCACTGTTGACTGCTCGTCATCGGACATTGTGCCGAAATCACATCCAGGTTAAATGTCGGAGGCTTAAGCAGCGTCAGCAAGAGAACGGTATGGCGCACAATGCATACCATGGGCTACGGGTGCCGACGCCCTACTCGTGTGCCACTGTTGACTGCTCGTCATCGGACATTGTGCCGAAATCCCATTTAGGTTAAATGTCGGAGGCCCAAGCAGCGTCAGCGAGTGAACGGTATGGCGCACAATGCATACCATGGGCTACGGGAGCCGACGCCCTACTCGTGTGCCACTGTTGACTGCTCGTCATCGGACATTGTGCCGAAATCACATCCAGGTTAAATGTCGGAGGCCCAAGCAGCGTCAGAGAGTGAACGGTATGGCGCACAATGCATACCATGGGCTACGGGAGCCGACGCCCTACTCGTGTGCCACTGTTGACTGCTCGTCATCGGACATTGTGCCAAAATCACATCCAGGTTAAATGTCGGAGGCCCAAGCAGCGTCAGCGAGTGAACGGTATGGCGCACAATGCATACCATGGGCTACGGGAGCCGACGCCCTACTCGTGTGCCACTGTTGACTGCTCGTCATCGGACATTGTGCCGAAATCACATCCAGGTTAAATGTCGGAGGCCCAAGCAGCGTCAGCGAGTGAACGGTATGGCGCACAATGCATACCATGGGCTACGGGAGCCGACGCCCTACTCGTGTGCCACTGTTGACTGCTCGTCATCGGACATTGTGCCGAAATCACATCCAGGTTAAATGTCGGAGGCCCTAAGCAGCGTCAGCAAGTGAACGGTATGGCGCACAATGCATACCATGGGCTACGGGTGCCGACGCCTTACTCGTGTGCCACTGTTGACTTCTCGTCATCGGACATTGTGCTGAAATCACATTTATGTTAAATGTCGGAACCCCAAGCAGCGCCAGCGAGTGAACGGTATGGCGCACAATGCATACCATGGGCTACGGCAGCCGACGCCCTACTCGTGTGCCACTGTTGACTGCTCGTCATCGGACATTGTGCCGAAATCACATCCAGGTTAAATGTCGGAGGCCCAAGCAGCGTCAGCGAGTGAACGGTATGGCGCACAATGCATACCATGGGCTACGGGAGCCGACGCCCTACTCGTGTGCCACTGTTGACTGCTCGTCATCGGACATTGTGCGGAAATCACATCCAGGTTAAATGTCGGAGGCCCAAGCAGCGTCAGCGAATGAACGGCATGGCGCACAATGCATACCATGGGGTACGGGAGCCGACGCCCTACTCGTGTGCCACTGTTGACTGATCGTCATCGGACATTGTGCCGAAATCACATCCAGGTTAAATGTCGGAGGCCCAAGCAGCGTCAGCGAGCAAACGGTATGGCGCACAATGCATACCATGGGCTACGGGAGCCGACGCCCTACTCGTGTGCCACTGTTGACTGCTCGTCATCGGACATTGTGCCGAAATCACAGTTAGGTTAAATGTCGGAGGCCCAAGCAGCGTCAGCGAGTGAACGGTATGGCGCACAATGCATACCATCAGCTACGGGAGCCGACGCCCTACTCGTGTGCCACTGTTGACTGCTCGTCATCGGACATTGTGCCGAAATCACATCCAGGTTAAATGTCGGAGGCCCAAGCAGCGTCAGCGAGTGAACGGTATGGCGCACAATGCATACCATGGGCTACGGGAGCCGACGCCCTACTCGTGTGCCACTGTTGACTGCTCGTCATCGGACATTGTGCCGAAATCACATCCAGGTTAAATGTCGGAGGCCTAAGCAGCGTCAGC
Organism: Macrothele yani; assembly: GCA_039090855.1. NCBI lineage: Eukaryota > Metazoa > Arthropoda > Arachnida > Araneae > Macrothelidae > Macrothele > Macrothele yani. Next base: position 38,513,215 of record CM077018.1, read on the forward strand.
AACCGAACGGTATGGCGCACAATGCATACCATGGGCTACGGGTGCCGACGCCCTACTCGTGTGCCACTGTTGACTGCTCGTCATCGGACATTGTGCCGAAATCCCATCCAGGTTAAAAGTCGGAGGCCCAAGCAGCGTCAACGAGTGAACGGTATGGCGCACAATACATACCATGGGCTACGGGAGCCGACGCCCTACTCGTGTGCCACTGTTGACTGCTCGTCATCGGACATTGTGCCGAAATCACATCCAGGTTAAATGTCGGAGGCCCAAGCAGCGTCAACGAGTGAACGGTATGGCGCACAATGCATACCATGGGCTACGGGAGCCGACGCCCTACTCGTGTGCCACTGTTGACCTCTCCTAATCGGACATTGTGCCGAAATCACATCCAGGTTAAATGTCGGAGGCCCAAGCAGCGTCAGCGAGTGAACGGTATGGCGCACAATGCATACCATGGGCTACGGGAGCCGACGCCCTACTGGTGTTCTACTGTTGACTGCTCGTCATCGGACATTGTGCCGAAATCACATCCAGGTTAAATGTCGGAGGCCCAAGCAGCGTCAGCGAGTGAGCGGTTTGGCGCACAATGTATACCATGGGCTTCGGGAGCCGACGTTCTACTCGTGTGTAACTGTTGACTGCTCGTCATCGGACATTGTGCCGAAATCACATCCAGGTTAAATGTCGGTTGCATAAGCAGCGTCAGCGGGTGAACGGTATGGCGCACAATGCATACCATGGGCTACGAGAGCCGACGCCCTACTCGTGTGCCACTGTTGACTGCTTGTCATCGGACATTGTGCCGAAATCACATTCAGGTTAAATGTCGGAGGCCCAAGCAGCGTCGGCGAGCGAACGGTATGGTGCACAATGCATACCATGGGCTACGGTAGCCGACGCCCTACTCGTGTGCCACTGTTGACTGCTCGTCATCGGACATTGTGCCGAAATCACATCCAGGTTAAATGTCGGAGGCCCAAGCAGCGTCAGCGAGTGAACGGTATGGCGCACAATGCATACCATGAGCTACGGGAGCCGACGCCCTACTCGTGTACCACTGTTGACTGCTCGTCATCGGACATTGTGCGGAAATCATATCCAGGTTAAATGTCGGAGGCCCAAGCAGCGTCAGCGAGTGAACGGTATGGCGCACAATGCATACCATGGGCTACGGGAGCCGACGCCCAACTCGTGTGCCACTGTTGACTGCTCGTCATCGGACATTGTGCCGAAATCACATCCAGGTTAAATGTCGGAGGCCCAAGCAGCGTCAGCGAGTGAACGGTATGGCGCACAATGCATACCATGGGCTACGGGAGCCGACGCCCTACTCGTGTGCCACTGTTGACTGCTCGTCATCGGACATTGTGCCGAAATCACATCCAGGTTAAATGTCGGAGGCCCAAGCAGCGTCAGCGAGCGAACGGTATGGCGCACAATGCATACCATGGGCTACGGGAGCCGACGCCCTACTCGTGTGCCACTGTTGACTGCTCGTCATCGGACATTGTGCCGAAATCACATCCAGGTTAAATGTCGGAGGCCCAAGCAGCGTCAACGAGTGAACGGTATGGCGCACAATGCATACCATGGGCTACGGGAGCCGACGCCCTACTCGTGTGCCACTGTTGACTGCTCGTCATCGGACATTGAGCCAAAATCACATTCAGGTTAAATGTCGGAGGCCCAAGCAGCGTCGGCGAGCGAACGGTATGGCGCACAATGCATACCATGAGCTACGGGAGCCGACGCCCTACTCGTGTGCCACTGTTGACTGCTCGTCATCGGACATTGTGCCGAAATCACATCCAGGTTAAATGTCGGAGGCCCAAGCAGCGTCAGCGAGTGAACGGTATGGCGCACAATGCATACCATGGGCTACGGGAGCCGACGCCCAACTCGTGTGTAACTGTTGACTGCTCGTCATCGGACATTGTGCCGAAATCACATCCAGGTTAAATGTCGGTGGCCCAAGCAGCGTCAGCCAGTGAACGGTATGGCGCACAATGCATACCATGGGCTACGAGAGCCGACGCCCTACTCGTGTGCCACTGTTGACTGCTCGTCATCGGACATTGTGCCGAAATCACATCCAGGTTAAATGTCGGACTCCCAAGCAGCGTCAACGGGTGAACGGTATGGCGCACAATGCGTACCATGGGCTACGGGAGCCGACGCCCTACTCGTGTGCCACTGTTGACTGCTCGTCATCGGACATTGTGCCGAAATCCCATCCAGGTTAAATGTCGGAGGCCCAAGCAGCGTCAGCGAGCGAACGGTATGGCGCACAATGCATACCATGGGCTACGGGAGCCGACGCCCTACTCGTGTGCCACTGTTGACTGCTCGTCATCGGACATTGTGCAGAAATCACATCCAGGTTAAATGTCGGAGGCCCAAGCAGCGTCAGCGAGTGAACGGTATGGCGCACAATGCATACCATGGGCTACGGGAGCCGACGCCCTACTCGTGTGCCACTGTTGACTGCTCGTCATCGGACATTGTGCCGAAATCACATCCAGGTTAAATGTCGGAGGCCCAAGCAGCGTCAGCGAGTGAACGGTATGGCGCACAATGCATACCATGGGCTACGGGAGCCGACGCCCTACTCGTGTGCCACTGTTGACTGCTCGTCATCGGACATTGTGCCGAAATCACATCCAGGTTAAATGTCGGAGGCCCAAGCAGCGTCAGCGAGTGAACGGTATGGCGCACAATGCATACCATGGGCTACGGGAGCCGACGCCCTACTCGTGTGCCACTGTTGACTGCTCGTCATCGGACATTGTGCCGAAATCACATCCAGGTTAAATGTCGGAGGCCCAAGCAGCGTCAGCGAGTGAACGGTATGGCGCACAATGCATACCATGGGCTACGGGAGCCGACGCCCTACTCGTGTGCCACTGTTGACTGCTCGTCATCGGACATTGTGCCGAAATCACATCCAGGTTAAATGTCGGAGGCCCAAGCAGCGTCAGCGAGTGAACGGTATGGCGCACAATGCATACCATGGGCTACGGGAGCCGACGCCCTACTCGTGTGCCACTGTTGACTGCTCGTCATCGGACATTGTGCCGAAATCACATCCAGGTTAAATGTCGGAGGCCCAAGCAGCGTCAGCGAATGAACGGTATGGCGCACAATGCATACCATGGGCTACGGGAGCCGACGCCCAACTCGTGTGCCACTGTTGACTGCTCGTCATCGGACATTGTGCCGAAATCACATCCAGGTTAAATGTCGGAGGCCCAAGCAGCGTCAGCGAGTGAACGGTATGGCGCACAATGCATACCATGGGCTACGGGAGCCGACGCCCTACTCGTGTGCCACTGTTGACTGCTCGTCATCGGACATTGTGCCGAAATCACATCCAGGTTAAATGTCGGAGGCCCAAGCAGCGTCAACGAGTGAACGGTATGGCGCACAATGCATACCATGGGCTACGGGAGCCGACGCCCTACTCGTGTGCCACTGTTGACTGCTCGTCATCGGACATTGTGCCGAAATCACATCCAGGTTAAATGTCGGAGGCCCAAGCAGCGTCAGCGAGTGAACGGTATGGCGCACAATGCATACCATGGGCTACGGGAGCCGACGCCCTACTCGTGTGCCACTGTTGACTGCTCGTCATCGGACATTGTGCAGAAATCACATCCAGGTTAAATGTCGGAGGCCCAAGCAGCGTCAGCGAGTGAACGGTATGGCGCACAATGCATACCATGGGCTACGGGAGCCGACGCCCTACTCGTGTGCCACTGTTGACTGCTCGTCATCGGACATTGTGCCGAAATCACATCCAGGTTAAATGTCGGAGGCCCAAGCAGCGTCAGCGAGTGAACGGTATGGCGCACAATGCATACCATGGGCTACGGGAGCCGACGCCCTACTCGTGTGCCACTGTTGACTGCTCGTCATCGGACATTGTGCCGAAATCACATCCAGGTTAAATGTCGGAGGCCCAAGCAGCGTCAGCGAGTGAACGGTATGGCGCACAATGCATACCATGGGCTACGGGAGCCGACGCCCTACTCGTGTGCCACTGTTGACTGCTCGTCATCGGACATTGTGCCGAAATCACATCCAGGTTAAATGTCGGAGGCCTAAGCAGCGTCAGCAAGTGAACGGTATGGCGCACAATGCATACCATGGGCTACGGGTGCCGACGCCCTACTCGTGTGCCACTGTTGACTGCTCGTCATCGGACATTGTGCCGAAATCCCATCCAGGTTAAATGTCGGAGGCCCAAGCAGCGTCAACGAGTGAACGGTATGGCGCACAATGCATACCATGGGCTACGGGAGCCGACGCCCTACTCGTGTGCCACTGTTGACTGCTCGTCATCGGACATTGTGCCGAAATCACATCCAGGTTAAATGTCGGAGGCCCAAGCAGCGTCAACGAGTGAACGGTATGGCGCACAATGCATACCATGGGCTACGGGAGCCGACGCCCTACTCGTGTGCCACTGTTGACTGCTCGTCATCGGACATTGTGCCGAAATCACATCCAGGTTAAATGTCGGAGGCCCAAGCAGCGTCAGCGAGTGAACGGTATGGCGCACAATGCATACCATGAGCTACGGGAGCCAACGCCCTACTCGTGTTCTACTGTTGACTGCTCGTCATCGGACATTGTGCCGAAATCACATCCAGGTTAAATGTCGGAGGCCCAAGCAGCGTCAGCGAGTGAACGGTATGGCGCACAATGCATACCATGGGCTACGGGAGCCGACGCCCTACTCGTGTGCCACTGTTGACTGCTCGTCATCGGACATTGTGCCGAAATCACATCCAGGTTAAATGTCGGAGGCATAAGCAGCGTCAGCGAGTGAACGGTATGGCGCACAATGCATACCATGGGCTACGGGAGCCGACGCCCTACTCGTGTGCCACTGTTGACTGCTCGTCATCGGACATTGTGCCGAAATCACATCCAGGTTAAATGTCGGAGGCCCAAGCAGCGTCAGCGAGTGAACGGTATGGTGCACAATGCACACCATGGGCTACGGTAGCCGACGCCCTACTCGTGTGCCACTGTTGACTGCTCGTCATAGGACATTGTGCCGAAATCACATCCAGGTTAAATGTCGGAGGCCCAAGCAGCGTCAGCGAGTGAACGGTATGGCGCACAATGCATACCATGGGCTACGGGAGCCGACACCCTACTCGTGTACCACTGTTGACTGCTCGTCATCGGACATTGTGCGGAAATCACATCCAGGTTAAATGTCGGAGGCCCAAGCAGCGTCAGCGAGTGAACGGTATGGCGCACAATGCATACCATGGGCTACGGGAGCCGACGCCCAACTCGTGTGCCACTGTTGACTGCTCGTCATCGGACATTGTGCCGAAATCACATCCAGGTTAAATGTCGGAGGCCCAAGCAGCGTCAGCGAGTGAACGGTATGGCGCACAATGCATTCCATGAGCTACGGGAGCCGACGCCCTACTCGTGTGCTACTGTTGACTGCTCGTCATCGGATATTGTGCCGAAATCACATCCAGGTTAAATGTCGGAGGCCCAAGCAGCGTCAGAGAGTGAACGGTATGGCGCACAATGCATACCATGGGCTACGGGAGCCGACGCCCTACTCGTGTGCCACTGTTGACTGCTCGTCATCGGACATTGTGCCGAAATCACATCCAGGTTAAATGTCGGAGGCCCAAGCAGCGTCAGCAAGTGAACGGTATGGCGCACAATGCATACCATGGGCTACGGGAGCCGACGCCCTACTCGTGTGCCACTGTTGACTGCTCGTCATCGGACATTGTGCCGAAATCACATCCAGGTTAAATGTCGGAGGCCCAAGCAGCGTCAACGAGTGAACGGTATGGCGCACAATGCATACCATGGGCTACGGGAGCCGAAGCCCTACTCGTGTGCCACTGTTGACTGCTCGTCATCGGACATTGTGCCAAAATCACATCCAGGTTAAATGTCGGAGGCCCAAGCAGCGTCGGCGAGCGAACGGTATGGCGCACAATGCATACCATGAGCTACGGGAGCCAACGCCCTACTCGTGTGCCACTGTTGACTGCTCGTCATCGGACATTGTGCCGAAATCACATCCAGGTTAAATGTCGGAGGCCCAAGCAGCGTCAGCGAGTGAACGGTATGGCGCACAATGCATACCATGGGCTACGGGAGCCGACGCCCAACTCGTGTGCCACTGTTGACTGCTCGTCATCGGACATTGTGCCGAAATCACATCCAGGTTAAATGTCGGTGGCCCAAGCAGCGTCAGCGAGTGAACGGTATGGCGCACAATGCATACCATGGGCTACGAGAGCCGACGCCCTACTCGTGTGCCACTGTTGACTGCTCGTCATCGGACATTGTGCCTAAATCACATCCAGGTTAAATGTCGGAGGCCCAAGCAGCGTCAACGAGTGAACGGTATGGCGCACAATGCATACCATGGGCTACGGGAGCCGACGCCCTACTCGTGTGCCACTGTTGACTGCTCGTCATCGGACATTGTGCAGAAATCACATCCAGGTTAAATGTCGGAGGCCCAAGCAGCGTCAGCGAAAGAACGGTATGGCGCACAATGCATACCATGGGCTACGGGAGCCGACGCCCAACTCGTGTGCCACTGTTGACTGCTCGTCATCGGACATTGTGCCGAAATCACATCCAGGTTAAATGTCGGAGGCCCAACCAGCGTCAGCAAGTGAACGGTATGGCGCACAATGCATACCATGGGCTACGGGAGCCGACGCCCTACTCGTGTGCCACTGTTGACTGCTCGTCATCGGACATTGTGCCGAAATCACATTTAGGTTAAATGTCGAAGGCCCAAGCAGCGTCAGCGAGTGAACGGTATGGCGCACAATGCATACCATGGGCTACGGGAGCCGACGCCCTACTCGTGTGCCACTGTTGACTGCTCGTCATCGGACATTGTGCCGAAATCACATCCAGGTTAAATGTCGGAGGCCCAAGCAGCGTCAGCGAGTGAACGGTATGGCGCACAATGCATACCATGGGCTACGGGAGCCGACGCCCTACTCGTGTGCCACTGTTGACTGCTCGTCATCGGACATTGTGCCGAAATCACATCCAGGTTAAATGTCGGAGGCCTAAGCAGCGTCAGCAAGTGAACGGTATGGCGCACAATGCATACCATGGGCTACGGGAGCCGACGCCCTACTCGTGTGCCACTGTTGACTGCTCGTCATCGGACATTGTGCCGAAATCACATCCAGGTTAAATGTCGGAGGCCCAAGCAGCGTCAACGAGTGAACGGTATGGCGCACAATGCATACCATGGGCTACGGGAGCCGACGCCCTACTCGTGTGCCACTGTTGACTGCTCGTCATCGGACATTGTGCCGAAATCACATCCAGGTTAAATGTCGGAGGCCCAAGCAGCGTCAGCGAGTGAACGGTATGGCGCACAATGCATACCATGGGCTACGGGAGCCGACGCCCTACTCGTGTGCCACTGTTGACTGCTCGTCATCGGACATTGTGCCGAAATCACATCCAGGTTAAATGTCGGAGGCCCAAGCAGCGTCAGCGAGTGAACGGTATGGCGCACAATGCATACCATGGGCTACGGGAGCCGACGCCCTACTCGTGTGCCACTGTTGACTGCTCGTCATCGGACATTGTGCCGAAATCACATCCAGGTTAAATGTCGGAGGCCCAAGCAGCGTCAGCGAGTGAACGGTATGGCGCACAATGCATACCATGGGCTACGGGAGCCGACGCCCTACTCGTGTGCCACTGTTGACTGCTCGTCATCGGACATTGTGCCGAAATCACATCCAGGTTAAATGTCGGAGGCCCAAGCAGCGTCAGCGAGTGAACGGTATGGCGCACAATGCATACCATGGGCTACGGGAGCCGACGCCCTACTCGTGTGCCACTGTTGACTGCTCGTCATCGGACATTGTGCCGAAATCACATCCAGGTTAAATGTCGGAGGCCCAAGCAGCGTCAGCGAGTGAACGGTATGGCGCACAATGCATACCATGGGCTACGGGAGCCGACGCCCTACTCGTGTGCCACTGTTGACTGCTCGTCATCGGACATTGTGCCGAAATCACATCCAGGTTAAATGTCGGAGGCCCAAGCAGCGTCAGCGAGTGAACGGTATGGCGCACAATGCATACCATGGGCTACGGGAGCCGACGCCCTACTCGTGTGCCACTGTTGACTGCTCGTCATCGGACATTGTGCCGAAATCACATCCAGGTTAAATGTCGGAGGCCCAAGCAGCGTCAGCAAGTGAACGGTATGGCGCACAATGCATACCATGGGCTACGGGAGCCGACGCCCTACTCGTGTGCCACTGTTGACTGCTCGTCATCGGACATTGTGCCGAAATCACATCCAGGTTAAATGTCGGAGGCCCAAGCAGCGTCAGCGAGTGAACGGTATGGCGCACAATGCATACCATGGGCTACGGGAGCCGACGCCCTACTCGTGTGCCACTGTTGACTGCTCGTCATCGGTCATTGTGCCGAAATCACATCCAGGTTAAATGTCGGAGGCCCAACCAGCGTCAGCGAGTGAACGGTATGGCGCACAATGCATACCATGGGCTACGGGAGCCGACGCCCTACTCGTGTGCCACTGTTGACTGCTCGTCATCAGACATTGTGCCGAAATCACATCCAGGTTAAATGTCGGAGGCCTAAGCAGCGTCAGCAAGTGAACGGTATGGCGCACAATGCATACCATGGGCTACGGGTGCCGACGCCCTACTCGTGTGCCACTGTTGACTGCTCGTCATCGGACATTGTGCCGAAATCACATCCAGGTTAAATGTCGGAGGCCCAAGCAGCGTCAACGAGTGAACGGTATGGCGCACAATGCATACCATGGGCTACGGGAGCCGACACCCTACTCGTGTGCCACTGTTGACTGCTCGTCATCGGACATTGTGCCGAAATCACATCCAGGTTAAATGTCGGAGGCCCAAGCAGCGTCAACGAGTGAACGGTATGGCGCACAATGCATACCATGGGCTACGGGAGCCGACGCCCTACTCGTGTGCCACTGTTGACTGCTCGTCATCGGACATTGTGCCGAAATCACATCCAGGTTAAATGTCGGAGGCCCAAGCAGCGTCAGCGAGTGAACGGTATGGCGCACAATGCATACCATGGGCTACGGGAGCCGACGCCCTACTCGTGTGCCACTGTTGACTGCTCGTCATCGGACATTGTGCCGAAATCACATCCAGGTTAAATGTCGGAGTCCCAAGCAGCGTCAGCGAGTGAACGGTATGGCGCACAATGCATACCATGGGCTACGGGAGCCGACGCCCTACTCGTGTGCCACTGTTGACTGCTCGTCATCGGACATTGTGCCGAAATCACATCCAGGTTAAATGTCGGTTGCCCAAGCAGCGTCAGCGAGTGAACGGTATGGCGCACAATGCATACCATGGGCTACGGGAGCCGACGCCCTACTCGTGTGCCACTGTTGACTGCTCGTCATCGGACATTGTGCCGAAATCACATCCAGGTTAAATGTCGGAGGCCCAAGCAGCGTCAGCGAGTGAACGGTATGGCGCACAATGCATACCATGGGCTACGGGAGCCGACGCCCTACTCGTGTGCCACTGTTGACTGCTCGTCATCGGACATTGTGCCGAAATCACATCCAGGTTAAATGTCGGAGGCCCAAGCAGCGTCAGCGAGTGAACGGTATGGCGCACAATGCATACCATGGGCTACGGGAGCCGACGCCCTACTCGTGTGCCACTGTTGACTGCTCGTCATCGGACATTGTGCCGAAATCATATCCAGGTTAAATGTCGGAGGCCCAAGCAGCGTCAGCGAGTGAACGGTATGGCGCACAATGCATACCATGGGCTACGGGAGCCGACGCCCAACTCGTGTGCCACTGTTGACTGCTCGTCATCGGACATTGTGCCGAAATCACATCCAGGTTAAATGTCGGAGGCCCAAGCAGCGTCAGCGAGTGAACGGTATGGCGCACAATGCATACCATGGGCTACGGGAGCCGACGCCCTACTCGTGTGCCACTGTTGACTGCTCGTCATCGGACATTGTGCCGAAATCACATCCAGGTTAAATGTCGGAGGCCCAAGCAGCGTCAACGAGTGAACGGTATGGCGCACAATGCATACCATGGGCTACGGGAGCCGACGCCCTACTCGTGTGCCACTGTTGACTGCTCGTCATCGGACATTGTGCCGAAATCCCATCCAGGTTAAATGTCGGAGGCCCAAGCAGCGTCAGCGAGTGAACGGTATGGCGCACAATGCATACCATGGGCTACGGGAGCCGACGCCCTACTCGTGTGCCACTGTTGACTGCTCGTCATCGGACATTGTGCCGAAATCACATCCAGGTTAAATGTCGGAGGCCCAAGCAGCGTCAGCGAGTGAACGGTATGGCGCACAATGCATACCATGGGCTACGGGAGCCGACGCCCTACTCGTGTGCCACTGTTGACTGCTCGTCATCGGACATTGTGCCGAAATCACATCCAGGTTAAATGTCGGAGGCCCAAGCAGCGTCAGCGAGTGAACGGTATGGCGCACAATGCATACCATGGGCTACGGGAGCCGACGCCCTACTCGTGTGCCACTGTTGACTGCTCGTCATCGGACATTGTGCCGAAATCACATCCAGGTTAAATGTCGGAGGCCCAAGCAGCGTCAGCGAGTGAACGGTATGGCGCACAATGCATACCATGGGCTACGGGAGCCGACGCCCTACTCGTGTGCCACTGTTGACTGCTCGTCATCGGACATTGTGCCGAAATCACATCCAGGTTAAATGTCGGAGGCCCAAGCAGCGTCAGCGAGCGAACGGTATGGCGCACAATGCATACCATGGGCTACGGGAGCCGACGCCCTACTCGTGTGCCACTGTTGACTGCTCGTCATCGGACATTGTGCCGAAATCACATCCAGGTTAAATGTCGGAGGCCCAAGCAGCGTCAACGAGTGAACGGTATGGCGCACAATGCATACCATGGGCTACGGGAGCCGACGCCCTACTCGTGTGCCACTGTTGACTGCTCGTCATCGGACATTGTGCCGAAATCACATCCAGGTTAAATGTCGGAGGCCCAAGCAGCGTCAGCGAGTGAACGGTATGGCGCACAATGCATACCATGGGCTACGGGAGCCGACGCCCTACTCGTGTGCCACTGTTGACTGCTCGTCATCGGACATTGTGCCGAAATCACATCCAGGTTAAATGTCGGAGGCCCAAGCAGCGTCAGCGAGTGAACGGTATGGCGCACAATGCATACCATGGGCTACGGGAGCCGACGCCCTACTCGTGTGCCACTGTTGACTGCTCGTCATCGGACATTGTGCCGAAATCACATCCAGGTTAAATGTCGGAGGCCCAAGCAGCGTCAGCGAGTGAACGGTATGGCGCACAATGCATACCATGGGCTACGGGAGCCGACGCCCTACTCGTGTGCCACTGTTGACTGCTCGTCATCGGACATTGTGCCGAAATCACATCCAGGTTAAATGTCGGAGGCCCAAGCAGCGTCAGCGAGTGAACGGTATGGCGCACAATGCATACCATGGGCTACGGGAGCCGACGCCCTACTCGTGTGCCACTGTTGACTGCTCGTCATCGGACATTGTGCCGAAATCACATCCAGGTTAAATGTCGGAGGCCCAAGCAGCGTCAGCGAGTGAACGGTATGGCGCACAATGCATACCATGGGCTACGGGAGCCGACGCCCTACTCGTGTGCCACTGTTGACTGCTCGTCATCGGACATTGTGCCGAAATCACATCCAGGTTAAATGTCGGAGGCCCAAGCAGCGTCAGCGAGTGAACGGTATGGCGCACAATGCATACCATGGGCTACGGGAGCCGACGCCCTACTCGTGTGCCACTGTTGACTGCTCGTCATCGGACATTGTGCCGAAATCACATCCAGGTTAAATGTCGGAGGCCCAAGCAGCGTCAGCGAGTGAACGGTATGGCGCACAATGCATACCATGGGCTACGGGAGCCGACGCCCTACTCGTGTGCCACTGTTGACTGCTCGTCATCGGACATTGTGCCGAAATCACATCCAGGTTAAATGTCGGAGGCCCAAGCAGCGTCAGCGAGTGAACGGTATGGCGCACAATGCATACCATGGGCTACGGGAGCCGACGCCCTACTCGTGTGCCACTGTTGACTGCTCGTCATCGGTCATTGTGCCGAAATCACATCCAGGTTAAATGTCGGAGGCCCAACCAGCGTCAGCGAGTGAACGGTATGGCGCACAATGCATACCATGGGCTACGGGAGCCGACGCCCTACTCGTGTGCCACTGTTGACTGCTCGTCATCGGACATTGTGCCGAAATCACATCCAGGTTAAATGTCGGAGGCCCAAGCAGCGTCAGCAAGTGAACGGTATGGCGCACAATGCATACCATGGGCTACGGGTGCCGACGCCCTACTCGTGTGCCACTGTTGACTGCTCGTCATCGGACATTGTGCCGAAATCACATCCAGGTTAAATGTCGGAGGCCCAAGCAGCGTCAACGAGTGAACGGTATGGCGCACAATGCATACCATGGGCTACGGGAGCCGACGCCCTACTCGTGTGCCACTGTTGACTGCTCGTCATCGGACATTGTGCCGAAATCACATCCAGGTTAAATGTCGGAGGCCCAAGCAGCGTCAACGAGTGAACGGTATGGCGCACAATGCATACCATGGGCTACGGGAGCCGACGCCCTACTCGTGTGCCACTGTTGACTGCTCGTCATCGGACATTGTGCCGAAATCACATCCAGGTTAAATGTCGGAGGCCCAAGCAGCGTCAGCAAGTGAACGGTATGGCGCACAATGCATACCATGGGCTACGGGAGCCGACGCCCTACTCGTGTGCCACTGTTGACTGCTCGTCATCGGACATTGTGCCGAAATCACATCCAGGTTAAATGTCGGAGGCCCAAGCAGCGTCAACGAGTGAACGGTATGGCGCACAATGCATACCATGGGCTACGGGAGCCGACGCCCTACTCGTGTGCCACTGTTGACTGCTCGTCATCGGACATTGTGCCGAAATCACATCCAGGTTAAATGTCGGAGGCCCAAGCAGCGTCAGCGAGTGAACGGTATGGCGCACAATGCATACCATGGGCTACGGGAGCCGACGCCCTACTCGTGTGCCACTGTTGACTGCTCGTCATCGGACATTGTGCCGAAATCACATCCAGGTTAAATGTCGGAGGCCCAAGCAGCGTCAGCGAGTGAACGGTATGGCGCACAATGCATACCATGGGCTACGGGAGCCGACGCCCTACTCGTGTGCCACTGTTGACTGCTCGTCATCGGACATTGTGCCGAAATCACATCCAGGTTAAATGTCGGAGGCCCAAGCAGCGTCAGCGAGTGAACGGTATGGCGCACAATGCATACCATGGGCTACGGGAGCCGACGCCCTACTCGTGTGCCACTGTTGACTGCTCGTCATCGGACATTGTGCCGAAATCACATCCAGGTTAAATGTCGGAGGCCCAAGCAGCGTCAGCGAGTGAACGGTATGGCGCACAATGCATACCATGGGCTACGGGAGCCGACGCCCTACTCGTGTGCCACTGTTGACTGCTCGTCATCGGACATTGTGCCGAAATCACATCCAGGTTAAATGTCGGAGGCCCAAGCAGCGTCAGCGAGTGAACGGTATGGCGCACAATGCATACCATGGGCTACGGGAGCCGACGCCCTACTCGTGTGCCACTGTTGACTGCTCGTCATCGGACATTGTGCCGAAATCACATCCAGGTTAAATGTCGGAGGCCCAAGCAGCGTCAGCGAGTGAACGGTATGGCGCACAATGCATACCATGGGCTACGGGAGCCGACGCCCTACTCGTGTGCCACTGTTGACTGCTCGTCATCGGACATTGTGCCGAAATCACATCCAGGTTAAATGTCGGAGGCCCAAGCAGCGTCAGCAAGTGAACGGTATGGCGCACAATGCATACCATGGGCTACGGGAGCCGACGCCCTACTCGTGTGCCACTGTTGACTGCTCGTCATCGGACATTGTGCCGAAATCACATCCAGGTTAAATGTCGGAGGCCCAAGCAGCGTCAACGAGTGAACGGTATGGCGCACAATGCATACCATGGGCTACGGGAGCCGACGCCCTACTCGTGTGCCACTGTTGACTGCTCGTCATCGGACATTGTGCCAAAATCACATCCAGGTTAAATGTCGGAGGCCCAAGCAGCGTCAGCGAGCGAACGGTATGGCGCACAATGCATACCATGGGCTACGGGAGCCGACGCCCTACTCGTGTGCCACTGTTGACTGCTCGTCATCGGACATTGTGCCGAAATCACATCCAGGTTAAATGTCGGAGGCCCAAGCAGCGTCAGCGAGTGAACGGTATGGCGCACAATGCATACCATGGGCTACGGGAGCCGACGCCCTACTCGTGTGCCACTGTTGACTGCTCGTCATCTGACATTGTGCCGAAATCACATCCAGGTTAAATGTCGGAGGCCCAAGCAGCGTCAGCCAGTGAACGGTATGGCGCACAATGCATACCATGGGCTACGGGAGCCGACGCCCTACTCGTGTGCCACTGTTGACTGCTCGTCATCGGAAATTGTGCCGAAATCACATCCAGGTTAAATGTCGGAGGCCCAAGCAGCGTCAACGAGTGAACGGTATGGCGCACAATGCGTACCATGGGCTACGGGAGCCGACGCCCTACTCGTGTGCCACTGTTGACTGCTCGTCATCGGACATTGTGCCGAAATCCCATCCAGGTTAAATGTCGGAGGCCCAAGCAGCGTCAGCGAGCGAACGGTATGGCGCACAATGCATACCATGGGCTACGGGAGCCGACGCCCTACTCGTGTGCCACTGTTGACTGCTCGTCATCGGACATTGTGCAGAAATCACATCCAGGTTAAATGTCGGAGGCCCAAGCAGCGTCAGCGAGTGAACGGTATGGCGCACAATGCATACCATGGGCTACGGGAGCCGACGCCCAACTCGTGTGCCACTGTTGACTGATCGTCATCGGACATTGTGCCGAAATCACATCCAGGTTAAATGTCGGAGACCCAACAAGCGTCAGCAAGCGAACGGTATGGCGCACAATGCATACCATGGGCTACGGGAGCCGACGCCCTACTCGTGTGCCACTGTTGACTGCTCGTCATAGTACATTGTGCCGAAATCACATTTAGGTTAAATGTCGGAGGCCCAAGCAGCGTCAGCGAGTGAACGGTATGGCGCACAATGCATACCATGGGCTACGGGAGCCGACGCCCTACTCGTGTGCCACTGTTGACTGCTCGTCATCGGTCATTGTGCCGAAATCACATCCAGGTTAAATGTCGGAGGCCCAAGCAGCGTCAGCGAGTGAACGGTATGGCGCACAATGCATACCATGGGCTACGGGAGCCGACGCCCTACTCGTGTGCCACTGTTGACTGCTCTTCTTCAGACATTGTGCCGAAATCACATCCAGGTTAAATGTCGGACACCCAAGCAGCGTCAGCAAGCGAACGGTATGGCGCACAATGCATACCATGGGCTACGGGTGCCGACGCCCTACTCGTGTGCCACTGTTGACTGCTCGTCATCGGACATTGTGCCGAAATCACATCCAGGTTAAATGTCGGAGGCCCAAGCAGCGTCAGCGAGTGAACGGTATGGCGCACAATGCATACCATGGGCTACGGGAGCCGACGCCCTACTCGTGTGCCACTGTTGACTGCTCGTCATCGGACATTGTGCCGAAATCACATCCAGGTTAAATGTCGGAGGCCCAAGCAGCGTCAGCGAGTGAACGGTATGGCGCACAATGCATACCATGGGCTACGGGAGCCGACGCCCTACTCGTGTGCCACTGTTGACTGCTCGTCATCGGACATTGTGCCGAAATCACATCCAGGTTAAATGTCGGAGGCCCAAGCAGCGTCAGCGAGTGAACGGTATGGCGCACAATGCATACCATGGGCTACGGGAGCCGACGCCCTACTCGTGTGCCACTGTTGACTGCTCGTCATCGGACATTGTGCCGAAATCACATCCAGGTTAAATGTCGGAGGCCCAAGCAGCGTCAGCAAGTGAACGGTATGGCGCACAATGCATACCATGGGCTACGGGAGCCGACGCCCTACTCGTGTGCCACTGTTGACTGCTCGTCATCGGACATTGTGCCGAAATCACATCCAGGTTAAATGTCGGAGGCCCAAGCAGCGTCAGCGAGTGAACGGTATGGCGCACAATGCATACCATGGGCTACGGGAGCCGACGCCCTACTCGTGTGCCACTGTTGACTGCTCGTCATCGGTCATTGTGCCGAAATCACATCCAGGTTAAATGTCGGAGGCCCAAGCAGCGTCAGCGAGTGAACGGTATGGCGCACAATGCATACCATGGGCTACGGGAGCCGACGCCCTACTCGTGTGCCACTGTTGACTGCTCGTCATCAGACATTGTGCCGAAATCACATCCAGGTTAAATGTCGGAGGCCTAAGCAGCGTCAGCAACCGAACGGTATGGCGCACTATGCATACCATGGGCTACGGGTGCCGACGCCCTACTCGTGTGCCACTGTTGACTTCTCGTCTTCGGACATTGTGCCGAAATCCCATCCAGGTTAAATGTCGGAGGCCCAAGCAGCGTCAGCGAGTGAACGGTATGGCGCACAATGCATACCATGGGCTACGGGAGCCGACACCCTACTCGTGTGCCACTGTTGACTGCTCGTCATCGGACATTGTGCCGAAATCACATCCAGGTTAAATGTCGGAGGCCCAAGCAGCGTCAGCGAGTGAACGGTATGGCGCACAATGCATACCATGGGCTACGGGAGCCGACGCCCTACTCGTGTGCCACTGTTGACTGCTCGTCATCGGACATTGTGCCGAAATCACATCCAGGTTAAATGTCGGAGGCCCAAGCAGCGTCAGCGAGTGAACGGTATGGCGCACAATGCATACCATGGGCTACGGGAGCCGACGCCCTACTCGTGTGCCACTGTTGACTGCTCGTCATCGGACATTGTGCCGAAATCACATCCAGGTTAAATGTCGGAGGCCCAAGCAGCGTCAGCAAGTGAACGGTATGGCGCACAATGCATACCATGGGCTACGGGAGCCGACGCCCTACTCGTGTGCCACTGTTGACTGCTCGTCATCGGACATTGTGCCGAAATCACATCCAGGTTAAATGTCGGAGGCCCAAGCAGCGTCAGCGAGTGAACGGTATGGCGCACAATGCATACCATGGGCTACGGGAGCCGACGCCCTACTCGTGTGCCACTGTTGACTGCTCGTCATCGGACATTGTGCCGAAATCACATCCAGGTTAAATGTCGGAGGCCCAAGCAGCGTCAGCGAGTGAACGGTATGGCGCACAATGCATACCATGGGCTACGGGAGCCGACGCCCTACTCGTGTGCCACTGTTGACTGCTCGTCATCGGACATTGTGCCGAAATCACATCCAGGTTAAATGTCGGAGGCCCAAGCAGCGTCAGCGAGTGAACGGTATGGCGCACAATGCATACCATGGGCTACGGGAGCCGACGCCCTACTCGTGTGCCACTGTTGACTGCTCGTCATCGGACATTGTGCCGAAATCACATCCAGGTTAAATGTCGGAGGCCCAAGCAGCGTCAGCGAGTGAACGGTATGGCGCACAATGCATACCATGGGCTACGGGAGCCGACGCCCTACTCGTGTGCCACTGTTGACTGCTCGTCATCGGACATTGTGCCGAAATCACATCCAGGTTAAATGTCGGAGGCCCAAGCAGCGTCAGCGAGTGAACGGTATGGCGCACAATGCATACCATGGGCTACGGGAGCCGACGCCCTACTCGTGTGCCACTGTTGACTGCTCGTCATCGGACATTGTGCCGAAATCACATCCAGGTTAAATGTCGGAGGCCCAAGCAGCGTCAGCGAGTGAACGGTATGGCGCACAATGCATACCATGGGCTACGGGAGCCGACGCCCTACTCGTGTGCCACTGTTGACTGCTCGTCATCGGACATTGTGCCGAAATCACATCCAGGTTAAATGTCGGAGGCCCAAGCAGCGTCAGCGAGTGAACGGTATGGCGCACAATGCATACCATGGGCTACGGGAGCCGACGCCCTACTCGTGTGCCACTGTTGACTGCTCGTCATCGGACATTGTGCCGAAATCACATCCAGGTTAAATGTCGGAGGCCCAAGCAGCGTCAGCGAGTGAACGGTATGGCGCACAATGCATACCATGGGCTACGGGAGCCGACGCCCTACTCGTGTGCCACTGTTGACTGCTCGTCATCGGACATTGTGCCGAAATCACATCCAGGTTAAATGTCGGAGGCCCAAGCAGCGTCAGCGAATGAACGGTATGGCGCACAATGCATACCATGGGCTACGGGAGCCGACGCCCTACTCGTGTGCCACTGTTGACTGCTCGTCATCGGACATTGTGCCGAAATCACATCCAGGTTAAATGTCGGAGGCCCAAGCAGCGTCAGCGAGTGAACGGTATGGCGCACAATGCATACCATGGGCTACGGGAGCCGACGCCCTACTCGTGTGCCACTGTTGACTGCTCGTCATCGGACATTGTGCCGAAATCACATCCAGGTTAAATGTCGGAGGCCCAAGCAGCGTCAGCGAGTGAACGGTATGGCGCACAATGCATACCATGGGCTACGGGAGCCGACGCCCTACTCGTGTGCCACTGTTGACTGCTCGTCATCGGACATTGTGCCGAAATCACATCCAGGTTAAATGTCGGAGGCCCAAGCAGCGTCAGCGAGTGAACGGTATGGCGCACAATGCATACCATGGGCTACGGGAGCCGACGCCCTACTCGTGTGCCACTGTTGACTGCTCGTCATCGGACATTGTGCCGAAATCACATCCAGGTTAAATGTCGGAGGCCCAAGCAGCGTCAGCGAAGTGAACGGTATGGCGCACAATGCATACCATGGGCTACGGGAGCCGACGCCCTACTCGTGTGCCACTGTTGACTGCTCGTCATCGGACATTGTGCCGAAATCACATCCAGGTTAAATGTCGGAGGCCTAAGCAGCGTCAGCGAGTGAACGGTATGGCGCACAATGCATACCATGGGCTACGGGAGCCGACGCCCTACTCGTGTGCCACTGTTGACTGCTCGTCATCGGACATTGTGCCGAAACCACATTTAGGTTAAATGTCGGAGGCCCAAGCAGCGTCAGCGAGTGAACGGTATGGCGCACAATGCATACCATGGGCTACGGGAGCCGACGCCCTACTCGTGTGCCACTGTTGACTGCTCGTCATCGGACATTGTGCCGAAATCACATCCAGGTTAAATGTCGGAGGCCCAAGCAGCGTCAGCGAGTGAACGGTATGGCGCACAATGCATACCATGGGCTACGGGAGCCGACGCCCTACTCGTGTGCCACTGTTGACTGCTCGTCATCGGACATTGTGCCGAAATCACATCCAGGTTAAATGTCGGAGGCCCAAGCAGCGTCAGCGAGTGAACGGTATGGCGCACAATGCATACCATGGGCTACGGGAGCCGACGCCCTACTCGTGTGCCACTGTTGACTGCTCGTCATCAGACATTGTGCCGAAATCACATCCAGGTTAAATGTCGGAGGCCTAAGCAGCGTCAGCAAGCGAACGGTATGGCGCACAATGCATACCATGGGCTACGGGTGCCGACGCCCTACTCGTGTGCCACTGTTGACTGCTCGTCATCGGACATTGTGCCGAAATCCCATCCAGGTTAAATGTCGGAGGCCCAAGCAGCGTCAGCGAGTGAACGGTATGGCGCACAATGCATACCATGGGCTACGGGAGCCGACACCCTACTCGTGTGCCACTGGTGACTGCTCGTCATCAGACATTGTGCCGAAATCACATCCAGGTTAAATGTCGGAGGCCCAAGCAGCGTCAGCAAGAGAACGGTGTGACGCACTATGCATACCATGGGCTACGGGTGCCGACGCCCTACTCGTGTGCCACTGTTGACTTCTCGTCTTCGGACATTGTGCCGAAATCCCATTTAGGTTAAATGTCGGAACCCCAAGCAGCGTCAGCGAGTGGACGGTATGGCGCAAAATTCATACCATGGGCTACGGGAGCCGACACCCTACTCGTGTGCCACTGGTGACTGCTCGTCATCGGACATTGTGCCGAAATCACATCCAGGTTAAATGTCGGAGGCCCAAGCAGAGTGAGAGAGCGAACGGTATGGCGCACAATGCATACCATGGGCTACGGGAGCCGACGCCCTACTCGTGTGCCACTGTTGACTGCTCGTCATCGGACATTGTGCCGAAATCACATCCAGGTTAAATGTCGGAGGCCCAAGCAGCGTCAGCGAGTGAACGGTATGGCGCACAATGCATACCATGGGCTACGGGAGCCGACGCCCTACTCGTGTGCCACTGTTGACTGCTCGTCATCGGACATTGTGCCGAAATCACATCCAGGTTAAATGTCGGAGGCCCAAGCAGCGTCAGCAAGCGAACGGTATGGCGCACAATGCATACCATGGGCTACGGGAGCCGACGCCCTACTCGTGTGCCACTGTTGACTGCTCGTCATAGTACATTGTGCCGAAACCACATTTAGGTTAAATGTCGGAGGCCCAAGCAGCGTCAGCGAGTGAACGGTATGGCGCACAATGCATACCATGGGCTACGGGAGCCGACACCCTACTCGTGTGCCACTGTTGACTGCTCGTCATCAGACATTGTGCCGAAATCACATCCAGGTTAAATGTCGGAGGCCCAAGCAGCGTCAGCAAGAGAACGGTATGGCGCACAATGCATACCATGGGCTACGGGAGCCGACGCCCTACTCGTGTGCCACTGTTGACTGCTCGTCATCGGACATTGTGCCGAAATCACATCCAGGTTAAATGTCGGAGGCCCAAGCAGCGTCAGCGAGTGAACGGTATGGCGCACAATGCATACCATGGGCTACGGGAGCCGACGCCCTACTCGTGTGCCACTGGTGACTGCTCGTCATCGGACATTGTGCCGAAATCACATCCAGGTTAAATGTCGGAAGCCCAAGCAGAGTCAGAGAGCGAACGGTATGGCGCACAATGCAAACCATGGGCTACGGGAGCCGACGCCCTACTCGTGTGCCACTGTTGACTGCTCGTCATCGGTCATTGTGCCAAAATCACACCCAGGTTAAATGTCAGAGGCCCAAGCAGCGTCAGCGAGTGAACGGTATGGCGCACAATGCATACCATGGGCTACGGGAGCCGACGCCCTACTCGTGTGCCACTGTTGACTGCTCGTCATCAGACATTGTGCCGAAATCACATCCAGGTTAAATGTCGGAGACCTAAGCAGCGTCAGCAAGCGAACGGTGTGGCGCACAATGCATACCATGGGCTACGGGAGCCGACGCCCTACTCGTGTGCCACTGTTGACTGCTCGTCATCGGACATTGTGCCGAAATCACATCCAGGTTAAATGTCGGAGGCCCAAGCAGCGTCAGCGAGTGAACGGTATGGCGCACAATGCATACCATGGGCTACGGGAGCCGACGCCCTACTCGTGTGCCACTGTTGACTGCTCGTCATCGGACATTGTGCCGAAATCACATCCAGGTTAAATGTCGGAGGCCCAAGCAGCGTCAGCGAGTGAACGGTATGGCGCACAATGCATACCATGGGCTACGGGAGCCGACGCCCTACTCGTGTGCCACTGTTGACTGCTCGTCATCGGACATTGTGCCGAAATCACATCCAGGTTAAATGTCGGAGGCCCAAGCAGCGTCAGTGAGCGAACGGTATGGCGCACAATGCATACCATGGGCTACGGGAGCCGACGCCCTACTCGTGTGCTACTGTTGACTGCTCGTCATCGGACATTACGCCTCACCTGGTGCCAGGAACATCAGAACTAGAGACCTCACACCTACTAGTTTGATTTTGTCCTTCTCACATTCTGAAACTAAGGAAACTGATACATACTGATTAAATTTTGCTAATATAAACTGAACACGAGATTAAAAACATCATTACATCATCTTTTATTCAACGGAAAAAAAAGACGAGATATTGCAAATGCACATGCAGTATTTCCTAATTTTCAGGAACTTCACTCCGAACAAGTTACTGAAAATCAGGAAATGGGCGAAGATACATCCGAAAAGTTCAAGCATCAGCGAGAATTACTTTTCTGATTTGGTTTAGTTGACGAACAATCCTCACCACTTCTGTTTTGAAATGAAAATATATAGTTGGTAATACGCTGTGCATCTTTTGCCGTACAACGAACTGCAAATGAAAAGTTGTTAAAAACGACCCTCCCCTTTGGGGAGGGTTTGAAACTAAACTCCAGAAAAGTTTTTGCACGGCAGCTATTGAACATTTAGTTAACTACAAATGTCGAATATGGCCAGCCATCAGGAAAAAATATTTCCGCTTAGTTCCGGTAAATGGAAAACCGGTAAATGTGTAGTTTAGCGTCCTAAATTATTTCGCTGCAAATTTGGAAGGGTTTCGAAAAAGTGAAACGTACATATTTTAAAGTACGCAATTTCATGGCAAATGATAAAAAAAATTCCATGTTTGAAATGCTTTTTAAAGATTTTAGCGTAATACTGTATTTACGTGTAAATGTAGATTAGCGTTATAAATTATTTCGTCGGAAAAATGTTAGTACGTGGAAAAAGTGCGACGTACAGATTTTAAAGTATGCAATTTAATGGCAAATAGTGGAAAAAGGTCGTCTGTGAAATGCATTTTAAAGATTTTTACCGTAAACTGACCTCCAATTACGACGACGTGAGTACCTCTGCGGCAGGCGTAAACCAACGCTGCGGCGACCACGGGCGTCTTGGCTCCGCTAAAACGAAGGTCACGTTCCTGCGGCCATTTTGCTGGCGATAAAGTACAACAGAAACGGGGAACGTTCTTGCCAGCAAAGCTTTCCAATTTGTACTGCTACGCTAAAGAAAGTAGTTCTCCATTTCTGTCGTAATTTTTCGAAATACACGGCGACAGTTGCTTTGACGTTACGCATATCATTTACTGGTGCGAAATAGAAAGTATGCAGATGTATTCCTTTGTTCTACAAAACCGTTAAAGTAGAGGTCGCGTTCTGTTCAACGCAACTTACGTGACATCGGCTAAGTTCTGCTCCTCCTTTGCAGAGCGTTCGCAAATCATTCAATTTGGATTACACCCCCCCGAAAAACCCCTCTCGAATAAGTTAGTTCATACTTTGCGCATCAAAGTATCATACGCGAGAAAAAACAAGAAATTATGACATTTTGATGTCAAAAAAAGGGACAAAAATTATCTATAAGCTTTCCTGTCAAGACCGTTCACCGTTCCTCTTGTACTCTTCCGCCAGCAAAATGGCCGCAGGAACGAGACCATCGTTTCAGCGAAGCAAAGCCTGATGTTGTTGCCGCAGGTTCTGATCACAGCGTCGCACTTGCACGTAAATATTGCGGTAAAAATCTTTAAAATGCACCATAATGATTCAGTGTTTTCACCATTTTCCATTAAATTGCATTCTTCAAAATATGTACGTCTCACTTTTTCGAAATCCTTCGACTTTTCCGACGAAATAATTCAGGACGCTATACCCGCCTCAAAGTAGGGGCCCAACTGGGGATATAAGTGATACAATGCCGAAGCTTCTGTTCACAGCATCGTACTTGCACGTAAATATTACGGCAAAAATCATTAAAATGCACTGTAACGATCCAATTGTCTCACTTTTTTGCAATTCTTCAACTTTTCCGGCGAACTAATGTAGGACTCTAAAGTACACATTTACCCAAGAAAACTCGGTGTTTTTGAACATCGATGTTTTGCCACCTATGATCGATGTTTTAACCTCGATGTTGCAAAAGCCGATACATCGATAAAACATCGAGGTTATGTGATCGATGTTTGGAACTGGTAAAGAATATCTTCTACGAAAAGTAAATGCATTGATTTTTGTTAGATTCTCATAAAGAGGAAAGAAATATCACCTTCCTATTGGCTTTTTTGGTTGATACCTCATAAGTAGTCATGGTACCTCATAAGCAGTCACTACTGGTGGAAGCCAATAATTTTCACCATTCTCCAGATTGCTTTATGTGATTAAAGTCACCAATGTACATCTGCCTGTACATGGAGTAATAGTATGATCACATGTAAGTTGTTCAATTATATTCGAAACAGCCCTTTGAGAAAACATTCAGTCTTTTCAAGCTACATATCTTGAACTGTATTACATAAATTCAATCCAAATGTAATGTTTTATGTGACAAAAAATTCTCCTACGTAGTTCCTTCAGTGCATCTGGTAAAGTAAATACCTATGGTTACCCAAACATAATATACTGATTATGCGGATGTCAATGCTTAATTCGAATGTTACATTTGTATATTGTTATTTTAAAAAAAGTCGAATATATCACCTGTCTCTGCACTACAGTTTTTTCACAAGTGTGGGAATAAGCAACTTTTGCATGTTTCCATATCAAACCATTTTTCCACTGAAACAGTGGTTCGTTGTACTTCTAATTCTGGCCCAATCTCAAAGATTTACAAGTGAGCACTCATGTGCTGCCATCTATCAGGCAGCTGTGAAAGAAGATGCGCCTGAGAATCTCGTTTCATGACTATTTTGTTTGGCGAGAAAAAAAGACCTTTAGGAATGCTTATTTTGTCCCTACTGCGAAGCATTTATTAAGACGGAAACATTTTGTTGCCTAATGAATAGGATGTTGTCTATCTCGCAGAATAATTCAATTGATTACGTGACAGTAAGGTCAATTAATTACGTGGAAAAACGTGGGAAGGAAGAACTGTCTAATGACACCTGCGTTTGGGGTAGTCATTCCAAGAAGTGATACAATCCGCCAAAACCCCCTGAAGTTCTCGCCAAGTATTTTACCGGTGTACAGAACAGGACGGTTACTCAATGGGGTCTCCGCGATATCCTCACACACGCACACATAAATCTCCAAACATCTCTGCTGCAACTATTTCGTTTCACCACACGTTCGACACGCGTACATCTGTTATCTAATTGGTCTCCGCCACTTCGGAGCTGCTCAATGAGATAACGCATCGAGGAACACCAGGCTTGGCTGGAGAGACTAGTCCTAACATCAAAGTTCTTTTTTTTTTTTTTTTTTTTTTGATTGGAGGTTTAACGACCACCGTGAGCAACTCAATGGGCTATAAGCAGTCGCCCGTCCCTAATTTAGGGTCACTGGTTCCAGGGAAGGGAAAGAGCCAGTGCCGTAAGACAAACACAACATCCATGCCTCACGGGGATTCGAACCCGGACCCCTTTCGTATGAATGATCAGAGGCCATCGCTTAGACCACTGCGCCACCGGGGCGGCCATCGAGGTTCACACCGATGCATCGAAAAAACATCGAGGTTTACCCCAATACACCGAGCGTTCAAACAAATATCATGCTACTGGCCGCTGAATTCGTGAGTATCACTATTATATTGAACAGATATTTTACAGATCGATTGCCCATTCACTGATGCAGATGAAAAAGTACGAATTCTTCAGTTTATCAGCAAAACATCGAGGTTTACACCGATGGATCGAACAAAAATAGAGGTTTTTACTAATACATCGAGCATTTTAATAAATATTATTTATTTATCCGATGTTACTGGTGAGTAATCACTGTTATATTGAACAGAGATTTTGTACATCTATTGCGCATTTACTGCTGCAGATTGAAAACTAGGAATTTTTCGGCTTATTAGCAAAAACATCGAGGTTTTGACCGTTACATCGAAAATTTCCACCGATACTATCGATGCGTAGATGCCTTGGGAGTGAGTAACCACCGATGTCGACCATCGATGCTACCGACCGATGTGCCGATCCCTAGTTCGCTCCAGAAGTCTTCACGGGCGGTAGACTGTATAAGATCAATCTGGTACGGTTTTGTCAGGAAAGAGTTACATATTGAAGTGCTGCGCTAGAGAATATAATTCTTCAATGTTTTCTCACTGTTTTTAAAGCTCGTGTTGATAATTTTTTCGTTCTTTTGCATATCATTTCCTCATTCCAAACAGAAAGTACGAATATGCCTTTCTTGCTTTTACAGAAGAGTTAAAGTAGATATCCAGTTCCCGCCAACGGAAATGAGATGGGAAGTGGGAAACTGAAAGTTTTGGTTCTGGTTTTAACGGCGCCGATTCGCTGTAATCTACAGTGAAATTTTTGTTAATCCTGAGGATCCCTACATTCATACCCAGAATGTGGCAAACTTGTGGATGAGACTGAAAAGAATGATCAGACGCCATTTTGGCACCCGCAGAGGATTCTTTGCCTCCTACATGAATGAGTTCATGTTGCGAACCCACTTCCCCGACACAACTATATTTGGTAATTTCGTAGTCATGCTTACACAAAATTACACTTGAGAAGACAACAAAATACAGCATGGGTAATTTGGATCTATTTTCTGTAACGTATCACTAAAACAATAATCGCTCTCCTGGCAACGACATAACCGGTTCCTCTTGTAGTCTTCCGCCCATGAATGGCCTCGCTGCAGTTTTGTGTTATGCCTGCCGCAGCTCTGTTCACAACGTCGTACTTGCAAGTAAATATTTCGCTAAAAATCTTTAAAAAGCATTCAAACATGAAATTTTTTCACCATTTGCCATGAAATTGCACCCTTTAAAATCTGTACGTCTCACTTTTTCGAAATCCTTCAACATTTTGGGTGAAATACTTTAGGACGCTAAATTACACATTCACCAAAACTTCATCTTATTTCGCTTTTGAAGCCTTTGAATTAAATTTTGCAAATATTATAAATTTCCGATTCATTAGCATCAAATTCTTTAAACAAATTTCTGGGTCTAAAGAATAACTTATTCAATACTGTGAGAGCTGTTACCACAGGTATCACATAAGGGACTAGATTGTCTTGTCTGCTCTGATGAGCATAAGTCTGCGCTGTGAGAACGATGGAGTCACATTGACCGGGTCAAAATGTCGGAGGCAGTTTGGACTTGATTATTGTGTAAATCATGATGAAAGCTTGCTCAGACATAAGTCGTACGCTGAGAGGCGAAAATATACGTGCGCTTATTTATTTGCCTTTTGCCTTATGCTGAGAAAAAAAGATATCTTGGAAGACATTAGTTAACAAGATAAATTTAATGCTGGTATTGTATGCAAATATGGAAAATGACTGGAAAACATTTT
This sequence comes from Macrothele yani, assembly GCA_039090855.1. NCBI lineage: Eukaryota > Metazoa > Arthropoda > Arachnida > Araneae > Macrothelidae > Macrothele > Macrothele yani. The sequence continues at coordinate 38,540,361 of CM077018.1, forward strand.
AAGACGGTAATGCGGCAAAGATTTAAAATAATGGAAAGCAAATAACGTATTTAAGATCAATAAGTAGCTATTAAATCGAGAAAGCTGTTGATTTGAGCCCGAAATAAGCTACTGTTTGTGAAAATTGCAACACCATAAAGGGATGATGGTAATAACGTGAAAATTACAGGATATGCAGATCAGGGTAGGACATGAAAATGATTAAAGGTTTAGAGTCATGGCGCATGTCTGGGCCCGGTAGCGCCCTCTGAACGGGGTATAAAGAGCGGGCTGTTTAGGATATACACAAATAAGGCCGCGGATGGCCTAGTGGTCACCATTCATAACTGCCACGGAGGAACTTCAGGTTCGATCCCAGACAGGTGCGAACGCTCGAACCATTAAATATCCGCCGTGCGTCGGGTGGGTACGTTAAGCTGTCGGGCCCCGGGTACTGGATCCCAGGTAATAAATAAGGGAGTCTTCCTTCCCCTTTCTACCTCGCTCCTGTGTAACTTTCCTATCGGACACTCTAGCCCAAATCTCCTAGCTTCCTATTTCTAAGGGTTGCTGAAGACCTAGGGTCAGACACTCCCTTCCTAAAATCCTCTACATATGATCTGATACACACCAGAAGTGCATCCCTGGCAGCGATTTGCAAAAGGGTCTCCAGAATTGAATAATGCCTCCGCGACGATGAAAGGCGCAATATCACCATACGACGGAGTTTGAACGGGGACGAATGATAGGTCTGCGTGAAGGTGCATTTTCGTACTTCGACATTGCTGCTCGGACGGGACATAATGCCACGACAGTGATGCGCGTGCGGTGGCAGTGGACCGAGGAGAGAAAGGTGCATTCAGAATCCGGCAGTGGACCGATAAATGTGACAACACTGGGGGATGACTGACACCTCATCCGTAGGGCAGTGACGAACCGTTCTGCATCTCCGCAAGTATTTTTACAACAGTGGAGCACTGCAATAAGTGTGGCATTGTCTGCCTCCACAGTTCGAAGCCGTCTGCTGCACAGAGGGCTGGTTGTACGCATCCCTTTCCGGAGGATTGCTTTGACCCAGAACCATGGACACCTCAGGTTGGAATGACGTTTTCAATACAGACAATTTCGTGCTGATTGGCAACATGTCGTGGACTACCATGCCAGCCGCATGCGCATTAGACGGTATTGTGGTGAGCTCCTTTTTCCAGCATGCACTGTCGAGAGTCATACTGGTCGAGCGCCAAGTGATTGTGTGAGGTGCCCTTGGGTACCATTCGCGATCTTGGCTAAGGGCACTTGAGGGAAATCTCAACAGCGACTGCTACAGCAGCGATGTTGTACAGGCAGAAGTCATACCCTTCCTTCAGAGCACTCCTGGCGCTACATTCCAGCAGGACAATTCCCGAACACATGATGCCAGGATGGTTTAAGCTGTCTTCGCAGCATAGAAGATACGGTTTCTTCCTTGGCCTGCACGTTCGCCAGACACGTCGCCTATTGAACATGTTTGGGATATGGTCACTCGGCAACTAGCCCATCAAAGTCCTCCAGCGGTCAGTACCAATGATCTGTGGATTCGCATACATGTCGCCTGGCAAGCTATTACCCAGGACACCATCCAACGCCTTTTCGATTCAATGCCACGCCGTCTAGAAGCTCTTATTGCATGGTACTGATTTTTACAAGTAAACAAGGTACTGATTTTTGCAAGTAAAAATTGTTGTGTTATTCTAAAAATTAAATCATTTATGTACAGTCATATCAGTAATGTGTGGTATAAATTTCACTCGAATCGCATGATTCCTTCTTGGTGTTGCAATTTTCACAAACAGTAGTGTATAATGGTTTCCACATGCTTTACATAGGAAAGCTGAAATAACGTGAATCTTTTTTCTTGCTCACTGTTTCCTGTGTTATTCTTATTTGTTTGTGATGTTTACTCAAAAATATTAATTTTATCAAAAATTTCGATATTTCACCTTGTTATGCACTAAGGAATTTTAATTTCAGTTTTTAGCAATGGAAAGCATTTATTTGGGCGAACATGTAACCAAATAGAAAAAACGCATTAAATGTAAGCATTCATTAACAAGAAATGTCAGTTTAATTCTATTATCTAGCAACAAATTAAAAATAGTGTGATTTTTTTTAATAGCGTACATGCCGGAATGCCGTTTCTCTTGAATTTAAGCCCTGGCCGAATCTGAAATACGGGGTGATCGCAATTAAAGTACTCAATGCTGTCTAGAGAGATATTTAGTAATCAAAATGCCCCCAAATTTGGTATCGTGACATTTCAACCTTTCAACACATGCGGAAGACATTTACGTAAATAAATAAATAAATAAATAAAAAGGACCAAAACTCACCACTGTGATACTTGTGGCGCTGCAAGCAACGAAATTTGCATAAGCACACGTCTTGCTTATACTGCGGCTGCACTTTGGCAATTACGCCAAGGACCATTGACTCCGCAAGCTCTCAGGAGAGTGATCACTAGATTCAAGGAAACCGGACATTTAGGAGTTAAACCACGTCGAAGGCGCAATCCTATTACTTCACAAGTCGTTGAATATGTTGTCACAGCTGTCGTTGAACAGCCAATGAATAATGTTGCGCGCTCTAGTAGTGCATATATACAGTGTCACGGCAGTTGAATTTATCCTATGGCACAGTGTGGCCATCTCAGTACTTGCGATTTCTGGCTGCGGGGATACCTAAAATGTGTGGTTTATTAAGAACATGTTACAAACTTTCCAGCCTTGAAAGAGAGTATCACATTGCATGTGAGAAGCACCACAGAGGATCAGTTACGGTCGGCCGTTGAAAATAGTGCGCATTAGTGTCTTATATAAATAAAATATTTGTTGTTGCAGCACCATAAGTGCCATACTGGTGAGTTCTGGTACTTTTTTTATGGAAATCTCTTCTTCATGACCTGAAATGTCACCGTACCAAATTTGGTTGCATTTGGACTGCCAAATCTCTCTGTAGACAGCTTTGAATAGGCTACTTTAATTACGATCACTGTGTACTTCAATATTTTGCAAGAGCTTTGACATTGTAATTTGCACTAAGGAATGATATTGTTTTTTAATTAAATATTATGACTTCCTCTGCTAAAAGTGTTCTGACTGCTTAGAATCTGAATATAAATAGCAAATCACAGAACCAAACTCGCATTCCGTTGACTTAATGCAAAGTAGCCTTGCTTAAATGGAGCGAGATGACCCTCTGAAAATGACGCCTACATTGTCACACCTCACTGCCCGGGTGTCAGATCTAGCTTCTTGTATATGATATCTGTGGCTGTTACTACAAAAGGTAGTAACAGCCACAGATATCATATATGATACACACTGTCTTAAACTACTATTTAAGACAGATGAGAACAATAAGAGATGGCTTTGAGAATTACAGTGAGGGAAGTCTGAGTGTGTATCATTAAACGTACATTTGAGATATATTCAACGAATAAAAGGCGAATAAAAACAATTCCGAAGGCTCTCATCTGCAAAATAATAAATCGAATGAGAAAAGGCATCATTAAAACCTTAACAATAATATTCTGAATAGTTTAAATGAAGAAAGGAAATCACAAATGCAACAATGAATTTTTTTAACAAAATTACTTGGGGCATACTCAAAGCAAAATCAAAGCAAAGCAAGCGGAAACTCAAAGCAAAATCAGTTAAAATTGTTTTAAAAATTAAAAAACAAATAATTTTTGAGAAAATTTTCGCTCTTACATAAGTAAAAATTAACTCACTGAAGGACTAAATAATGGTAATGTAAAAGCCGAATGAAAGAGGCACATTCGTAAATTGATTTTTATAACGATCAACTCATCACTTCAGCAGACCTAGAATTCTACTCATCATTTTCCCAAAACGACTGTGCCAACCCGGTGGCGCAGTTGTCTAAGCAATGGCTTCTGATCATTCGTCCGAGATGGTTCCGGGTTCGAATCCCGGTGAGGCATGGACGTTGTGTTTGTGTTACAGCGCTGGCTCTCTCCCTTCCCTGGAGCCAGTAGCCTTAAATTATGGACGGGCGACTGCTCATAGCGCACTGAGTTGCTCACGGTGGTCGTTAAACCTCCAATAAAAGAAATAAAAAACTACTATTACAGATATTATCCTAGTACAGGGATATGAGGCGTGTACTTCTGGCAGTTTCATTGCATATCATGTTACAGCAGGCCAAAGTATGCTATAAGAGTGTGTCATTCATTTGCTGGGTTACTGCAGGCAAACTTCAAACTTGGCTCGGGAAGGTAATTGTTGACTCAGTGGAAGAGCTATTTTTCTACTAATAACTCTACCAATAACGGATTGCCATTCCGTCTTATTCTGACGGCCCAGATGGCTTGCAAAGCTTCCTCGGTCGCTAAGTGGGTTGGATAGTGGCCTTGGCTTTTGACCAATCACACAAGTTGGGCCTGTGTTCGGTTTTCAGATTAGTGTGAGCTTGTCCTGTTGCGCTGGTTGTAATCTCCCCCCCGGACCAATGGCCCCAAGCTAGGAACACTTGACTCTCCATAGCTCTACATCTCCACAGGGATAGTTAAGCCTCTAAATCAAAAAATCTCAGTGTGCAACCATGATCATAGCAAGTATAACACAGTAGAATGCCTCTTCTTTCCTCAGAACAGACCCCATTGAAATGGACAACCGCCAAATGTAAAATGATACCAAGGCAATAATAACCATTAAACGAAGGCTGAACAATTTAGCCATGGTTCCACTTTTCCCAGTCAGCATCAAACTATGAATTAATGTTGGTTTCACTTTTCCCAAGTATGAAACATTGAACGTTATTTTGGATTACGTAGAATTTACAATGAAACTTATTTCTGATATCATTTATCTGTAGGAAACAATGATATCAGAAATATGAGAAATGACCGTTGCTTTCCTTTGATTTAGAGTCATACGTACAAGCGCGGACCGTGCAGCCATGATACCAAGAGAATTCCCGGTGGGACACCGTATTCTCGGTCAGTAGGTCTTTTGCTAACTCAAGAATAAAGAAGTGCATATATATACACTGGCGGAAAGTGAAAAAAGAACACGAAGCAGGAGACGTCTGATACCACCGAAATTTATACAGCATAATAACGGAATACAGACGATAACGTGATCAAAACATTATGGCAAAATACAGCTGTATTTGCTGGTAAACTGAAAAACAACATTTCCATGTAACATGGTTAGTACGAGGTTGAACCGCCATGAACTGCGTCACACTGTGCAATTCTGGCATGGAGTCTGTCGTACAGATGTAGGATGCAAGTTTGGGGTATTGAGTTCCAAGCATCCTCAACCTGGACGCGTAAATCGGGGATGGTCGTGGCTGGCCGTGGAGACCGGATAAGTCGTTGTCCCATAAAATCCCACACGTGCTCAATGCGGGACAAATCCGGTGAACGTGCAGGCCATGGAAGTTGTCTCACACCCTGAAGTGCATGTTGCGTTTCACGTGCCGTGTGTGGGCGTGCGTTATCTTACTGGAAAATACCACGATGGACTGACCTTACAAATGGCACAACAACGGGCTGAATGATGTTGTTGATGTAGGAGGTGCTGTTTAACGTACCTGGTACAAACACTAGTTGTGTACGGGAATGATAGCTGATCGCTCCCCAAACCAGGAGACCAGGTGTAGGCCCTGTGTGTCTCTGGCGGATGCAAGAAGGGTGGAGACGCTCCCCTGTGCTTCTGGGAACACGCATACGCCCATCGGAGGCTCCCAAGCAGAATCTGCTTTCATCGCTGAACACGACAGATCGCCATTGCGTTCTCCAGTGCAGACGTTGGCGACACCACTGCAGCCGTTCCTGACGGTGGGCTGGAGTCAGAGGTACACATGCCAGAGGCACACGTGCACGTAGTCCAGCATCCAGTAGACGGTTGCGGATTGTTCGCACAGTCACCTCAGGTGCAACGGCAACTCGGATTTGCGTCGCAGTGGATGTTCTGCTTGACAACGCCACTCTTCTTATGCGTCGATCGGTCCGCTCATCAGTCCGTCTGTGACTCCCGGTTCCACGTCTTCTCGTGTGGGAATGTTCTTCGGACCATCTACGCCACCATCGTACCACCACCGATACTTTCCGTCCAATTCGCTCCGCAATACGATGATACGACCACCCGGCCTCGCGGAGTCCGACTAGACGACCTCGCTCAAAGTCTGATAACTGCTGAAATCGTACACGTCGTCCATGTCCAGGCATTGCAGCTTCTTCAGGGTCTTTGCACGTGTCCGTAAGCCGACCACCGACGATAATTTGCATATTATGCCGTGCTGTGGCGTAAACGCTCACCGGTTGGTCCCGAAATTAACATCACACCTACGTAAACTCGACCCCATTAAAATATGTAAATTTCATGATCGTCCGCCAATTCCTCCTTGGTGCTCTTTTTTCACTTTCCGCCAGTGTATATACAGGGTGCCCCACGATTCATTGGACAGTAGAATATCTCGTGATCGGACGAAGCTATTCAGAAGAAACAAAAAGCAATGTAAATTATTGAAGATGAGCTACCAAGGAATGCAAAAGTTGACCCCCTTCCCCAGGGTTTGGGGGAATGGGAGAAAAATGAAAACGAAAATCTGCGATAAAAAATTTCGTCACTGTACAATGTATGTCCAAAGACTGCTCATTTGAAAGCCATGCTTATGAACAGATCATTAGCGAAAACACAAATGAATTTCACCGAAAGCGCGCGAAATAGCGGGGGTGCGAAATGTGATGTTCCATGTCTCCAAAACCCCAGAAATAACCCAGAAAGGAAACTGTTCGTTGCAAATATAGATGCATGGTGGCATGAAACACCGTTCTATCAGACCCTTGTAGTCGTACACATCCACATAATGTGTGTGCCAGGACGAGCCAGTACTGTTTGTTGTTTGGATGCACTGATGACATTACGCATGCTAACTAAACAACAAAATGGATACAACACCGAAGAGTCACTGTTTCAAGGCAGAAAAACCAATTTTTATTTCCATATTGGAAAGTACAGGTCTTATGACTTATGACCAAAAATAAAGTGCCCAAATGTGTTCGTGCCTGCAGGCACAAGTTCGGTTCAGCGTTAATTCCAGAGTGTGAAACTTGTTAAATGTCAGAGCAGTCCTCAGCCCAGACAACATATCATGGGTGCAGATTAGCTGTTCAACTGGATAACAATACATAAAAGGAAGCAAACTACGACCACATCACATTACGTGTTCAAAGGGACCACCATTGTTCTGGAGACACATTTCGAATCTGGTCATAAGTGCTTTCTGTGTTGCTGATTGCACAGTTCTGGGAGATATTCTTCCACATTCTGAACCTATTCTTTGTTGCAGTTCGTCCAGTGTATGCACTTCATTTGAATAAATAACTGTTTTCAAATGACCCCATAGGAAATAATCTAGTGGTGTCGAATCAGGAGATCTCGGAGGCTACTTGATTGGTCCATGGGTACCAATCCATCGGTTAGGAAAGTGAACATTCAAATATTCTGTCACAAGGCGAAAGGTATGTGGTGGTGCACCATAGTGCTGAAACCACATGTCCTGCCTTTCACTTAGTGGTATGTCCTCCAGCAACCCAGTTAAAATATTCCTCAGGAAATGAAGGTAGCGATTGCCTGTCAAAATACCTTCGTAAAAATAAGGACCTACGATATGGTTATTCAGCATGCCACACTATACGTTTATACCCCAAACACGTTGAAACCGTGTTTGTCTCATCCAGTGAGAATTTATGTCATTCCAATAATGGCAATTGTGCCGATTTACAACTCCATTGTTGTGGAACCCTGCTTCGTCGCTCCATAGAATTTTCGCTTTAACGTTGACATTGTTCATGAGGACAGAGAAACAGGCCAGGAATTCTAACCTCCTTTCCGGATCATTGGCGTCCAATCCTTGTGTTAAGTGCAGTTTGTAAAGGTGATATTTGTTATTGCGTAAAATACGGTGCACAGATGTTTTCGAAATACCTACTTCACCGGATACTTGTCGCACTGAGGTACATGGATTTAAATGAAATGTACCCAGTACTGCAGTAGCATGTGCCTCATCAGTGGCAGTTTTTGGATGGTACGCCTTTTTCCTGGATGGCAATGTGCCACTACTGCGCAGTTTGTGTCCCACATGTCGAAATAAATTTTTACTAGGCGGATGACGGTCTGTATATTTCTCTCTGTACATTTGGGCTGCTGAACGACAATTTCGTTTACACTCTCCGTAAATCAGTAAGCATATCTACATATTCATCATTGGAGAACACCATCGTACCTTATGGTCTCCGCAGGTTAAAGAAATTAAAGAAAACAAACTGACCTGAAAAACTTGGTCGACAACGCTGTGCAATAATTACGGAATACCACTGAACGACACTACTGTCTACAACACGATTACAGCAGGAAATGCCAGCATTCAGTAAGAGTACTGGAACACCGTTCATACGTCGTCTGACATCTCACTTCACGAAACGTAGTCTTATACGATATTTGCATAATCCCTCGCACTGCGACATGTATTCAGTTGGTTTAGGTGTTGCCGAACAAGGAACGTATTACCTCACACCTCTTGGTACGTAGCTTCGTACAAAATCTGCATAATCCCGTGAACGCTACCATGGCGATATTCCCTATGACGACACCGAAAGCAGCTGTCTTTTGGTAGATATCTTTTACACTGCAAACTCATTTTTGCGATGTTTTTCGTCCACTTCTGCCTTACACCCCCTCCCCCTCCAACACGGGAGAACAGTTAATTGCACAAGCTGTTGTGTCTACTGTTCGGTATTTCATGAGGTTTTTTTACATCGCATAACACAGAGCAATGGAATCGGCCAACGGCACAATTGCATTTATTCGCGGAATGTCGTACATTCACCCTCGATGATCCGTAATCTGTTTCAATGAGTATGGGGATTACACTTATGGCGTAGCATGCGTTACCACCACAATGGTATTTTGCGATATTCTACGTAGTTTGCTGGAGGACCTACACTAAGTGAATCGGAAAACCCATGGTTTCAGCCAAATGGTGCGCCGCGTCGTCCTTATGACCCGATATGAGGATCGGGGAAGTGTCAATATCCTATAGCACGTTTGTTTCAAGCCTCCATTCATTTACATTTGCAACGAATAGTTTCCTTTCTGGGTTATTTCTGGGATTTTGGAGACATGGAACATCACATTTCGCACCTCCGCCATTTCGCGCGCTTTCGGTGAAATTCAATTGTGTTTTCGCTAATGATCTGTTTATAAGCATGGCTTTCAAATGAGCAGTCTTTGGACATACGTTGTGCATTGACGAAGTTTTTTTATCGCAGATTTTCGTTTTCATTTTCCTCCCATTCCCCTAAACCCCGGGGAAGGGGGTTAACTTTTGCATTCCGTGGTAGCTCGTCTTCACTAATTTACATAATTTACATTGCTTTTTGTTTCACCTCAATAGCTTCGTCCGATCACGAGATATTCCACTGTCCAATGAATCGTGGGACACCCTGCATATATGCAGGACTCAGACACCGCAAACACTCAGACGCCACATACACGCCATAATCGGTTGGTCGTTGTTAATTGTGTGAGGGTGGTTTGTACAACATGTTAGGAAGGAGAGAGTTGCTGGTGATTCGGATTCAGGCGTACAAATTGGGTCGTAATGCTTCACAAACCTACCGTAATGTGTCGAGGCTTGGAGCGAGGATGCAACATGTGAACATACTGTTCGTCGGTGGTTTCAAAAGTTTCATTCCAGCGACACGAGCCTACAAGATGAAGAGGGCCGAGGTCGACATTCGGTCATTGATAACAACGCTCTGAAGGCAAACGCGCAGGCAAGCCCTCCTGTCACAGAAAGAGAACTCACAAAACAATACAATGTGTCGGTGTCAACTACTTCCGAACATCTCCAACAAATTGGTAAGTTCAAGAAGATCGATACGTGGGTCCCACACGATCTGACCGAGCTTCACAAACAACAACGGTTTGAGATGTGCAGTAATCTTCTTCCTTGCAACGGAACGAGCCCTTAACCGCATTGTAACCTGTGGTGAAAAGTGGGTGTTATAAGACAACCACAAGCGGTCTGGAGAGTGAGCAACCTATACAACATTCTAAACCAAGGTTGAGAAGAAATAAAAAGGTTTCGTTGACAGTGTGGTGGACTGTTCACGGTGTCATACACTACAGGTTCTTAAATGCTGGTAAAAGCATTAATTACCTCAGTCACATACTGTGAAGAAATTGACCGAATGCACCAAAAGTTGTGTTCCAAACAGCCATCTTTGGTGAACAAGAAGGGTCCTATCCTCCTCCATCGTAACGCGAGACCACACGTGTCCCAAATGACGAAACAGAAACTACACGAACTAAAGTGTGAAACCTTCCCACATCCAGCCTACCTGCCTGCCTTGGCACCTACCAATTTCCACCTGTTCATGCATTTTGGCAATTACTTCAAGGACAAGACCTTCAGAAACCGGAAGGAGGTCGACATTGCATTCCGGGACTTTCTTGCATCTAGGGAGCCAGATTTCTTCCGGACTGGCATTGAAGCACTTGTCACTCGCTGGCAGAAGTGTGTAGCTGCTGAAGGGGCATATTTCGAATAAAACAGTTGCATGGTATGAGGTACGTCTCTTTCATTTTTACCCTCCAAATCGGCCGTTATTTTTCGAACGACCTGATATAACCTAAAATCCATCATTCCATTCTTCGAACACTTCATAACTGGAAACAAGGGTTTACGCTCTAATCCTGTTATTGAAAAGTATCGTTCTCTTATGCGTTCGCAGAGCTGAAATGGCATTGCCTAAGCCGTTTATGAGAAATGACCGAAATTCCGTTTCCCTCATTGTGGTGTCGGAAAACAGTCACTGCTATAATAAAACATGCGATTCCATTCAAAATATTTTCCTCCGACAAATAATGATTTAAAATATATGTATCGTCACCAGTGAGGCGGCATGCTTTTCATGTAAACCGGCTCTACAAGTGTAACTACGCGATAGTTTTCTGACATTCTATCACTTATATCCTCAGCTGTGCCCCTACTTTGAGGCAGGCATAGGCTAAGGATAATAACTCTTAGGTACGATTGTTCTGCTCTCAAGACATTGTAGAGAAACGGCACTCCTTCCATCAGCCAATGGTGTACATGCGATGCGAACAGAGACAGTGATTTCCCACCGAAGTAAGAAGAAAATTACGATTATAGATATCTTTCGCATTCCAACCTACATATTTTACTTGAGTTCAATGAAATATATATACATGTATTCTTAAAGAAATCGGACCCTGTTTTGCACTCCATTTTGCATCATCACCATTGTCAACCATTATGAATCCACTGCTGGACGAAGGTCTCCCCAAATTTCTTCCACAACGGTCTGTCTTGTGCCAGTCTCCTCCATGTTACCCCCGCATACCTTCGAATTGCCGCCCCGGTGGCGCAGTGGTCTAAGCGATGGCCTCTGATCATTCGTCCGAACGGGGCCCGGGTTCGAACCACAGTGAGGCATGGATGTTGTGTTTGTCTTACGGCACTGGCTCTCTCCCTTCCCTGGAACCAGTGACCCTAAATTAGGGACGGGCGACTGCTTATAGCCCATTGAGTTGCTCACGGTGGTCGTTAAACCTCCAATAAAAAAATACTTTCGAATTTCATCCACACATCTCCCATGTTGTCTTTTTCGGAGTCTTTTCCTGTTCCTTGGAATACAGTCTAAAATTTCGGTTGTCCATCGATGGTCTGTCCTTCTGGTAATATGTCCAGCCCATTGCCTTTTCAGGGATTTTACTCTGATCATGATGTCTTCCACTCTTGTTGTCATTTTTCTGTTCCACGCGTTTCTCTTCGTTTCTCTCCTAGTTACACCAAGCATGCACCTCTCCATGCGGCTTTGAGTTCTCTGCAGTCTTTGTATGTCTCTTTTAGTTAAGGTCCACGTCTCTGCACGTACGTAAGCACTGGAAGGATGCATTCATCAAACACTTTCCTTTTAAGACATAATGGCATATTGATCTTGAAAATTATACTGTTTTTTCCAAAAGCTCTCATGGCACGTTTTGTACGCCGATTAATTTCTTCATCAATGTGACCCTCACTTGATATCTGCTACCCAAGATAAACGTACGTGTTTGTTATCTCCAGCTTTTCTCCTTCAATCAATAAATCTTCATTTCTTGTAAAAGCATTGAACATCACTTTTGTCTTCTGAAAGTTCATTTTTAATCCCACTTCTTTACTCTTGTCAGCAAGTTCCTGGATCATATTCTGCAGCTCTGATGGGGTAGTTGCAAAAATGACTACGTCATCAGAAAAACGAAGGTGAGTTAGATAATCCCCATTAATATTTATCTCTTTTTTTCCCAGTTCAGTGATTGAAAGATATTTTCCAAAGTGGCATTAAAGAGTTTCTGAGATATAGTGACGCCTCGTCTCCCTCCCTTCTCAATTTTTATGTGTGCTGTATTATCAAACAGCTAAATCTTTGCACTTGCATTTTCATAGATGTTATTAATAATATTAATGTATGCATCTTCAATACCTCAGTTTTTCAAAGCCATTGTGTGTGCTGATGGCTTCACCGAATCAAAGGCCTTTTAATAATCGACAAAAGTCATGCATAACGAAAGTTCATATTCCCTCGCTCTTTTAATTAGTTACCTCAGTACGTGGATATGATCTATAGTGCTGTAGCCACTCCTGAATCCAGCTTGTTCTCTCAGTTGAGCCATGTCCAGTGTCACCTTCAAGCGGTGTGAAAGAACTTTAGTGAAGATTTTATAAACCACTGATAGGTCGGTAGTTCATGAGATCCTCAATGTCACCTTTTTTTATGTAGCAGGACTATTGTGGCATTGTTCCAATCTTCAGGAATCTTCCCTTGATTAAGTCACCGAGTGAAAGCTTGGGCGAGTACTGTTTCAATTTCTTCACTTGCTTCTTGTATAATGTCTACGGTAATTTAATCTTCTCCGGGAACTTTTCCCCGTTTCGTGCTCTTGATTGCATGTGCAACTTCTGCTGGGAGGACTGGAAGAACTGTGGTACTGGTACCTTTCGTGATGTCTGGAGTACATGTATCATTCCTTTTATATAATTTTGAATCTTTCACTCTTGTAAACATTTCGCCTCTATTTCTTGTTAGAGAACCATCTTCGTTTCTCAGAACCATAATCCGTTTTATTCCCTTACTCAGATGACTCTTTGCTCTCTTCAGGTTTTGATTATTTTCAATTGCTTTCCTCACTAGTTCACAGTTGAATTTCCTTACGTTTGCAGTGATACTTTTTCGTACTGTCTTGCATAGCTTTATATATTCCACTTTGGAAGTCACATCTCCTTTAGTTGTCCTCATCTCTCTTCTTTTTTTGCATCATAATTTTGGTTTTTCTGATAATTTGTTCATATGCAACTTGTTTTAAGTACCAGCTATTTTTTTGCTGTTTTCATAAGAGCCTTGGTTAGTTTTCTGTTAACTTCAGAGATGTCCACTTCTTCCGACGTTAGACCTTCTAGAACAGAGAATCTGTTCCTCGGTTCCAATTTGAAGGCATTATGATGTTTTTTAAGGTTGGTGATGTCCATACACTTTGTTTGTTTGATGAGCTTGCCACGCTCGAGTTTAGCATTGAGGTGCAATGTTACTATTCTACGGTCACTACCTGTGTTGAACTTGTTCAGAACACTGCAGTCTTCCATGACAAATTTCTTGTTACACATAATAAAATCAATTTCACTTCTCAGTAAATTGGGATGCATCCATGTATTTTTCCTTTGCGGCTTGTTCTTGAAAATGGAGTTAATGATGAAAAACCCTTCTGCCTCTGCAAACTCTACGAGAGTATTTCCACGCTGGTTTCTGTTACCGTGACCGAATGTACCTACTAAAGTTTCATTCTGCTGTCGTTGCCCTATTTTCGCATTGAAATCTCCCATATTGATCTTCAAGTACTGCTTGCCTTTATTATTTAGATGACGAATTTCCTCATAAAATTCTTCAGTCTCTTCTTCAGGATGACTTGTGGTGGGTGCATAAGCTTGAATAATCTGAGACTGGTATCTTCTCGAGAGTTGGATAACAAGTCGTGTAGCTCTGTCAGAGGAACTTTCAACTTCTATAACTTTAGCCTTCAGTTTCTTGTTTATCATAAATCCAACACCACTAGTTCCGCCAGTATCTGTCCCACGATAGTAGAAGCGACGTCCACTTTTCAGTTCAATGAGATCTTTTCCTTTACTCCTTACCTCACTTAGCCCGACGATGTCCCACTTGATCCTTTGTAGTTCCTCTTCCAATTCAAGAAGCCTTGAATCAGAAGCTAGAGAGCGTCCATTATAGGTAGCTAAGGTCAGCATCAGATGGTAGCCTAGTCCGGTCCTCCGGTGATTCTTAGCACCCTCTGCCTTCATGTCGCACTGGCCGCTGCCTTGGCCAGGTGCATTCCAGCTGCCGGAGACTGAGGGCCAAGATTTAAGTTGTGGAGTCATTTTGCAGGGGTTTGGCCATAACTCACCACGTTGGCCAAGCGGGTTGGTGAGTGTAGGATAGCATATCCTGTAATACCGATGGTATAGTTATACCGCTATTGGCGGTCGTCAGAGCCCCTTTAGTTGGAACAGGACGCACCACGAGAAGGCGGGGTTGACATTTGTCAAGGAGAGGCTGTAGTATGTTGCGCATCACCTGACCTTACATCCCTCATTTTGCATATCACTATTTATATCGCGTAGTTGCACACGGAGTGCCGAGGTCTGAAAGTCAGCAAGCGGCCACGTGCGGCGATAAGATTCATGTAACACTTCTTCGCAAGAATTTCCAAAAATAAAAAAAATATGAAATATATTTTGGCTGTACTTCCAACTATGGCCTGCTCTACGAGTAATAGTGATTACAGATCGGGCGATAGATATTAGCACGTCTGTGCCCCGCCTTTTACATTAGTTCCGGTTATTTTGTGTAGCTTGTTTTGTGGCAGGAGCTCACAAGTTGTTTTTTAACGCCTTATTTTTTAAACCAGTTTTCAGGTGTTCTTTTGCTGTAAGACGTGGATTGGATACGGTTTTTGATTAATTTGGTAGGGACGAGGATACGTGTGTATTGATTAATCTCGGTAGGGACGAGGATATTGCATGTGTACGAGTAAATAGTGTTATATCGATATGGTTTTCTATTGGTGCAGGAGTCAGATAAGGTTGTGTAATGTCACCATGCTGGCTGTTTAATATATTTATGGATGTGTGTATGCGTGATGCCAAAATGGACAATGGTCTATGTCATGGTAATGTCCACGTGTGTAGATTGCTGTATGCTGATGACACAGTCCTGTTGGCAGAGAGCTAAAGTGAGTTGCAGAGTATGTTAACCCGGACGTACGAAGTTGGTATGAATTTCAAACTGAGTATAAATAAGGGAGAAACCAAAGTTTCTCCCTTATTTATACTCAGTTTGAAATTGGAGAAACCAAAGTTTCTCCCTTATTTATACTCAGTTTTTGAGCGAGGAACTGTTCGTACTGAATGGAAGATAGGTCTTAATGGCACATAGATTGCTCAGGTGAATGAGTTTGCATATTTAGGAAGTATGTTTGTCATAGAGAACAAATTAGATGGCGAAATTAGTAGGCGAGTGAATTCTTCATTGAAAGTCATAGCTGCCTTAGGAAGATTTCGCAAGAATGGTGGATTCTCAAGAGAGTTCTGAATGGCTGTGTATGAAATTGTTCCTAATCTGATGTACTGCAGTGAAACCTGGGTACTGCACAAGAGACATAGGCGCCGTTTGTGTGCTGGAGAGATACATCGCTCACGGGGAGGAGGGGGAGGTTATTAGCAAGACTCGCTCTGATCATGTGAGGGATGAAGATGTGTTGCAGTTGTGTAATGTGAGGCAGAATGTTGTCAGTTAGGTGGAGACTAATATTCTTAAGTGGTTTGGCAAATGTTGAAAGAATAAGTGAACAGATACTAAGGGAATTTATTCAGCCAAAGTGGCAGGAAGAAAAGGTAGAGGAAGGCCAAGGAAATCATGGGAGGACCAGATTCAAGAATGTCTGCATGAGAAAAAATATTATTAGTGTGAAGTACATATGGTCTTGTGTGCGTCGTGAGATGGTGAGTATAAGCCCTTGGCCGTTAATGATAGGATTGGGTGTTTGAGGGGTGGTGTTGGGTGTCGCTAAGATGATATTTTTTATGAAGTTTGATTTGTTGGAGTTATCTTTTTGTGCGTCGTGAGATGGATGCCATTGAAGCTCGAGCTGTGTGCCCAGATCGCTATAAATGGAGACGTTTGGTACAGCAACAGTGAATTCTTTCTGTGAGGAGCTATATCACAAAACAGCTTAGGGACTGTTAGATTTTACATGTGGGGGTAAGGAAAGAACGGATGGTTTCCGAAAAACTGTAATAAGAAAAGGACCATCGTGGCGACATACAAGGACTTCCAAGAATTGGAGCCAAAAGTGAATTAATTTCAGCCTCAATAAAGAACTATCATTTTACCTTTAGCGACAGTAGCAAAGTGATATTCTGGTGCTAAACACATTTTCCACATCTTCTCATTTTAAGAATTACACCGATGAGCCATTACATTATGACCATCCCCAGCCTAGAGAAATGAGCGGGTCTGGAGATCGAACTGTGGTGTAGGTGAAGTTCACAGAGCAGTATGTACACATTTCGAGGACCGGCTTTTGTTTAGTAGAGTGTTCAGAGTCAGAATGGGAAAAGCTGCCGATTTACTGGAGTTTGATAAAACACAAATTGTGATGGCACGGTGTCTCTGAACTGCAATCTCGGAAACGGCACGGCTTGTGGGTTTTTCACGTGCCGCTGTAGTGAGTACGTATCAAACGTGGTGCGCAGATGGCAAAACTACGAACCATTGTCCATCCGTGTGTCGTCCGCAGCTCATTGATGCCAAATAGGAGCGGATACTGTCGCACATTGTTCCCAGCGAACGCTGGGGCACAGTGCCACAAATCACACGCAGCTACAAAAGTGGCGATCAGGGAAATGTGTCACAGCACACAGTTTATCACAGCCTTCTTTACATGGACCTGCATAGCTGAAGAGACAGCCGGGTCCCCATGCTCACTGCACGTCATCACCAACAATGCATGAAATGGGCCCAAGGTCATCAAAATTGGACCATGGATCATTGGAAGAAAATGGCCTGGTCTGACGAATCAAGATTCACGTATACGTCCGAGCGCCTATACGCCGATCACCAACGTAATCTATGGTACCTGGATGCACTATTGGGCAGAAACAGGCCGGCGGTGGCGGTGTTATTTTGTGGGCAATGTTTTCTATGGACACTTTAGGCCCCATTATCCCAATAGCACAATCCCTGACAGCTATCAGATATCTGAACATCGTTGACGACCAAATTCACCCATTCATGGCAACTGTGTTCTCTCCTGGTGATGGATGGCTATTACCAACAGGATAATGCGCTATGCCACACTGCCAGAATCGTCCAGGAGTGGTTTGAGGAACATGCTGGTGACTTTCTGTTAATGCCCTGGCCTCCAAATTAACCTGACAGGAACCCAATCGGACATTTGTGGTTCGACTTGGAAAAGCCGGTTCACGCTAAATTACCTCCACCCCGAAATGTACGAGAACTGGAGGACCTGCAGTTGACATTATGGTACAATATACCCCAGGATACCTATCGCCACCTTATCGAATTGATGCCTCGCCTAGTGGCCGCTGTTTTTAGAGCTAAAGAGGGTCCTACAGCATATTAGGTAAGTGGTCATAATGTAATGGCTCATCAGTGTATATTGTTAGTCAGGTTAACTTAATTAGAAGCTTTCAGCACGGTGATGGCCGCCCCGGTGGCGCAGTGGTCTAAGCGATGGCCTCTGATCGTTCGTCCGAAAGGGGTCCGGGTTCGAATCCCGGTGAAGCATGGATGTTGTGTTTGTCTTACGGCTTTGGCTCTCTCCCTTCCCTGGAACCAGTTACCCAAAATTAGGGACGGGCGACTGCCTATAGCCCATTGAGTTGCTCACGGTGGTCGTTAAACCTCTAATAAAAAAACACACGATGATGCAGCAGTTTTTTCTTTGTAAGTGTTATTTGTCAAACTTGTTCGGTCTTCAGAAATATTAGTTATAAGGAACCAGTAGATTCTGCAATTTTCCCTGAAAGACAAAAATAGAAATATGATTAATGAACATATATTAAGCTGTGAAAATATTTCTGCCCTTAAATTATTTTAGTACTGCTTCATTTCATCCAAACCGAAAAACGCATGATGGAAATTACATTGGCTAACAAGAAGTAGTGGTAGGCAAGGTTAATAGACAGTATGGCTTGCTCATCCCGCCTTCCTCACAGACGAATAATCGTGACGTCCCTAAGTGACATCACCGTCATAACATGTGAATCGTATATCCGAACTGTAGCTATGGAGAAAGATATCTTGTCAACAATTTCTATAAATCAAACACAGAACAAAAGCCTATGCAAAAGCACATTTACATTAAATACAGAAGATATTCACAGTCCTGTGAATATTTTAGTAACGGAGATTTCACAAATACCTCGTGTACATTTTTGTTACGTAAAGGGCGGGAAAATGGTCATTCTTTTAAATGTTAATTTAGTTACTAAGGGAATTTTTGCTGTTTTATGTATAAATTTTGAAGGGAAAACGCCCAGCAGGACATAATATTGTCATGCAATGAAGAGTTTCTTTATGAGGAATAGGAAGACCATCTTGACAACATTCCCCAATTTTTTTAAATTAAAAATGTAAAAATTATGCTTTAAAAAATCTGATAGAATTTAGGAAGATTATTCTAGCTGGTTTATGAATAATATTTCCGATATTCTGCTATGACGCAGATACAAAGAAACGTGGCCATCAGTTAGTATTATGATGGTAATTTGGGCAGTGAAGTCACAAAGCAATCACCGGAAATGCAGGATGAGCATAATGTTGTCATCTACTAAATTTGGTGGTAGGTAAACATAAAAGATTAGTTCCTTCTTTTATTGAAAACGGAAGGTCGTATGGAAGCTCCTTATTATTGTTGCGAACGAGCGAGTCCTGAACTAAACATTTTCGAATCTTGCTTCAGTAGAAAAGAAACATCCACTGTCGCCCAGAAAATAGCACATGCATCTAAGTGCATAAGTACCACTAAACGGGGAACACGACGATCGATGGCGAACAGCCCGTCCAGATGTGTACCAGACATTCTGAAAAGAATTCGAATTTCACCATGTTGGAGAGCTATGAAAGTCTTAGGGTTGTGACACTCAGTATGCAGGATTGATGGTGAGAGTCTTGTTGTGTTTGGTAATAACCAGACACATCCCGACAAAAGCTCAATCCTCAAATTTGATTACAGCTTGTTAGAAATGCGGAATATATACATTCTTCATTAGTACACACATTCAACTGCAGACCTCACCCGCTTTACTCCAGTGACGGTGTCATATAACAAAACTCATTCAGGTTGGGTAGTTAGCTGTCAGAAAATGTGGAATTTCACTTCTTTTTTGTAAAACTTGAAGGTACGACTTTACGTTAAAAGGAAATGTAGCAAAAAAGTGCGAAGAAGTCCAAAAGTCCTTTGCTACAACGCGATACATTTCGTTTGAGAGTGACTAGTTCCTCCCTGTATACTCAAAAGTGCGCTTTATTAAAAATGACCAGAGAGAATTATCCTCACATAGATTTACCGAAGTACAGTGAGTTTCTTTATTTACATAATGTATCGAGCAGACTATTTTTTCTCATAAACGATATTTCCTTAGAGCATTAGCGGAAGGCAGGGAGCTTAGCGTTTTTGTGGATATTTCACATTCAGCATATTGAAATCAGGGAAAGTTAACATGTTCCATGGAGATGCTGAAAAGTTCTCGGCCTAACACACTTCCTGCAATTGTAGCATTTTTTTGTCACTGCAGCTCGAAAGTGTGTTCTTTTGTATTGTAAAGTACCAATTTTCAGATGAATAGCTCCTTTTGTTTCAGATGTTTGACGTCCTGAACTGAATCACATCAATGCAAAGTGTTGAACTTTCGAATGTGGAACTCCAGGCTGTCATGAAATTTCTGTTCCTGCAGAAAAAACTGCAAAGGAAATCTATGAGTGCATGACGTAAACATTAAGTGACAAGTGACCTTCATATTCCACAGTGGGGAAATGGTGTGCCAACTTTCAGCGTGGCGACTTTGAGACCGAAGATGCAGCAAGGTCTGGGAGGCCTTCAACAGTGACAAGACCCGAAATTGTTGATGTGTTCATGACTTGATTTTGTCAGGTCGGCGAATCTCGGCTAAAACAATAACTGAGACCCTGGAAATAACCAGGGAAGTGTTGGGCTCATAATGTATGAGCACTTGGATGTCCAGAAGATGTCAACGAAGTGGGTACCTAAATGTTTGTACGCCAATGAGAAACGAAAACGAGTGGATACTTCCAAATCTGTTTTGCAGCATTTCGAGCGATTTGATGACAACTTTTTGCAGCGTTGATGAAACGTGATTACATCCCTACGATCCACAGACGAAACAACAGTCCCTGCAGTGGTGGCTCTCGGGTTCTCCACGGCCAAAGAAATTCAAGACTCAAAGGTAGGCAAAAAAGGTCATGGCAACGGTTTTTGGGGATTCGGAAGGCGATTTACTGGCTGACTATTTCCTGAAGACCCAAACAAAAAAGCTGAATACTATTCCAACTTGCTGTGCCCATTTAAAGGAGGCGTTGAAGGGAAAAAGGCGATGAAAACTGCGGAAAGGTGTTCTCTTTTGTAGGATAATACGCCGGCGCACGAAGATAGCAAGACAATGAATGTTTTGGGGGATCTGGGGTTTAAATGCACAGATCATCCACCCTGCTCACCAGACGTTGCTCCATCTGATTATTTCCTGTTTCCAAACCTTGAAGAAAATTTGAAAGAGAAGCATTTTTCGAATGATTCGGAGGTGATATCAGCAGCAGAGCAGTATTTGAATGATGAGACTACAAAATGTTTTTGGAAGGGTTGAAACTCCAGAAACGCAGTGCCAAGTATGTTGACCTTTGGGGTGAATATGTGGAATAGTCTCGAAGTTTCATGGCTCTAGCTCATTTCCTTCTTAATGAGGCCCAGAACTTATAGCATCTCTTCGTATTTAAGGTAAATAGCAAAGAAGAGTCCTCTGAAAGGGAGCGAGTTTTACATATGCTGCCTACTCTGAAGAGCATCACTTTAAATCTTGCACTACGGATTATTAGTTTTTCAAGAAATTATGGTAATCTCTGAATGGAATAAATTTCTTAAGCAGAATTATTTTTGCTTGTGGCGACATCTTGCGTCAGCATACCCAAAGGGAAATTTTTAGAATATGCTCTTGAGACAGAGGGGATTTATTATAATGCTGAAACATTCCAGGAAATAGCATATATAAATTCTATTACACTTTTCTATCACACAGAGAGCTCTGAGAAAGTTCCTTTTTTTGGGTCTGCCAGAAATCCACTGCACAAGAATTTTCTGTTGCTACGAAACCAGAATTGTAAGTTGCCACAAATCCCTTGTGCAACAATTACCCCAGAGAATCTAGTTTCGTGTCTGACAAACTGAACTGAAAAGCTGTATTTTATAAATGAATCAAAAATAAACCCCAATGAACAGAGTAAAGAGATTAGAATGAATGAGTGATATACTCAAAACGAATATCAGAATAAAGAAAGAAATTTTAAATAAGCTTAATGTGCCACCTCAATTTAATCGCAATGGTCACGACAACGATTCCAAACAATCATCGGCAATTGCATCTCGAACTACCTATGAGATTCACAAAAAAAAAACCGTTTTTGAATCTATTGCTTGTGTTACAACTTTAATTGTCATGAAGTTATCACTGGCGATCAGTTTTTCTGCAGGTAAAGGGCACATCAATTTTATCTTAGAAAAACCTCTCACGTGCTGCAATTGCACCGAAGAAAAGCCTTCCCCAATTCAGCCAGCTTAGGGGACAAGAAAAATTCCGTTATTCACTTCTTACCGTATGTCTTCTCCCGCAACGATCGCAATTCCAATTTGCATTAATTATCTAGATCGGGAAAACTAAGAAGAACAGGAGAAAAAATTAAAGAAAGTTCACGTGTGCAATATACATAGCAAAGAAAATGACAGACATAAAGACAATACCCCCTGCCAGGGTAGATGAAGGAAAGATTATGATTTAATCAAACTTAAATGCAAGCACATTAATGTAAAACACTTGAAAGTTTCAAAAGACATAAGGGAAATTGGGTTAATATAATATTTGATCAGTACCAGACCAAAACGGCGAAAAAAAGAGAGTGAAGTTATGCTGGGATAATTTATCTGAAGGCTTAAGAAAGTTCAATTGCTGTTGAAAAAGATCCTTGGCCTCTGGTTAGTCGCCAGAACTCATATCAAGTCAAATCACGGCATGAGGCATTACTGGGACACAAGTCCAGCGGCGCCGCACTCTTTCTTAAAACACTGGATCCGAATCAGGGACGGGCGCCGGTTTATAGCCCATAAGTCCAAAGAATTTCCAATGGGAGTCTTTAAAGCCCGAAACTAAAAACAAACAATTCAAAAAAGGCAAAACCATAATGGGATTTTTCTTTTTTTGGATTCAAGGTTTAACGACCACCGTGAACAACTCAGTGGGGCCCTAATTTAGGGCCACTTGTTCCAGGGAAGGGATAGAGCCAGTGCCGTAAGTCAAGCACAACATCCATGCCTCACCGGGATTCGAAACAGGACCCATCTCAGACGAATGATCAGAAGCCATCATTTAGACCACTCTGCCTCGGGGCGGCGTGGGAAAAATTAAATAGCAGAAAGAAATGAGATAAACTGTAAAATAAATTCATGTTACATTACAAAACATTAACAAAAGCTACAGTATTTAGAAAAGGGGAGAAAATAAACAAATGCCAAATTTACCTCGTAAAACCTTGAACACGAATTTAAATGTCAAATTAAGCATGTGAAGACAACAGATTTGCAGTGATAAATTCTATCGGTTTAGCTAAATTGGTAAGGAATCTGGCTCCGGAGAAGAAACATGCGAGTTCCCTCCGTCACCTGCAAAATAGTGTTTACACATGTCGTTCCTCATTTCGTTATCGAATGACACAAAGACTTAAATTTGCAAATATGTATGCCAAGTCTCTTTTGAAACTACACTCATCGGACACAGAATTAGAAATCTTTATGCAGATGCACGTGAACGTCATTTATGCAGCGTATAAGTTAAATGCGTTGTCACATTGGTCACCACTTGAATTAGGCAAATATTTAAAAGACTGTTTCTTGTTAGTAAGCGTCAGTAGTTTTGATCAAAATGGAAAAAACAAAGGATCTTTCAGAGTTTGATAAAAGGTTAACTGTCAGAGGCCGTTTTGTTGGATTTTGAAAACAGTTGAGCTGACTGGTTTCTCAAAAGGTGAAATATCCCTAGTCCTTAATCAGTGAAAAAATATCCCGTGTTGCTTGTCTGAGAGGCGTAACTGTGGAACGACGGCAATCTTTAAGAAATGAGGTCACCGTCGTCTGAGATGGCTTGTACCGAGAAACAGGACTTTCTGTGTGCAGCATCTGATCGAAGCATTAAATGAAGGCTGCTACAAACACATATCTCAGCAAACTAAGCGCAGCAAACTGAGGAAGATCCGTATTGGCAGTCGCATGCCTCTAAGGAAGCCACTGCTTTCTCCGAAAAACCGGAAAGTTCTACTACAGTGGTGTCAGAAACACCGTGACTGGACTCTGGAAGACTGGAAAAAGTATCGAGGTCCAACGAAATGCTGTACACCATGTTCTGCACACACTGTAGGAAGAAAGTGTGGCAGGCGCCTCGTGAAGCAACGGAACCAGTTTGCCTTGTAAACACCGCTCAAGGTTCTGGAGGTGGTGCCATGGTGTGCGACTCATTCTGTTAGTACGGAATGGATCCCCTGATACAGCTGGAAGATCGGATGGCCTTCAAGGATTATGTGAACATTGTTGCCGATCAAGTTTAACCTGCAATGCTGCCTTTTTATCCAGCTGGTGACGGCTGTTTCGTGGACGACAATGCTACTGTCCATCGCGCAATAAGTCTTCAGCAGTGGTTTCCACCAACTTCCGAGGCCACCACAACTCCCAGATCTGAACCCCAATGAGAATGTGTGGAACATGTTAGAAAAACAGACCCTGATCAAAGTCCTCTTCTGTCAAATCTCAGCCAGTTAAATGACTGTCTGGTGAATACCTGGTATGCTGTAGACCTAGATGCACCCCAAAGCCTTGTGAAATCTATACCAAATTGCAGACGTTCTGTAATTCATGCTAAATGAGGTCCAACCCGGACCTGATTAAAATTTTCCATTCAGTAGCCGGTATGAGTATGGTGTAGTTTACAGTAGTGGCCAAAATTGTGGAAACATTTTGGAAATAGCATATTTTTGAGGTTTGATGGCTCATAACACCACTTTTGTTTTTGAGTAATACTATAAAATTATACATCAATGGAAAGATAATTTAATCAAGAATGTAATGCAATAACTTTTATGAAGGATTTTGTATTAGAACATCAGTTGTAAGGAAGAAAAGTGAAACACATAGAAAAAAATGAGATATACAAAAATTCTCACCATGTCAGTTAATACTTAGTTGGGTAACCTTTAGCGCTAATTATGGCCTTACAACACCTTCCCATGGAGTGAACCAAGTTATTTAGTTCTGCAGCTGCTATAATGGGAAATCAAGATTGAATTATTTCTTCTATTAATTGGGTTTTATTGCTTAGTTGCTTCTGACTTACAAGTTTGTGTAGTCGGCTCCATAGATTTTCGATGAAGTTAAGGTCTGGGCTATTCCCAGGCCATTCCAGAAGTGGAATATGATTATCTTGAAACCACTTTTTGCACACAGCAGCAACATGACATGGAGCTGAATCCTGTTGAAATATAAATGCTTCATCATCGTTGGAAAAGATCACGTGCGGAAGGCTTCAGTTTGGGCTCAAGTATTTCATTAATGTATTTTTGGCTATTTATGTTCCGATTAATCACGCGAATTCTGCCCACACCTTTTGAAGTCATACAACCCCAGATCATAACATTAACTGGGTGTTTCATGGTACATGTAATGCAATCAGGATGCAAATCTTCTCCAATTCTTCTCCTTACGTATTTTATGTCATCACTACCAAACAGGGAGACTTTGGTATCATCACTCTAAATAATACTGTCACATTGTTCCGCTGTCCAGTTAACATAGGTTTTTGCCCAGCTTGATCTTTTTTAACCTTTGTTTGAAAGATAAAAATGGCTTTTTTCGTGGAATTCTAGCTTTTAGACCAAATTCATGCAGTCTGCGGCGAACAGTCCTTGCACTCAACTTCACATTGCATTGCGCCATTTCATCTTGTATACACCCAGATGATTTTCTTCTGTCACCTACGCACAGTCTCTTAATTCTTCTATCATCATTTGCTGTTGTGCACCTTTTCCTGCCTTTACCAGTCTGGTTTTTTAGTGACTGAGTCTCCTTATACCTCTTCAAATATTTAGAAATGCCACCTTTGTTTAAGTTTCCACCAATTTTTCTTCTAATTTCTTCATAACTGAAGCCTTGTTTACTTAATAGTACTATTTTATATCGCTTTCTGGGTGACCAGTCAACTCTTTGGGCCATTTCTTTAATTGTATTACGTTTTACATGCTCACTAAATGAAAACACACACACACACACAAAAACTTGATAGCAATCACATAACACACAGACAAATGTCCTCCTCTCAGCTGCAATACATGACATCAATAGCTGAATCCTACTGTGACCTAATTGTCTCATTGCCAAAACAAGATGACACCTGAGTGTCTCTTTAAACACTCATGCTCATTGGCTACATTCAAATGAAGTAAAGCTACTTCATATCAACCTAAGCAAGTTGTGCTTCCTTTTTCTGGGTATTTGGCTATAACTTTTTATAGAATACAGATAATTGAATAAACTTTGTTGTATTACATTTTTGATGAAATTATTCTTTCTATTGATATATAATTTTATGGTATTACCCCATAACAAAGTGGTGTTATGAGCATCAAACCTCAAAAATACACTTTTTCCATAAGGTTTCTACAATTTTGCCACTGCTGTAATCTAAAAAATACCTATACATTAACACGATTCAAGAGGATAAATAATTCGTTTGTTGTTGTCTCCTTTTAAGTTGAAATGTGGCATTTCGAAGGCTATTAACAACCTGCAATGTGTCCTTGTTACTATTAGGGCTATAAAAGAAATTCTTAATGACACTGACAGATTTTAATGGCCCCTTAAATTTGGGTCGGATGCACTTATCTGGGAATAATAATCCCTCTCGTCACTGGAGACGTTCCCCATGCACACTTTTTTTCTTTAATTTTTTAAATTCATCGTATATTCGTCCACAGTATAAAGTAAACCTCAGCAGATTCACCACTTGAAACTTTCCCAACTACGCCATACCAATTTTTGAGTCATCCCAATGAATACTGGACGTCATTTTTTTTTCATCTTCCGAAGTCTTTTCACGGAACATTGGACCTCTTTTGCAAATGTTACCGCCACAGTACTGATCCATCAATTGGAGAATAACGTTCTGTATTTCAACAAACCTTCCAGTTTGCATGCGAATTTTTTTCGATGCATCTGAAGCTCAAGACGTTGCATTGTCCTCGAGTTCTTTTCGTTTGTATATTATCGTCGTAAGAGTCGACACTGGAATTTTTAATTTGCAGCCAAAACCGTTTGCATCAATCCGTGAGTTTCGTCATCTTCCTTCAAAATTTATATTTTGTCTTTCACAAACGAAGGCTGTTCGAGATAGTGAAGTCATGACTGTAATGTAAGGAAGCAAATGCAAAAGAAAGTCTCAATGAAGGAGTCCTGTATGGCAAGGTGAAATAAGAGCAGGTGTCTACTGCAGGGTTCGACTGATCGGACCAATGGTGTCTCTGGAGAAGTGCCCGAATTCCTCAGCGTAAGTCACAGAACAGGTGGACAGAACAAAAGGCAGAGCAGGGATATTGGAAAATGGAATTCCTGGCGAAGGCGGAATATTGGGAAAGAGTTCGGAAAATGGAATTTGCGTGGTTTGAATTACTAAATCACGACACCACAATGCCGTAGTTTACGAATAAATGAGAAGAAACTCATTCGATCAGCGCATAATTGATAAAATTTAAAATTAAGAGCAATGCAGTATTATTGGACCAGCCACGTTCTACGAATAAATGAGAGAAACGGATAAATGAGAAACGTATAAACGGGATTGCACTGTATTTCTTATTTTAGTCTTTCTCGCAACCAGTACCTCCGAAAACGTAAAATTAACACGTTAAAACTTGTCTTGCAATCCTTCGTGATTGAATGAGGCATGGCTAAAGTTTACAATCACGATTTAAATAATACGCAGGTCTCTTCGATAACACAACAGAGCCCTGTGAATACCTTTTTCAGGGGCGAAGTAAAATTAACCTATAACTGAAATGGCCTATAAACGAAGAAGGGCACGTTTTCGTCCATAGATGGCAGCACATTATTCGTTTGCAACGCATGGCCTAGCTTTTAGTGTTATAGGTATCTTGTAGCATTCAGTATTTTTTATGTTTTAGTGATGCCAGTATTTACAGGTATACTTTGTTTCCCACAATTTTTTAACTTTATTGATTTCAGTAACACTGCATACAGTTACATTACTTTCAAATACTATATGTATATCAATAGTTCATCTACTGTATGTAAATAGCATGCAAAGCATTGTTATTAATTCATTTACGTTTGATATTTTTTACACAAAAACATATGATGTAACATATTCTAAAAAATACGTGCACATTAACATGGTTTTAAAAAATTGTTACTTATATTTATTTTTGCTTACTTTTAAGTTAAACCATTGTGCTTCTAAGGTTATTAAGAGCCTACAATGATTTCTCATCCCTATTACAGCAACAAAAGAAGTCCATAACGATGCCAAAGGATTTCAGAACATCTTTACAGTTGGGTATTGATGTACTTATTGGGATTCATCACTCTGGTAACTCGAGACGTTCACTTTGCGCACTTTCTGTTCTCAATCATTTCATCTGGAGATTAGTTTAATGTTAATAATAGATTATTGCATTGCTCGCCACAAAGTAGTTGATCGTTCTGGTTCCTTCCTCCGCGATTGATGTGAGCAAATGCTTATCAATTTGAGGCACATAAATTAAAAAAAAGAAGATTGGTGGAAAGTGAAAACATTTTGATCACTTTAACCAAATTCTAACCATTATTTAATCATACTTTATTCCGTAGGGAAAAAGGCGAGATAAGGCAAATGAAGCAGACTAGATCTAAGCATTAGTTCCTTTGAGCAACGTAGTGAGCATCTGGAAATGTTTGAAGATAATCCCATTAGATTTAATGCCTACGCAAATCATTTTTTTCATCTGGTTCATTTGAAGCGCAATGACCACTTTTTTCTTTAAATAATATAATTTTGTTAGTTATGCTGTGCATGTCTTAGTACCGTTCATGCTGTTGTACCCATACTCTATTAAAAACGAGCTTCTCCAAATGGGAGGGTTACTTACTAAAATCTGTTAA
The DNA here is from genome assembly GCA_039090855.1 of Macrothele yani. Lineage (NCBI taxonomy): Eukaryota > Metazoa > Arthropoda > Arachnida > Araneae > Macrothelidae > Macrothele > Macrothele yani. The sequence goes on from CM077018.1 coordinate 38,568,971, forward strand.
AGCTATTGTACATCAACGCAGTTGTTACGTCAAGGGCACCTGAGTTTTGTTGTTGTTTTTGTACCCCCAATGACTACCAATGTGTGGCTAGGTAACTGCAATGTTGAAAATATGAGGGGCCTAAAGAAAATGACCAGTGGCAGTAGCGTATCTAGGCTCCGGGGCATGGGCTATCTCACCCGTCCCTCTCTCGCCCACCGGCGGGGGAGTGGACGGATGAAAAATCCAATATTTGTTTATTTTGTATTGAGCTTGTGTGCTTTTCTTGGGAATACTTTTGCACGGCAGAAAGGGAAGCCTAAAACTTTGATGTAAAAAATAACACTGGCATTTCCTACAGAATGTTGAGCGATAATGTACGTATTTGGCAAAAATGAAGGACGTGGAGTTGTAATTATATCATTATCTACTATAACCACTATTGCTACAATAAATGGTTCATGGAAGGTATATCCAAGTATCTTCTAAAGCAGCGGCCATCCACGTAGATATCTACCAATCATGGGGAGATTACTTTGTGACGCCACGTCGAACTGCTAAACCTCTATAACAGAGCCAATGAGCAATCCGAGAGATTTTTGCCAATTGACGTGGCGCCGTGAAAAAAATCGCCCAAGCCTTGTAGATATCGAGAATGCACTGCAAAACTCTGTTCTGAACATATTTTGTCCCGAATTTCAACTGATGGATAGACGAGTGTGTTTTTGTACCACAAGAAACAAAATTGGGCAGAAGTTAAAAGGTAAACTGTTTACCTATATTAAAAGGGAAGAACCCACAAAATTAGGTGTAGGCTATCACATCTGTTTAAATTCTAAGAATGAAACCGTGTTATATATATATATATATATACATTGCTGGTGACATCAATTTCTCTACATTGACCTGCTTTCCTGCTAATAATTTCTCTACCTGTCCGAATAACTGGTGATTCCCTAAACTTACCCCAATTACTAATATGTCTCGCCACCGCCATGATGCGACATGAGATGCTTGTACAAGGGCAGATCGGATATCTGTTTGCATTTGTATGCATCGGTCACTAAGAAATTTATGGCCCTGGGTGGCGAAATTGCACCATACATGAAAGAAAAATATGTGTGCCTGAGGACAGAACCCATTTGGTGTAATGGGCAGATGCCAGTGCGTAGGGCACTGCGCCACCGGGGCGTTTCACATTTCATATTTTATCTGCTCGGAAACGTTTTAGATGAACAAAACTTTCCTTTGGATTTAAGGTCATGCTAATTAAGTTAAAAAGTGGTCATGTAGTGGGGGAGCAAAGTGTGTGAAATATCACTTCCGTGGGCTTTTTGTGGTACAACATTGCGGTTTGATTTTTCACATGAAGAGCAATAATTCATATGATGTCACTGCGGGAAATGCGACAGGTGGGCAAAAATAGCCACCAACAAAGCCCACAAAACATGCTGTATATTCCTTATTTATAGACATGTAGTGACCATTTATACATTAAATTGAAAGTAAACATTCTACATCATGCAGTTAGATAATCTTTGAAAATGCACGGGCATACAGCTACTGACAAAATAACACAATAACTGAAAGAATTAAGTTAAATATATGTAAGTAATGATTCATAACATATTGTATATATTATTAATACTATGTATCTATCTAGTCGAGTCACATTATTGTGACCACCTCCTACCTTTGACGTCAACAACTTGTAGAAAATGAAAGAAGGCGCGTGTCGCGATCTGACTTGGAGGGTACATAGGGTTTGCTGTACGTATTCTGAAAACATATCACTCGCTGCTGTCATGCATAAAAAGAACAATTTATCAGATTTGCAAAGAAGGATGATTATCGACTTTAGGGCCAAGAGTGGCAGTATTTTCTGAAACAACGCAGTTTGTAAACTGTTCGCGTGCTGCTACGGTTAAAGTGTATCGTGATTGGAGAAATGGCACCATTGCGAATAAGCGACGTGGAAACTGCGGAACACCATGTGCCATTGATGTGAAAGGTAACGTCGGCTTTGAAGGTGCGTGAGGGCCGATCGACACCCTATGGCGGAGCAACTCACTGGCCGAATGAACCAGGGGCTACCGAAAGTGTGTCTAAAAGAACAGTTCAGCAGACCCTGCTGCGTATGGGGCTCCGAAGCAGACCGATGGTCACTGTAGCTATGCTAACAAAGGTGCATCGGCAGAAAATGCTTACATTTGCACGGAAGTATCGGAATTAGACCTCCGCTGATTGGCAAAGAATTGCCTTCTCCGATGAGTCACGTTTTCTGCTACATCGAATGGATGCACGTTGGCGTATAAGGCGAAACCCATAGAAGAACAAACACTTTTCACCCATTGCTGGAAGAACACAAGCTGTTGGGGGCTGAGTTATTTTCTGGGAATGTTTTTGTGGCATTTTATGGGTCCACTCATACCTGCATAAGGCATTATGGACCGAATTCGTTATGAACACATCCTTGCAGATCCCGTACATCCATACATGCTGATTGCCTTCTTTGGGGCGTTTGGAACGCTGATTGTCTTCTTTGTCTTCTTCCATCACGACAACGCGACGTGTCACACAGCTAGAAATGTCCGAGAGTGGTTGGAAAAGCACGATGAAGACTTCAAACTACTTCCCTGGCACCCTAATTCCCGAGACTTAAACCCAATTGAGCATCTGTGGGACCACCTCGATCATGTTGTTTGCTATATGGATCCTCCACCACGCACCCTCCAGCAGCTGTCAGATGCACTGCAGTCCGCATGGCTCCACATACCTGTGAACTTCTTTCACCACCTTATTATGTCACTCCCAGCCCGTCTAGCTGCTGCCCGCGTTGCACACTGTGGTTACTCTGGTTATTAGCTGGTGGTCACAATAATATGACTTGACCGTACATTATATTATATTATATTATATTATACTCACCGACAGTGAAACTTGCGCACCTAGAAGTAAACATGTTACAATCGCGAAACTTTGAAAATAACTAGAGTGTATGCTAGTATGCAAATGTTCCACGTTTGGTGCAATTGCGCATGACCGCACACCCTGTGGTGACGCTGCAAGCACGAATTGGAAGCCTTATTAATCGGTATGTAGTCGATGCCGCATGAAAGCGAAAGGCACCGACCGACGCAAGCAAGAGTACAGAGTGACAAGAGCACCAGGTAGACGCCACAGACGTAGATTTACGCAACTTACGGACTTTGAGTGAGGCCTCAAAGTCGGGCTGAAAACCACAGGGTAGTAGGCGCGCCGTATAGCCCGTCACGTGGATCGTTCTGACAATACCGTCCGACTCTGTTGAGAGCAGTGGACACGTGACGACTCTGCCACACGGTGGAGAGGTTCCAGATGGACTAGGAGGACCACCACTAGAGAAGATCGACGGATCGTGCGCCAGGCCCGAACGAATTCCACGGAAACCCGGCCCACTATACAGGCAGATGTAGTGGCTCCTGTGTGCCCACGAACCATTTTTCGACGCATCGCGGAAGCCAAAATACAATCCCATGGCCCCTTACCTGTACTGCCATTAACACCGGAACATCACCGGCTCCGTGTGCACTGGTGCCAGGTTAGAGCTACGTGGAACGCCACAGACTGGCGACGTCGGTGTTTACCGATGAGTGCCACTTTGTTTTAGGGACAGACGCCCATCGTGTACGGGGGTGTGGATGTCCCCGCGTCAACGGCACAATCCCAAACTTGCTATCGAGCGCCCCACCTCCCCCACTTTAAGCATTATAGTCAGGGGAGCCATATGCTACTATAGTCGATCAGCTCTAGTATTTGGTACGTGGATTCATTGACGGGTCAGCGGTGTGTGGATGAGATCCTACGGCCCCATGTGCTTCCATTATAGGCCGGGATTCCAGGTGCACTATATATACCAACAGGGTAATGCCCGCTCGCCCACGGCTCGGGTTGCCCAGGACTGCCTACGTCATGTCCAGACACTTCCGTGGCCTGCCCGCTCCCCAGGCATGCCCCCAATCGAGCATGCGTGGGACCAGTTGAAACGCCAGCTGCCGCCGTGCCGCACTGCTCGGTATTTGGATCTCACCGTCCAACACGTGTGGGCCAGTCTGCTACAGGACAATGTCAGGCGTCTGTTAGCCTGCATGCGGGACCGTATTGCAGCATTTATCGTCGCACCAGGCGGTGCGACGAGCTATTGAAGATGACTGGACTGCGTGCCACAGATCCCTCTGTGATTGTCCTGCAGCTCTGTTTTTGTCATCATGTGCATCATTCATCTGTATCGTCCATAAAATTTCATAAAATTTCAGTTCAATCAGATGCTTTCTGCTTGATGCTTACATTTCACTGTCTGTGAGTGTATATTATATTATATTATATTATATTATATTATATTATATTATATTATATTGTATTATATTATATTATATTGAGCAGAAAGGAAGTAGCTGAAAAGAATAGCACAAGATATTTGCAGTTTCATAAAATCATACAGTACAATCTGTAATGCATTTTATTAAAGAGTTTATGCACTGAGTGGCCACTTTATTATGACCACCCTCAGTACTTCGTTGGACCACCTTTTGCATTAATACCGCGTCGATTCTTCGCGGCATAGACTCCACGAGATGTTGATAGGTGGTTTGTGGAATCTGAGACCATTCTTGATGAATAGCACTTTCCAGGAGTGTGAGATTGCAGGGTTGTGGATCCAGCTTTCTGACGGCTCGTTCAACTTCACCCAACAAATTCTCAATGGGGTTGAGATCTGGATATTGTGGGGGCCACCTAAACAAAGTAAACTCACTGGCATGTTCCTGAAACCAATCCTGTACAATACAAGCACTATGGCACGACGCATTATCTTGTTGAAAGTAGCCATTGGGATAATCTATCCACATGACAGGATGCACTTGATCCTCAACGATGTTTATATATGATGTTCCAGTCAGATGTTGATCAACACGATTTAAAGGGCCCAAACCATAACGTTGCCTCCACCAGCTTGAAAGGTTGTAGCAATGCATTTGGGGTCCATTCTTTCGTGCTGTATCCGGCAAATTGTCTCTCGGCCATCGGCATGGTGCAACTGAAAACGAGATTCATCGGACCACATAATTTGTTTCTAATTATCGACTGTCCAGTCCTTGTGCTCCTGTGCGAACGGGAGACGTTTTCTCTTGTTAACTGCAGACAGCAAAGGTGTTCGAACAGGCCTTCGGCTGCCATATCCCATCCAATGCAGTGTACGGCGAACAGTGCGTGCAGAGATCATTTGAGGGGATCATTGATTAAGATGGTCTGTAATTTTCTGCACTGTTGCCCTTCTGCTGTATGTTACCAGTCTGGACACTCTCCGTTCCGCCCGAGCAGTCACTAGTCGATGACGACCACACGTTGCACGTAGAGACTCAGTTTTTTGGCTGACCGTCCAGTCTTTAAACACTTTAACAACAGCTGCTCTGGAACATTTCACGAATGCGGCGGTTTCGGTGAAACTCGCCCCATGGCTCCGAGCTCCTACAACCATCCCACGTTAAAAGTACGTCAAATGGCAGTTTTTACCCATTTCGTCACCCCAAAATCACTTCTACTACTGTCGCAAGCACTAAGCTTTTCCTTTTTATACTAGCCTCGCCCTCTGGCGGCAACAGCGTGCAGCCATAGCTCATTTGCTTAAAACTGTCAGGTGGTCATAAAAAAGTGGCCACTCAGTGTATACTTCAAATTAAAAGAGCATAAGGGAAGTTCTGTCAAAGGCTATTTTTTCTCAACTTTTGGGAATATTTTTTCTGATGCCGTGCTTTAATTTCGAAACAGTATAAGATATTGAAAGAAAACAACTGCAAATTAACTATTGTATATGCCACAGAAAAGATAGTTCGTGTTGTTATTGTTGAAAGATATCCGAATAAATATATTTCACCCTAAGAAATTTCCTGATACTCAGTAAAAATTAATTAAACTGTATGTGAGGATTAGAACATTCATACGCTGCACGTCCCTTAGCATGAAATCAAAGAAGCCCAGTGTAGAAGAGCATGCAAGTGTCAGGTTTCATCAAAGGATCCTAAAGTTTGGAACCAAATATTTGTAGGAATATGGTAAGTTTTTATTTTTGTTTTCATCTAAATTCCATCCGACACTGCAGGAATCAGATGTTATTTTTATAAGTTTTATACACTCACGGACAATGAAATTTGCGCACCAAAAAGGAAGCTTCGGATTGAACTGAAATTTTATGTACGTAATGATAGAAATGATTGATACACATGATGGCCAAATCAGAGCTGCAGGACAATTACAGAGGGATCTGTGGCACGCAGTCCGGTCATCATTAATAGCTCGTAGCACCGCCTCATGTGGCCATACATGCTGCAATAAAGTCCGGCATGGACACGATCAGGCGCCTGATGTTGTCCTGCGGCATACTGAACCACACGTGTTGCACGGTGTGCTCCAAATCCCGGATAGCGTGGCACGGCGGCAGCCGGCGTTTCAACCGGTCCAACACATGCTCGATAGGGAACATGCCCGGGGAGCGTGCAGGCTATGGAAATGTCTGGACATGACGTAGACAGTCCTGGGCAACCCGAGTCGTGTGCAGCCATGATTTTTTCTTATGGTATAAAGCACCTGGAATCCCGGCCAGGAATGGGAGCATATGGGGCCGTAGGACCTCATCCACATACCGCTGGACGTTCAATGTTCCACGTACCAAATACTAGAGCTGATCAGCTATCCTAGGCTATGGCTCCCCAGACCATAATGCTTGCAGTGGTGCAGGTGTGGCGCTCGATAGCAAGGTTGGGATTGTGCCGTTGACTCGGGGACCTCCACACCCAGTCACGATGATCATCTGTCCCCAAAGCAAAGCGGTACTCATCGCTAAACACCACACGTCACCAGTCTGTGGCGTTTCACTTCGCTTTGGCCATGCACCACTGCATAAGGAGCCGGCGATGTTCCGGTGTTAATGGCAGCACAAGTAAGGGCCGCTGGGATCGCAGATTCGCTTCTGCAAGGCATCTGGAAATGGTTCTTGGGCACACAGGAGCCGCTACATCTGCCTGTATAGTGGGCCAAGTTTCCGTCGGATACGTTCGTGCCTGGCGCACGATCCGTCGATTCTCTCTACCGTTTGTCCTCCTGGTCCGTCCAGAACCGCTCCACCGTGCGGCATTGCCGTCACGTGTTCACTGCTCTTAACACAGTCGGACGGTATGGTCAGAACGATCCACGTGGCGGGCAATACGGCGCGCTGACCACCCTGTGGTGTTCAGCCCGATGATGAGCCCTCTCTTAAAGTCCGTAAGTTTCGTACATCTACGTCTGTGGCGTCTACCTGGTATTCTTGCACTCTGTACTCTTGCTTGCGTCGGCCAGTGCTTTTCGCTTTTATAGGGCATCGACTACACGCCGGTTAATAAGGCTGCCAATTTGTGCTTGCAGTGCCACCACAGGGTATGTGGTCATGCGCACTTGCACGAAACGTGGATAATTTTCGTACCAGTACTCACTCTAACTATTTGCAAAGTTTCACTATTGTAGCGTGTTTTCTTCTAGGTCCGCAAATTTCATTGTCTGTTAGTGTATGAACTGCTTTAATGACACCAGTTAGAATAACTTGAAAAACAAACAATTATGCAAAGCTGAAAGGTATGGAACTAAGAAAATGTTTCAAAAGCAAAATGCTAAGAATTGATATTAAAAAAGCTTTTCCGTATCTCTTTTTTTGGATAACTTTGTTGGATATTTATGTAATATGGATTTTAAAATTTTGAAACCTTTAGTTCCGCACTCACTTTAAATTTTTTAAAATCGACTGTGATTTCCTGCAATAGATCATAGATCATACGAAGAGGATTTTTAGGAAGGGAGTGTCAGACCCGAGGTCATAAAAACCCTTAGAAATAGGAAGCTAGGAGATTTAGGCTAGAGTGCCTGATAGGAAAGTCACACGGAAGCGACGTGGAAAGGGGAGGAAGACGCCCTTATTTATTACGGGGTGGTCAGTACCCGAGGTCCAACGGCTTAACGTGCCCATCCGACGCACGGCGGGTATTTAGTGGTTTGAGCGTTCGTACTTGCCCAGGATCGAACCTGAGATTATAATAGATAGGTTTTTGTAAGTGGACATAAACTTCTTTATTCGAACCGTGATTCGAACACTGTTAACTTGTTTTGTTGGCTTTCAAATTTATTACTAATTCATGAAACAAGAAATAAGCGATCTTCGTTAAGTAGGGTAGTCAGAAATTATAAGTTTTGTAAACAGTCTATAGCACATTTCTTGCTACTATGTTACACCCACGAGTGATGACTCTTCTGGGTGCTGCATTGCTTTCTCCATGACGTCATTTCGACATCCAATAGTAGGCTGTTTCCGAAACGACTCAGTCTAAAGAGATATCGACGAATCTTTTACGTGATAACTCCATGAGTTCGGGAAAGGAAGCTAATACATTTTTTTAATTCGCGTTATCACTTGGCACCCAGGGCGCATGCGGTCTTTTTTATTAAACATTAAAATTTGTTCATCAGTATTTTCATTTCCAGGTGTTAACTCCTTGAAAAAAGCTGAGAAGGAATAGAAAAATTCACGACTGCTTCTGGTTGCCGACCTACTGTATTTGAAATCTGTGAGTCCTTCCCAAAAATTTGATTGTTTTGAAATCGACGTGAAACCTCATTCATCTTTCACATGAACACATCTAAGAACACTATTCGGAAATGGTTCACTCGGGTAGAAAGCAATTACTTACAGGTGGTACAGGTGAAACAAACTTGAAGACCACACTACACTGAAAGTAAGTGAAAAATGTGAGTCGAAGTAAACAACAAGAATGAAAACCGACAGCCAGGTACATGAGAATAAGCTGGTGAATAACCATCCTGTGTCACTACGCGATATAAAAATTTCACCAGCTTATCCTCATGTATCTGGCTGTCGGTTTTCATTATTTTTGTTTTTATTACATCTCTGAAAGGGAGTTTCCGGGTAGAAAGCAGGTACGTTTAACTTGTTCCATGATTTTGTATGATAACACGAATTATCCATCTTTTCACTATTTAGGCAAGTAATACAAAAGCGTCTGAATTCGTTGGCATGTTAGGAACGCGCGTCATTCCAAATTAATATGAGCTGCTAACATTCCAGTTTTTCGTGAACTTTAGCACTATTGAATGGTGTTAACGCTTGAACAAATGGCTATACTTTCAAAGTGCTACATGCCAGTGGGATTTCCTACGTCTCCAGGCTTGCGAGTAGAATAATAACAGACTTTCGTAAAGACAAGAGTGTACTTCGGGTTATACACCCACGTGTAGAATAATAAAAGTCTTTCATAAAGTCAACGGTGTGCTTCTCCCATCCCTGCCTACATGGTGTGACAAAATAGTGTCTGCTGACCTGCTGTCATCTGACGGCCGATGTGAAAAATGGCAGCAAGTGGGCTGGCTGTGTATCGATGGCGTTTCGTTACTATTCTGGGGGCCATAATCATAATTTTATAGGGTTTTTTCCAAATATTTTTTTCATTCTTTTGAAAATGGCAGATTCTTTATTCTTTAGAAATGATTTTTATCCTTTCAAGGATTTCTATTTTATAGAAATGACAGATGGCAGCACGTCAGCGCTAACTGCTCTGCGCTGCAGAGAAGTTAGCGCTGACGTGCTGCCATCTTTAGGGCGATGTGAAAGGTATCACCTTGTAACTTCTTTATCGATCACGTTTCGTTACTATATTAGGTGGCCTTTAGAAAGACGTTTGGGGATTCTAACTGCGCCCCTACTACAAAACAATTATTCTGGCGAAAACTTAACCGTGAGTCGAACCCCTTTAACTTGTTCTGTTGGTTTTACAATTTATTATTAATTCAAGAATAAAGGAAATAAGCAATCGCCGTTCGCCGAAAAGTATGGTAGTCAGAAATTTTAAGTTTTGTAAACAGTCAACATCACATTTATTGCTGCTGTGTAAACCCCAAGTGTGAAGGATCTTCTGTGGGCTGCATTGCTTTCTACATGACGTCATTTTGACAGCCAATAGCAGCCTGTTTCCGAAATGACTCAGTCTAAAGAGATATCGACGAACCTTTTTCTTGATAACTCCCTGCGTTCGGGAAAGGAAGTGAATACATGTTTCTTAATTCACGTTATCACCTGGTACTTAAGGCACATGGGTCTTTTTTATTAAACTCTAAAATTTTGTTCTTCGGTATTTTTATTTTGATGTGTTAACGCCTTGAAAAAAGCTGAGAAGGAATAGAAAAATCACGACTGTTTCTGGTTGTCTTAGTTTCCCGCATAGGACATCAGGGGTTTTCCGGCAATCAGACCCGATGCCTGCACATCGGTGATCACAGTTTAACAAGATCTCTGAGCCGAAATCGATGATCAGGTCAACAGCAGCAAGTCTTACCCTGTAAAACAGCTATGAAACCAGGGCCACATTGAAGAAGAAACAAATAGGTGTATAAATTGGGTGATGATGTTTGGGAATGGCCAGTATAATTTCCATGAGAAATTTTCCATTGTGTCTATAATTATTGCATACCTCCAGCTCTTGCTTATGAACCAGAGACATGGACCTTAACTTAAAAAGATATATAGAAGCTGTTGGCGCAACTGAAAGATGCATGGAGAGTGGCATGCTTGGTATGTTAGCATGGACCTCTCAGCTACAGGAATCAAATATTGACACATGGCCCAGGTTTTGGATGCAACATTGACATTCCAAGTCGATTGTGAGCACACTGTTGGAGTGAAACAGAAGCATTGTTGCCTGTCGGCAACCGGGTAACTTCCTTTTTATATTTGCTGTAGATTACGTCTTAACCTATTACAACGAGTCTTCCTTAACAGATTATCATGTAACAATTCTCGGACATTTTTGCTTTTATTCATTTCAATTCTCTTAAATTCTGATATTAATCATGTCACAATATCTCAACAGGAGATAAATTTTAAAATCTTTAATTTTATAATTTACCGGCCGTTTCAGAAACTAGCATTAGGGTAGAACCCGAAATCAATACGATTTAGATTGTCCAATAAAACTTTACACGCTCATTATGAAACGTATATTAAGCGCAGTTATATCATATTTTACATGTTTGAAAAAAATGAATTCATCGGTTTCAGACTTGGTCGATACTTTTCGCAGATTTTCAAATTTACTGACGAGAAAAGCGCTGTTTGCCAAAAATAATCGAAGCACCCCCAGAAGTCTTTCGATCCTGATGAAACTACGCATGCAAGAATCGCAGTGGCCAATATTAAAATGTTTAAAAAATAACGACCAATGTCTAAATAGTGGCCCGACACAGCGCATGGGAACCGCGCATCGAGGTGGGCACATCAAGAGAAAGTTCGTATGCAGAGAAAAATGTGACAGCGGATTGCGGTTGCAATAACCTCCACTGATCCGACGTCGGAACCGAGCACACTAAGAGCAGTTGAGCGAGTTTGAGGGAGGACGTACAATTGGGCTAAGAGAGGCTGGTTGTTCAACTCACAGTATCGCCAGGTACTTGGGTCAGAATGACGCGGCAATAGGACGATGTTGGCGCCGATGATACGAGGAGGGCACAACCTAGCTGCACGCCGGCAGCGCACGGCCAAGGCTAATGATAGAACGCGATCAGCGAACGATTGGCCGCGCCGGTGGCGCAGTGGTCTAAGGCGTTGGCCTCTGATCATTCGTCCGTAAGGGGTCCGGATTCGAATCCTGGTCAGGCATGGATGTTGTGTTTGTCTTACGGCACTGGCTCTCTCCCTTCCCTGGAAACAGTGACCCTAAATTAGGGACGGGCGACTGCTTATAGCCCATTGAGTTGCTCACGGCGGTCGTTAAACCTCCAATCAAAAAAAAAGCGAACGATTGTGAGAACCCTAATCGAATTCGTCGCAGTCAACCATCCGAGGCACTGTTACGTCGTCTAAAGGTACGGAAGTGGACATCCGCACCGTTGCTAGACGACTAGCGGCACGAGGAATGCATTCGAGGAGGCCACTCCGCTGCTTACCACTGACCAGCGGGCATCGCTAGCACCGATTGCAGTGATGTCGGCCCGATCAACGTGGGATAGTGTCCAGTGGCGTCGTGTTGTCTTCAATCATGAGTCACGCTTTCCACTAAGCTCCAATGACGAGCGCATATGTATCTGGAGACAACCCGGCCAGCGCACGGATCCTGCCTTTTTTCACGGAACGGCACACGACTCGCACACCGGGTGTGAGTGTCTGGGGAGCCATTTCCTACGATAGCCGGACACCCGTAGTCCTCCGTACACTCTTCGTAGTTCTCCGTATACCGTTCGTAGTCCTCCTTACCACCCTCAAGGCTCAACGTACGTCGACGACATACTAAAACCTTTTGTGTTGTCATTCCTGTCGCAGCATCACCAAGCAATTTTTCAATAGGATAACTTCCTGCCACATATGGTACGGCTCCCTCAGGTGTGGCTCCGTAATGTCGACATCCTTCTATGGCCAGCCCGATCACCCGACCTCTAACCGATCGAACATGTTGGGGTAATACATTGCAGAGAAACTCAAGTCCTTTTATGAGCGAATGGAGTTTTTTCTCAACAAAAGGAAACCCTGTTACCTGCGTTTAGTCAATGGCATTCGTCGTTGGATGAGATTGGTCATTGTCTCTACATTGCTGACACGTCACCATCTACCGGCATTCCTGTCACTGCAAACAACCCCTTTGACCGGAGAGCAAGTATAAGCTTGAGATAGAAAAATTTCATTATACATCCATTTTATTTATTTACTCCTTGTATGACATGCTTCTTAAGTTTTAAATAAAATATTCAGTCAAATTCAAATGAACTAACACATTTTTTAAAAATAAAGCAGTTTAAATCCGGAATGGTGGAAAACATATTAAATGTGCAGTTCACACACAAAGCATAATATAAACAATGATTTTGAAATTAACATGTTTTAAAAATCAAATACAATTAAAAAACGAAAATCTCATGAAAAATAACCCAGAAGCAAATGCAATGGAAATTTATCCCACTGACGGTTTGACGGCAAAATAATTTATCTTTACGTATAACTTCATATTCTGTGGAAATGCTTCTCTAATGAAGTGCCACGGCAAAAAATCTGAAAGCATGTTTTAATTCTTTGAATAAGTAAAATTATGGGGAAACGATCACGTCAAAATGAATTTTTCACTTTCGGTCCACATGAACAGAAGTGTTTTAAATATTTATGTTTTATAAGTCCATGAGTGTAAAAAATGTAATTTTACACTAATGGATTCATAAAACAAAGATACTGAGTTAATTTTAATATTTTATATTATTTTTACAAAGATATTACTGAAATGTTTAAGCGGATATACACGATTTTGTTAAATTAACTTAAGCATACATTTAAATTTATTGAACATGTAATTATATTTTCCATTTAATACCTTATTCCTTCAAATCATATAACTCATGTTCAAAACCTCAATTCCAGATTTCACAGTAAGATTAAAGTAAAACCAAAAAACGAGGAGCCGTTGGTGATGTGGGAAGGAAAGGCTGTTAGAAGCAAAGCAGGTACACAGATGAATCATGTTCACCAAGAGCTGAAGAGGAAACGTTTTCATATGTTTGAAGTATACGAAGCGACTGCTTATAGCCCAATGAGTTGCTCACGGTGGTCGTTAAACCCTCAATAAAAAAAGTGTACGATAAAACTGCAAGAAAAGACCAAAAACAGTAATGATTCTAATCTTTACCTAGTTCGGTTAATCAGGTGAAAGAAATGTATATAAAGTTTTGAAAATGGCTGAATTTTCCGGAACATACCTTGTTGGAAAGATAAACATATTCGTCGACCTGTGGCAATTCGGAAGCAAATCCGATATTACTTTAAATTGTTGCGTCTCGTTAGTTAATATTTTTTATGTAAAATAAAAAATTCACTTACTACATCAAATTTACTTAAGAGCTATTGATGAAAACGTTAAAAGAAATTTTATATTTTGCCGTTAATCGGTTCATCAAGCTGACGCACTTTGATCATGATAATTAAGAATTTTAATGGGCGTTTTTCAGGAAACGAATGATCATTATTTATTAAATATAGTGAAGATCTTCTAAATACGTGGTGTCAGTGAACAAACAAAGCATCGCTCTTTCCACGTTTATCAGCACATAGCAACAGAAAAATTGTTATCCGGCCACAGCTGGGTCGTATCCCAGATCTCTCGATATCTAGCCGAGTGCGTTCGTTTTACCCTACGGTGGGGTACGATCCCAGCAGTGGCCGGATAACAATTTTTCGGTTGCTATGTATTGATAAACGTGGAAAGAGCGATGTCTTTGTTCATTCACTGACGCCACGTATTTAGAGGATTTTCACTATTGTTCTCACCCTTTGGATTTATTTGCTGTAATTAATATATAGCTTGTGCCGTTAATGCCCACCAGATGGAGACGTCTTAGTTGCTGAGCCCATCCTACGGATATGTGATGTCACAAGCTGACAGATAAACAGACATAGCGCCGTTGATTGTTGGCTACAGTAGCGTAAGGCGAACGCACTCGTCTAGATATCGAGAGATCTGGGGTACAATCCCAGCAGTGGGGGAATAACAATTTTCGGTTGCAATGTGTTGATAAACGTTGAAAGAGCGATGTCTTTGCTTATTCGCTTATTAAGTATTTATTTTGTTGCTGTTTACATCATTCAAGCTTTTATTTCATTGTTGTTTATAAACTTTTATTTTTACTATACGTATATTTCAAGGTATATTTATTTTTTATTAAATTTCTTTTTATTGTATTTTAACTTATGCTCTCTCACCATTTTCTTTTTTAGGGGTTTATCCACCCTCTAGAGCAACTCGATGGCTATACTCAGTCATCCGTCCCTAATTTAGGCCAAATCGCTTGAGGGAAGGGAGACTGTTAGTGTCGTAAGACAAACAAAACATTCAAATCTCATATGGATTCGAAACCGAACTCATCTCGGACGTGTGATGTGATGTCAGCGCTAATGCCACGGCGTCGCCAGGACGGCTTCCTGCACTGAACATTCTGTTTTATATAGGGAGGAATTACCCCACACTTTTCCATATGGCGGATATTTTTGGTACCTATATGTCTCCAAGAACCGAATACAAGCACGCTTCCATGTTCAGTAATTTGCTCTTCTCATGCTGTGCAAATGCGACAAGGTGGGTTTGAAATTTATGTCCCCAGATAACGGTGCCCTACGATGGTACTCAGTCGTAAATTGTTTTCTTGGCCATTCGCCATTTGAATGTTACAGTCTCAAATGGAATTTTTATCTTTGATATTTATAAAGTGATAGGGATGTTTTCCAACCGAAATTTAACGAAAAGAACATAATTGGGTTGTCATGTCGAGGGATATTACAACTAAATTTTACAAAACTTCACAGCTATGGATTCAACGTAAGCAATACTTGCATATGCTCGCCGATTACATGGTGTTTATTCCCCGTTTCATCCACTGTCCGGCATTGGGCGCTGTGTCCGTCTTGTGCTTTTTATGACCAGATGCAAAACATTTCCTGCTGCAGGTTTTCAACTATTTCCCATTTCCAAATGGTCAAAGTACTTTATATTGGAAAGAAAATGATGTCTCATCACGTGGTACTCGAAGTCGAAGCCCAGCCATTGAGTTTGCGCAGCACACCGGCATGACATTAGCAGGTAAGTGACTTAAGTCAGGGGCTGTTTGCCATCAGAAGGCGAAGATTATAAGAGCCAGACAACGTGGAAGTGGACGAGCAGCAGCTTTGCCATTGCATACTGTGTGAGTTTTGTTGCGGTAGCACCCCAGTAAATGCTGTATATAACATTACTAGTATGTACTCGAATGTCATATCACATCGTCAGTGCTGTCGGTGGTTCGAACTGTTTCCAGAGAGAAAGTTTCACCTGTCAGACCATCCCAAAGCAGGAAACACGCAACAGTGGATACGGACATGCTGAAGACATTAGTGGAGACAGACCCACGTGTGACCACGCAGGAGTTGGCTGAGCAGTTGGGGACTACGTACACGAGCATTATCACTCACCTGCGTCAACGTGGGAAGGTGCAAAAGAGGAGAGTTTGTATGCCCCATCAACTCACAGTTGAGCAGAAAGCAAATCGCATGAGTGCATGGGTTTCTTTGCTTGCGCGTGGCCAAGTTGAACCGTTCTACAATTCTGACAGGGACGAAAAGTGGGTTCTGTACGACAAGTCAGCGCCGGAAAACAGTGGTTGGACCCAAAACAGAAGCCCATGCCGACCCACTAAGTCGGCTTTCACCCACGTAATGTCCTGCTCTCTGTTGGGTGGGATATGCGGACGCCGAGTTTTTTGAGCTGTTGCTGGCCATCATGCTTCACCGCCGATGTGAACTGCCGTCAGCTCGATGATCTTCACGCAATGCTCTCATCGAAACGACCAACACTTCTGAACCGCAAGGTCGTCCTCCGACAACAGGACGGAGCAAGACCTCACACCACACGGATGTTCTGTCACAAAATCAGGTAACCGGGGTGTAAGATACTGCGGTATCCAGCCTATTCATCTGACATTGCCCACAAGAGACCACCACCTTTTCCGGTCGTTGCAGCATTTCTTGTACGGACAGCAGTTCACCAATCGGGACCATGTCGAACGCGCACTTACTTTTTTGCGTCCAAGCAGCAACAGTTCAGTGGCGGCTTTTCAGGTAAAGTAGGTGAAGTGCCTCTTCACCTATTTTACTTAAAATAAAGTTTTATTCAGTAATTTGTATAATATATTATTTCTTGCCTCTATTGTGTTACAAAATACTCAAAATTTTTATTAGATATCAATTCACATAGCGCATTCAATACGTTCATTCACATGGCGCGTTCAATACGTTCATTCACATAGCGCGTTTAATACGTTCATTCGCAAAGCGCGTTCAATACAAATTCTCATACGCAAAACAGTGGAAGTGAAGAGCCGAAATGAAAACCCTTGGAAGTCTGCAGCTTTCGACCGAGTTGCTATGGTAACCGTGACGTCAACCTCCCCTATCTGGCGCGCAAGTGAAGTGTTTCAGCTTCGGCGCCGAGACTCTGCATTTGGAGTCGTGACTTTCGAAGAAGATCACGGTGAAACGGGACGGTTTACCCAGGATACCTTGCAATCGACTAGGGCTTTTTCCTTGCGGCTTTGTGGTACATGCTTTCCGAAAGGGATTTGTTTTTTCGTGCTTTGTGATTATTTGTCAAACCGTTTAGCTGTTACTGTAGTTTCGTGTACAGTTTAACAGTTAGTGGCAGTTTTAATTAAAGTATGTATCCTGTGAACGACATTGTTTTTAATTTATTACAAACTCCATTTAATCGGTGGAAAGATGAAGATAAAAGAGACATTTTACTTCAAGGACGACCGACGGATTCACTGACAATTGTTGCCAAAAAAGAAATCAAGAAGAGCGGTAAATCTTACAATATTAATTTTTAAAAATGTTCGTTTACTGAATATAAATGGCTTTGTAGTACTTCTGTGTTACAAAAACTATTTTTTTGGCTCTGCTTACTTTTTAGTAATAAACATTCCGCGCGGAATAAAGACGGATTCTCAGATTTATTAAATATAACACGCTCGCTTCATAAACATGGTGATTCTAGCGAACACCTGAAATGCGAGTTAATGCTAAGGAATTTTGAAAAAATCAGAACACCATTGCCGATGTCCTGAGGGAGAATGCTAGGCTTTTGAAAATGCATTTCAACGAAAGCGTTCGTTTAAATAGACTTTTCCTGCAGACAGTGATTGATGCAGTATTATATTTGAGCAAACAAGAACTAGCATTTCGTGGCCATGACGAAAGCATGGACTCGATGAATCGTGGAAATTTCAAAGAATTACTTTCATTGTTGATATCAAGAAGTCCTTTAGAAATTCAAAATCAATACGAAAAGATAAAATATGTCCTCACAAGTTACTCAAAAACTATTCAAAATGAATTAATTGAATGTATTTCTGAATATATAAACGATCACGTTAAAAATGAAATAAATGAAGTTCAATGCTTTTCTATTCAAGTAGATGACACCACAGACATAAATCAGACTTCTCAGTGCTCTTTAATACTAAGATTTGTTGATTCGGAAGGTGCATTGGCTGAGCGATTTTTGGGTTTCCACGACGTGAGGGAGATCGAACGTCAGAAGCTTTATACAAAATGCTAGACAAAATTTTGGAACAATTCCATTATCAACACAAATTAATAGGACAATGTTACGATGGGGCAAGTGTAATGTGTGGACACTTGAATGGGCTCCACAAAAAAATCAAGGATAAAGCTTCTCAAGCTGTTTTTTTTCATTGCTTAGCACATCGTTTGAACGTTGTATTACAGCAGAGTTTTTCTAAAATTTAAAAGTGTCGTATATTTTATGCAAGCCTCAGTGGAATTCCTACGTTTTTTCACCACCACGGCTAACTAGGATTATCAACTGTAACTGTTACTGCTCAAAGCTCTGTCACTTCGGCGATCTGTATGGGGATTCGCGTACAAGAGAAATGCCACTTTTCGTCGCTAGCGAGTGCAAACTCCGACCCCAGTTAATGTTATTTCTTTTTGGCTGATCGTAATTAGTTTTTCATGTGCCGTCCTGTTTAAACGTGCATTATAGCGAGGTAAATCGAGTCTTAAGTAACTGTATGTACGCAAAATAGAGTGCAAAATTCATTTTATAACTTATATCGTACTCAAATTGCAAAAGTTTTCTTGATTGAATTCAGTTGCCACCATGGTGTACTGCTGTGAACCTTATTGTAACTCCAAAACAGGGAAAACCAAAGGTTATTGAGTATCTTCGGTTATTGTGTGGCCAAGTCACACACCTTAGACCCAGCGGAGAATTTCTGATTCAGAAAGTTTGTAGTTGCGAGATTGCTGAGTTGGCGTTCCAGTTAGGCTTATCGGTTCGATCACACACACTGTTTGGGCGACGCTTCCTATTGCAATTTCGTTTCAATACGATTATTTCTGATACATTTTTTTATCTGATTACCATACTTTGAATGTTTTTTCTCTATGTTTATCGTGTGCCTTCGCCACATGATTTGGAAACTTTGTGATTGTGATTTTTCTGGTTTGGATTTTGAAAAATAGGTAAGCCGTTTATTTATTAAATATCGAGTATACATTTGAGTTTTTATGTAGTCAATGCTGTATTTCGAGAAAATAGTTGCTTCAGGAAAAGTATTGTTTACGTTTCTATACTTTGAAATTCCGAAAAAACTTTATTTTCTCACATTTAACGACAAAAGTGCTCGATTTGTTTAACATTTTGAGAAAAAATGTCTTCATGGGAAATTTCCAGGGAAAAAAATCCCTAAAAAGGTTTTTCTGAGACATTCTGAATTCCTACCATGCCAGACTTGTTCCACTAGTAATATAATTTTAGACTGTTAAAGTATAAGTCTTCCAATCGTTAAAATTACAGAGACTCCGGAAGAGGAAGAGAATGCTAGTGAGATATTATCTGTAACAGCCTTGGGTGTGGATACACTGCAATCCAATATGGTACATATTATTTGGACACTGCAATCAAAAATAAAACTAAGCACTCATATTAGAGATCTACAAATAAATGTTGAAGAAACTCTTCAACATTTATTTTAATAAAACTAAGCACTCATATTAGAATCTACAAATAAATGTTGAAGAAACTCTTCAACATTTATTTGTAGATTGTATATTTGAAAAATAGATCTGGAAGTGTTTACAACAATACTTAAATTATAGACATAAATTTACTGCACACCATTTTGTACCATGTACCTCTAGACTGCTCTGAATCTAAAAACCTAACAATTCATTATTTAATAGCAATAACAAAACGTAATATATGGAAAAATCGAAATGCCTTATCTTAAGAACAAAAATAAAAAAATACGGAGCAGATTAAACTAGCTATTATATGTCATCTTAGAAGAAAACTGGAGTTTGAAACTAGAACGTTTAGAGCTCACAAAGCTCTTAATAAATGGAAAGTATTAGCACCAGTAATATATAAAAAAGGAACAAAAGTACTAAATAAAATAATAGAATAAAGCATTTAAAATATTAATGGAAAAAATGTGAAATATATTAAAACTGAAAAGTATAAATCAGTAAACTAAACTCTTAAACACATTTTTGTTCCTAATATGGTGTCCGTATTCTGTTAGAAACATAAAAATATAATTATAAAATCAATTTTGACCATATCATTAGGATTTCAATAATTTACTGAACAATACTATAATGTATTCACTGAAATGTCTAACCATAATGGAATATCGTACATAATAAATAAATTAATTTGTAATAATATAATTAAAGAAAAACTGTATCCATTGGTGTTTTTCCATCTTATCTTTAGTATTTCCTGTACTATTGTGGAACACCACTTTCCTATTATTTGATGTTTTAAAAAGAAGTTCTTTTGTTTACTTTAATTTTTGCCATTTTTTTTATCTCAAATGCCTTTAACAAGAACCTCTTACTAAGTATATGTAGAGTGTTCAAAAAGGTGATTTCTAAATAAAATGTATACTTCCTGTAACAAGCGGAAACTCTTGGGCAGGCTCCCAACCTCTCAGTTGGGTGTCTGCTCTGTCTGGAAGTATGAGAAAATTACAATTTTTAAAGGATCCACTACTAATAATAATAATAATAGTAATAATAATAAAAGTATCCACTAAATGTCTTAATTTATTAAAGGGATGTATGAATGTGTGTTTAAATGGAAAAATTAGATAAAGATTAATAGGTTCCTAAACAATATGTTATAAACTTTTTTCTTTAAAATTCTGCGTAAGAGATTCAAGTAAATTGCCCACGTTTCCCATCACCATTTTTTTAATGAGAAGCCAATGTCGGAATTTGAATTGTATATGAACAGTGATTCTTGTAATTCTCTGCAGATGTTTTGTATATTCAGTTCCATATTTCCGGAAATACAGTTTTAATTGTTTTTTAACGGTATACGAACTACGCAATTAACATCTTTTAAACTACAAAAATTTGGTTGGTTAATAAATATTTTAATGTAATAAAAAAAATCTTCTGCGAGAGTTCGTTACTGTTGTGGTAAATACAAATTAGTTTATCTCATCTATCCGTTTCTTTACTCCATCCCATGGATCATTAGGCTAGCTCTTTTGTAAAATTACGAATTCGTTGTTTTTTTAGCAGCTGAAGAAATTTAATAGCAAGATAAATCAGATGACTTCTCATCTAACGCTTGTTTATTTACATGTCAAAATATTCCACACAAGACCCTACGAAACGAATGGATGAGATTCCGCACCCACGAAATTCCAGTTGGAAATTTTCCCGACAAGAATCGTTAGGGGTCGGCGTTCAGCGCCACGGTGGCATAAATAGGAAACACTATCTGTAGGTTGCCGGATAAGGAGTGACGGAGCCTTGAGCAGTAACATCAATAGTTGATGATCACAGTGAATCTATTTTATACACTAACATCTACAACCGCAATACGTATACCAACCATAGCAGAAACTCGTTGGTCCTCCACGTCGAAGTTAGTAAGTGTAATTGTTGAAGATTGGGATAAATTGAAGGAAGTATTCGAATTTCTGACAAATAGTGAACAATCAGACAAAAAATCAATTCAACTTGCCAAAGGGTTTTTAAACGATATGAACACTTTTGAATTTACCTTTTTGGCAATAGTATGTAATGCAATTTTTGGCCCCACCGATCTATTATTCGAAATTTTGCAGAAAAAATGGTTCTAGGTGAATTCATCGAAAACGGATTAATCGAACGGAGAATTCACCGAAAAGCAAATTCTTCGAAAATCAGGGCGTCAGGTGAATTCATCGAAAGCGAAATCACCGAAAGATACAGTATTGTAGGGTAAGCTTTTGCCGAAAACTTTGACTATAATTGGAATGTGTCTAAGTGGCCACAAAAGCGTTTGGGGAAATAAAATTTGCATTTTTTTTCCTTAGATTTCACTTTTCTATAGGATGACCACAAAACCATTAGGCAATCTAACAAGAATCAGACTTTTGATTTCATCGTGTCTACCGTTCCCGGACAGTTTCATTTCAGTTTTATTGCACTTATACTTAGACATTAAATATTTGTCTGTTTAACAGTTTTTCTTCCATCGTGTTCATACTCACAAGGTTCAGACACAAGGTCAAGTTAATATTTTTGCGCTTTTACTTAGGCATTAAATATTAATACCTTGGCCTAGGCATAGGCCTTTTTAACAGTTTTTCTTCCATCGTGTTCATACTCACAAGGTTTAGTCAGCAGGTCAAGATAGTATTGCGTTTTTACTTAGGTATTAAATATTAATGCCTAGGCCTTTTTAACAGTTTTTATTCCATCGTGTTCATACTCACAAGATCAAATTGGTATTACTGCAGTTTTTTTTGGCCACAAAAATTTCAAGGGGCCGCATAAAAATTGCGTTTTTGACTGCTTCGTGGCCACGACCCCAGAGGTTGGTTATCTGAGTCATATAAAATTTCCGTAATTTCGTCTTTTTTAATAGCGATAATTAATGCAATTCTTTATAAAAAATGTTTATGATCTCCAATTCAACAAAAGATTTCAGAGTTTACAAATTGCGTACAAGTCTGCAAATTATCAGAAGGCATGTGCTGACTCAGGAAACCTGTCGGGGAGGGGGGATCAATACCAAAAGTGCAATATATAAAGAATTTCCGGTCCGATCGGGAGATTTTAAGCATCTAGAACCTTTTAAGTCAACAAATTATCTGATAGCATGTGCTGCCTCAGGAAACCTCGGGGAGGAAGGGGCACACCAAAAGTATGAAATATAAAGAATTTCTGGTCCGATCGGGAGAATTTCAGCATTCACAACCTACTTCTCAACAAATTCTCTGAGGGCATGTGCTGACTCACGAAACCTATCGGTGGGGGTGGGGGGTGGAGGCGGGAGGCAACACCAGAAGTATGAAATATAAAGAATTTCTGGCCCGAACTCTCTGAGTGGATGTGCTGACTCAGGAAACCTATCGGGGGAGAGGGGGGGGTCAATACCAAAAGTGCAAAATATAAAGAATTTCCGGTCCGATCGGGAGATTTTAAGCATTTAGAATCAACAAATCGTCTGAGGGCATGTGTTGCCTCAGGAAACCCGGGGGGCGGGGAAGCAACACCACATGTATGAAATATAAAGAATTTCTGGTCCGATCGGGAGAATTTCAGCATTCACAACCTACAAATTATCTGAGGGCATGTGCCGCTTCAGGAAGCCTCGGGGGAGGGGGGTGGGGGTGGACCCGAAAAGTATGAAATATAAAGGATTTCTGGTCCGATCGGGAGAATTTCAGCATTCACAACCTACTTCTCAACAAACTCTCTTAGGGCATGTGCTGACTCAGGAAACCTATCGGGAGGGAGGGGGAGCATCACCAGAAGTATGAAATATATAGAATTTCTGGTCCGATCGGTAAAAATTCAGCATTCACAACATACTTCTCAACAAACTCTCTAAGTGCATGTGTGCATGTGCTGACTCAGGAAACAACATACTTCTCAACAAACTCTCTGAGTGCATGTGTGCATGTGCTGACTCAGGAAACCTATCTGGTGGGGGGGGGAGGAAGGGAGTTAATACCTAAAATATAAAACATAAAGTATTTCTGATTGTAAATGCTGAAAATCTCCCGTGGAATTACCTCCCTCCACCCCGGTGCCAGAGCCATTTTTTCTGCGTTAGCACATGTCCGCAGATAATTTGTTGAGTTGTAACTTGTAAACGCTGAAAATCTTCCGATCGGACCGGTAATTCTTTATATTTCATATTTTAGGTTTTAAGCACTCCCCCCTCCCCGGACAAGATTCTTCAGTTTGCACATACCCTCAGAGAATTTGTTTAGCTGTAATTTATGAACCTTGAAAAATATCGTAAATAAGAAAATACGAAATTACGGAAATCTTATGAGTGTCAGATAGCCAATCTCGGGAGACGTAGCCACGGAGCAGTCGAGAACGCAATTTTTATATGGCTCCTTAAAATTTTTGTGGCCAGTTCTCTGGTGGTCAGTTTTCCGCTTTGTGTTTGGCCCGAAAATCATGGAAATGTCTAAATTTCTTACTGAAAATGAAATATTAAAAAAAAAATTATGAGAAATAGTTGCTCAAGTAGTGGGGAATATAGCCAGATGAAATTTTTTTATGTAGAACAATTTTATGGCACTGAAATTCCAATGTGTCCAGTTCTCCGGGGGCCACTTCTCCGTATCCGTATGAAAACAAATACCATTGGTCGGCCACATGAGTTTTTTATTAATATTGTGATTGTCAGATCATAAATCTTACTGTGTTTTGTAAAACAGCATGTGTACGTGCTACAGATAAACCTATTAAAATCTAAATTAACATGAATTTTAAATCTATCAATCCACTGTTGGATGAAGGTCTCTCCAAGTTTCTTCCACAAGTGACTGTCTGATCCATTTTCTTCCACGTCATTCCGGCATGTTTTCGAATTCCATCCACCCATCTCCCCCGTGGTCTCTTTCGGGTCTTTTCATGTGTTTTGTACCCTGTCTAATACTTCAATATCCATCGGTGGTACATTCTTCTAGCAGCATGTCTAGCCTAAGCAATTTCAGGGATTTTAGATTCATCATGATGTCTTCCACTTTGGTTATTTTCCTGATCCAAGAGTTCCTCTTCTTTTTCTTCCTAGTTATGCTAGTATTATTAACTGGACTTGATATGAAAACATTGCCAATATGACATCGGTAGAACAAAAATTGTTTAAAAGGCCTAGGCCTAGGGCATATGAATTAATATTTGGTGCACAAGTAAAACCGCAATATTATTAACATGAGTTGATACGTAAACGTTGTGAATGTGGCATCGGTAGAAAAAAAAATTATTAATAAGACCTAGGCCCTAAGAAATAATATTTAGTGCCTTAGTAAAAGAGCAATACTATTAACCTGACTTGGTATATAAACGGTATGAACATGACATCGGTATAACAAAACTGTTAAAAAGGCCTAGGCCTAGTGCCTATGAATTAATATTTAGTGCCTAAGTAAAAGCGCAATGCTATTGACTTGACTTCATATGCAAACGTTGTAAATATGACATAGGGAGAATCAAAACTGTTAAAAAGGCCTAGGCCTAGGGCCTATAAATTAATATTTCGTGCCTAAATAAAAGCGCAATATTATTAACTTGACCTGATGTATAAACGTTGTGAATATGACACTAGTAGAATAAAAAATGTTAAAAAGACCTAGGCCTAGGGCCTATGAATTAACATTTCGTGCCTAAACAAAAGCGCAAAATTACTAACTTGACCTTGTGTCTAAACCTTGTGAGTATGAACACGATTGAAGAAAAACTGTTAAAAAGGCATAGGCCTAGGCATTAATATTTAATGCCTAAATAAAAGCTCAAAAATTCAAACTTGACCTTGTGAATATGAACACGATTGAAGAAAAACTGTTAAAAAGGCCTAGGCCTAAGCATTAATATTTAATGCCTAAATAAAAGCTCAAAAATACTAACTTGACCTTGTGTCTTAACCTTGTGAGTATGAACACGATTGAAGAAAAACTGTTAAAAAGGCCTAGTCCTAGGCCAAGGTATTAATATTTAATGCCTAAATAAAAGCTTAAAAATACTAACTTGACCTTGTGTCTAAACCTTGTGAGTATGAACACGATTGAAGAAAAACTGTTAAAAAAGCCTAGGCCTAAGCATTAATATTTAATTCCTAAATAAAAGCGCAAAAATACTAACTTGACTTTGTGTCTTAACCTTGTGAGTATGAACAAGATTGAAGAAAAACTGTTAAAAAGGCCTAGGCTTAGGCCAAGGTATTAATATTTAATGCCTCAGTAAAAGCGCAATAATACTAACTAGACTTGGTGTCTAGACGTTATGAATATGAACACGATGGAAAAAACCTGTTAATAAGGCCTAATCCTGTTTATTAATATTTGATGCTTAAATAAAAACGCAGCATTATTAACTTGATATATTATGTAAACGTTATAAATTTATTACGTCGTGCTCAGATTCATAAGGTTTAGACACAAAGATAGTATTATTGCCCTTTTACTAAGGCATTAAATATTAATCCCTAGGCCTTTGCGCACGTCTGAAACCAAGAAAATGCAATTTTTATACTGCCTCTAAAGTGGGTGTCTGCACTTGTCCGTTTGGCCAACTGTTTAGTGGCCAGTTGTCTTAAACTCTATTTCAATGAATTCGTTTCATTTTTTTTTTTTCGAAAAAGTCGCCTTTCGGTAAATTGCTCGTTCGATAAATTTGTTTTCGATGAATTCGCATTCGACAAATTCGTTTTTGATGAATTCGCATTCGACGAATTCGTTTTCGATGAATTCGTTTCACTTTTTTCGAAAAAGTCGTCTTTCGGTGAATTGTTCGTTCGATAAATTTGTTTTCGATGAATTCGCGTTCGACGAATTCGTTTTCGATGAATTCGCGTTCGATAAATTCGTTTTCGATGAATTCGCCTGCTCCCGAAAAAATCACTAGACCTAAACTACTGTGTAACTCAAACTAAAAAAACTCGTGAAATTTTGAAGTATTTGAAACACTGGAAAAACTTACAAAATCACAGAAATAAGTAGAACTAAACGGGAATATGCTGCTCTTACACAAGAAACAGTTTTTCAAAATTATAAACAAGTGTATTTTGAAATTTTAGACCACATTCTTATGGAAATGGATTTAAGATTTCAAGACTGTGAAAAACTTCAATTTGTTTGTCTTGCTGATACAAACAAATTCGAACAATTTAATTCAAGCTTTCCCTCTCACGCTTTTGAAAATCTACAACATTTTTACCGAAAAATATTTACTAAACTCCAGCGCCTTAAAAATGAACTGAATCTTGTATACGCCAACGAAAAATTAAGGAATATATCGACGCAAGAACTTCTTCGAGTGCTTCATAAAGATAAAGGGACGCCCCGGTGGCGCAGTGGTCTAAGGCGTTGGCCTCTGATCATTCGTCCGTAAGGGGTCCGGGTTCGAATCCCGGTCAGGCATGGATGTTGTGTTTGTCTTTCGGTACTGGCTCTCTCCCTTCCCTGGAACCAGTGACCCTAAATTAAGGACGGGCGACTGCTTATAGCCCATTTGAGTTGCTCACGGTGGTCGTTAAACCTCCAATCAAAAAAAAAAAAAAAAAAAAAAAAAAGATAAAGGCATTTTCACAGAAGATTATAAATCGGTTGCCCTCATTTTAACCATTCCATCTACAAGTGTGTCAGTGGAAAGAAGTTTTTCTTGCCTTAAAAGAATACGAACTTACTCAAGGAACACTATTTCTCAAGATAGACTTGCGTTTTTGGCAAATATTTCTATTATGAAAGATATTTTATTGATGCTCACGAAAAAAACAACCATTCTATGACGACATAATCGACAAATTTGCAGCTTTAAAAGAAAGAAGAATTGATCTAATATACAAAAAATAGGTCAGTCCTGATACAGTGATTTTTATTGAAGACAGTATATATCTTTTCATATTTCTCTTGTAGCTCTTTAACTATTTTTTCAACCATGAGCCGCCACTGCCACAGTTCTACAGGGACGGTATCCGACAGCTGCCCAGACGGTGGGAGCAGCTCATGACAAACGATGGCGTCTACATTTTGGACTGAATTGTATTTTCAATCCAAAATGTAGTCGCCATTTTGCCACGACCTGTTCCCGTTATCTGAGCAGCTGTTGGATACCGTCCTTGTAGAACTTGAAAACGGTCTTACCCTACCGAAACTTACTAGCTCCTACAGCCAGCAACTTAAATACACTGACGAAAAAAAAACCCCAACACCACGAAAAAATAGTTCTAGAGGAATGAAATGGCGGCAATACATTTGTATAGGTAACATATTTAATTGATTAAGGCTTTAAGATCACAGCTTAATGTAAGCGCGAGCAGAGCCATTTTAAATGTGAAATGCTAGTACATTAATAACCGCTGTAACCGCCAGAATGTTGAATGCAAGCACGCAAACGTTCATGCATTGTGCCGTACAGGTGCTGGATGTCAGTTTGTGGGATGGAGTTCCATGCCTGTTGCACGTGGTCGGTCAATACAGGGACGGTTAATGCTGGTTGGGGGTGACGCTGGAGTTGTCGTCCAATGATGTCCCATACGTGCTCGATTGGTGAAAGATCTGGTGATCTAGCAGGCCACGACAACGTGTCTACACTCTGTAGAGCATGTTGGGTTACAGCAGCGGTATGCGGGCGGGCGTTATCCTGTTGGAAAACACCCCTGGAATGCTGTTCATGAATGGCAGCACAACAGGTTGAATCACCAGACCGACGTACAACTGTGCCGTCAGGGTGCGTGGGATAACCACGAGAGTGCTCCTGCTGTCATAGGAAATTGCTCCCCAGATCATAACTCCAGGTGTAGGTCCAGTGTGTCTCGGCCGCAGACAGGTTGGTTGCAGGCGCTCACCTGGCCTCCTTCTAACCAACACACGGCCATCACTGGCACCCAGGCAGAACCGGCTTTCATCAGAAAACACAACAGATCTCCACTCCGTCCTCCAGTGAGCTCTAACGTGACACCACTGACGTCGCAAACGGCAGTGGTTTGGAGTAAGTGGAATGCACGCTACAGGGCGTCTGGCTCGGAGCTGTCCTTCAAGTAACCAATTTGTAACAGTTTGTTGTGTCACTGTGGTGGCTACTGCAGCTCGAATTGCTGCCGCAGACGCTGTACGATGCGCCACGGCCATACGCCGTACACGGCGGTCTTCCCTCTCAGTAGTGCCACGTGGCCGGCCGGAACCCGGTCTTCTTGTAGCAGTACCTTCCCTTGACCACCGCTGCCAACAATCATGCACAGTGGCTACATTCCTGACGACCTCGTTCAAACTCCGTGAGCTGTTGATAATGGCTTCTTCGTCTTCTTAAAGGCATTCTTGACTAACATCAACACCCTACGTTGAATCTCAACGATAACTAACGCTCACGAACGTTACAGCGCGTATTTACAGCAAACCTGCTTTGCATGTTCCGAGGGGCGCTACTAGCGCCACACGTATGAGCCGAGCGCGAAATTTGCATAGACGTCATCTTACAGATGTACTCTCACCGCCTACCAACTGTCGTTTATCTAACACAACCCCTTCTTGGTGTTGGGATTTTTTTCCGTCAGTGTAACTACAACGGCCTTTACATAAAAACTGAGACTAAAATCACACAAAATGAAGAAATATAGGACCAGAAAAATATATGTTATTCTTTCTCAAAGTGTCTTCCCTAGAATGATATGCAATGGTCCCGTCGTTCACTCCACTTTTCAAAGCATGTGGGGAAGGCATTTTGTGGAAGCTGCTTTAGCGATTCCTTTACAGCCTAAATAACGCCAGCATCTGTGTTGAATGTTTCGCCACGCAACAACTCCTTCATTACAACTAGAAATCGCACGGGGCGAGGTCAGAAGTGTAGGTAGGCTGTGGCGTGATTTCAATACTGCATTTCGAAAAAAACTGTTGAACACAAACAGCCACATGTGGGTGGGCGTTTCCACTTGCCCACCAGTTCCGGTCACATAATCAATATGTGTCGTCGCAGACGCTTCCAGTCTGGAATGTAATATTCAGCATTGACAGTAATTTGTGAAGGAACGGCATGCTGGTAGACTACACCTTCATGAACAAAAAATATATCACCATCATCTTCCCATCTGATTTGGTTTGGCGGACTTTTTCGGAGGAATCGAGCCTGTGTGTTTCCAGACATTCGTTGCGCGCTTTGTGAGGGGGTCGAAATAATGGGCCCATGTTTCATCGCCAGTTATTACTGTGTTTAGAAAGTTTGGATCCTTTGCAATCATTTGTTTCTGCTCATGACACACCTGAACTCTGGCTAACAATTGTTTTCTAGTCAGGTGATGAGGTACCCCTCTGGAACACACACGATGCAGCAGTAACTTGTCGCGTAGAATGCGGAATGCCAACGTTTTTGAAATATTACTTGACGCCGCTATGTCTTCCCACGTCCTTCGTCGATCTACTTGCAGGATTGCCCAGACAGTGTTAACAATACGCTCCGTAACAACACTTTCAGGTCGACCAGGCCTAGAAGCAAGTTCTGCCGACAAACGCCCCTTTTTTGAAAACATGGTGCCATCTAAAAATCGTTGACTCATCCAAACATTTATTTTTGCAAGCATTTTTCATTAAATTCGCTGTTTCTGGAGCCGTTTTACCTAAACGATAGGAAAATTTTATCGCACAGCGCATTTCAGTTCTTAACTCTGGATCACTCCCTTTCACTGCAAACAATATTCTGACAGATGCGAACAATAAGAAATGACTTTGAGAATTACACTGAGGAAAGTCTGAGTGTGTATCATTGACATACATTTGAGATGTATTCAACAAAAAAAGGCAAATAAAAACACATTCCAAACGCTGTCATCTGCGAAATAATAAATGAAAAAATGCGTTATTAAAATCGTAACAATAATTTTTCAAATTGTTTAAATGAAGAAACGAAATCACAAATGCGCTTATAGAAACTACTATGTCAACAAAAATACTACAGGGCCGCCCACAGCGCCACATTTGCCTAACGCCAGCTGTCTCTAATTCAATTGCTCTTTAGTGTAATAGTCTAATAATGTAAGCGTAGAAAAAAGGACATTCGTAATTTGATTTTTATAACGACCAACTCATCACTTCCGCAGCGCCAAAGCACGACCCAGAATTTTACTCATCATTTTCCCAAAACGAATATCATACTTGAGCAGACATTATCCTAGTACAGTGATATAAGGTTTTACTCCTGACAGTTTTATTGTATATCATTTTATAACAGGCAGAAATATGCTATGTATAATTTCCGACTACACACACACTACACACTTGTGATGTTGAGATAGAATAAATTATCATCGTCTATCCACAGGTAAATTAATTACTAACATCGACTATAGCTTCGCTGACTGAGCATTTGACTCGGCATCATGAAGACGAATGGAGCGTAAACATTCATATCATTGGGCCATCATGAGAGTGCTGACGGCCACGGATTTTGATAAGTTGTTTCCACGCGCTTGAAAGAAATGGCGTATACGTCATGTCGTTGACAAGTCGGGAAGAGTTCCGGTGTATGTGGAAAGTTTCTAACATATTAAGCTTGACACTCGAATCAGGTTTATCAATAAGCGTAGCTTTTCCAAACAAACATTTATGGTTATAATCGTGACAATGTTGGGCTAGTGATAGTTTGTCATGCTATAATAGTTTGTCATTGCCTGGGTTACTGCAGACTAAACTGACGAACTTAAACACAGTGGTAGTGACAGTTGGAGGAAATTGTAAACTCAGTGAAAGAGCTATTTTTCTGCTAATAATTCTAACACTAACAGATTCCATTCCGAATTATTCTCACGGCCCAGATGGCGTGCAAAACTTCCTTGGTCGCTAAGTAGGTTGGATAGTGGTCTTGGCTTTTGACCAATCACACAAGTTGGGCCTGTGTAAGGTTTCCAGATGAGTGAGTTTATCCTGCTGCGCTGGTTCTAATCTCTTTCCTTGGACCAATGAACCCAAGCTGGGAACACGTGACTCTCCATAGCTCTATATCCCTACAGTGATAGTTAAAACTCTAAATAAAAAAATCCCAGAGTGCAACAATGATCATAGCAAGTATAACACAGTAGATTTCCACTTCTTTCCTCAGAACAGATCCCATCGAAATGCACAACCGCCAAATGTAAAACGATACCAAGGCACCAATAACCATTAAAGGAAGGTTGAACAATTTAGTCATAATTCCTCTTTCTCCAGTCAGCATCAAACTATGAATCAGTGATGGTTTAACTTTCCCCAAGAAAAAACATTGAAAGTTATTTTTGATTACGTAGAATTTACAATGAAATTGATTTCTGATATTTTTTTTTGTATGAAGCAGTGGGCCTACATAACGTTGCTGCCCTTTGATTTTGAGTCATATATCCAGGCACGGACTGGGCCGCCGGGATAATCCTATCCTGTAATTTTGCATACAAGAAAGCAGTTTCTACAAAAAAATGGTGTATTTGCCATTTTTTCATAGCTGCAAAAGCAATTCAGCATCGAGAACTGTCTGGTTTCATTGCTGGTGAAAATGTTTCATTGTAGTCTTGTCCAAACCTTTGAGAACATCCTAGTGCAAAAAGCCTTGCATTGTATATTTTGTTTCCTGATTGTTTTCTATTTTTACTGAATATCCATTTACATCTTATAGGCTTTACACCTTCAAGTAAATTTATTATGTCCCATACTTCATGAGCCTTGAGATAATTTGTCTCTCTCCATTGCTTCTTTCTATTAGTTTTCGTCAGTCATTTCCACAGCCTCTTCAAATGATTTTGGTATGCAGTACTGACTTTCAGCTTTAAGAATCTCATCATGAGGATTGTAATCCGTATCTTTTGCTGTGTCATCTTTATCTGAAGATTCATAATAGTTCTTAAGCCTTGCTTGAGGTCTTAGATATGGTCTCTCCTGTTCTACAGCAGTTATGTGAGGTTCATTTTCACTTTCTTCAGTGATTTCAAATTGTGGTTCATAGATGATTTACTCATCTTGCCCATTTACTTCTATTTCTTCATCATCATCAAGTACCTCCTAAAAATTATCTTCATTTTTACTGAAGCCTAACGTTTCACAATCTTGTATTTCAAATTTTGCCATTTTCAACATTTCGCTTCCTTCCTTGTGTTCCAAGAATTTTACATCTCTAGTTCTAAAACAGTATTTTTATCTTATCATAGATACGGTAAGCTTTCCTATTACTTGAGTATCCCATAAAAATTATGGGTGATGTTTTGGGTTTGGAGTTTTTTCTTTCATGCTTTGGAATCCAGTACTAAACTGCACATCCAAAGATTCGCATATGACCCACAGCAGGTATTTTTCCTGAAATTTTTTCTTCTGGAATTACTGTGTCATTTGTTTTGCAGGTGTCCTGTTTTTTTATGTAGGTAAAAGTGTTAGTTGCCTCTGCCCAAAATATCGTTGGGAATTTTTAGCCTGTCAGTAGTGCTGAAGTGCCTTCAATTAGTGAACGGTTGCCTCTTTCATAAATACCATTTGGATGTGGTGTGTAGACTGTAGTCAATTGATGTTCAATACCCTTTGCCTTAAATATCCTACAGCTTGTTTAAAAAGAAATTCCGAACCATTGTCAGACCTTATTATTCTTACTTTTGCATTTATGGTATTTTCAATTTGTTGAATAAAAGTAAACTATTTCTCGGGGGTTTCATTTTTGTTCTTTAAAAAGTGTAAAAATATTTCTAGAATAATCATCTAGAATAGTTAATGTACAACTTGCACCTCCAATTGACTTTTCACGAATTGGACCAATTAAATCAATATGTAAAAGATCAAGTAGTTTAGTTGATTAAATTTCTTGCACACTTTTGAAGGATTTTCTGGAATATTTTGCTTGAATATAGGTTTCACAAGATCCAAGGTTTGAAATTTGTCCATCCGGTTTGTGGACCATGGAATGTGTTTTCATTTGGTACATGTATGTTTCATTTACATGTCCAAGTTGTTCATGCCAATTTTCCCATGTAATTTCCCTGCTTTCGTATTACAGATTTGTTACTCATATCATCTTCACAGTTTACCACAGAAAAGCCCTTTAGTCTATAAGCATTTAATAGATT
Source organism: Macrothele yani (assembly GCA_039090855.1). Lineage (NCBI taxonomy): Eukaryota > Metazoa > Arthropoda > Arachnida > Araneae > Macrothelidae > Macrothele > Macrothele yani. Next base: position 38,602,633 of record CM077018.1, read on the forward strand.
TCCCCATTTTCCATAATATGGCCACCATTCTAGTTGAAAATTACTTCTTGGTTATCCTCGACCAATTTGGTAAGAGATATCAAGTTTCCTGGAAGCTGAGAAACATATAAAAACTTCCTTCAATAATAGGGTTTTATGATTTTCAGTTTTTAGTTCTCCAGGGCCCATAGTCTATGCACGTATAGTGGAATTGTCTGCCAGTTTTATTAACCTGTTATCTTGCCATGCATTGGTTATCCACCTTGAATTAGATGTTATATGTGATGTAAACCCACTGTCCAGAATTAATTCACTTTCTCTTTGTTTGTTTTTTGGTTTTTCTGTCTTGACTGTCAGAACTGTGTGACCCTTATTTGTTACATCCTCTATAGCAATCGCCTTTCGAAGCCTTGGATAAAACTTCATCCTGTGAGAATGTTGAACATTAGCTTCCCTTCCCTTCCTGTTGTTAGCTGGATAGTGCTAACACTCAGCAGCTTTATGATTAGGCTTAGAGCAAATATGTCATATGATTTTCTTTAAATTTACATTTTTCTGGGATAATATGAAAGCTTTTCTCTATAAATTACTTTATATGCTAAGGAATCATGTGCATTTAAGGTATGCTCATGTCTTTCATGATGAGCTTTAAAAATTCTGCGTACATCAGCTATCGTAGCACCTTCAAAATTATCAAATTGCATTGCTACGAGTTTATATTTACTTGGTAAACCCTTAATTTGTACATCGATAAATTATTGGTCATCAATATCTGCCCCTAATATTCGTTCCATTTCCAGCAGTTTTTCAGCACTTAATAAATAATCCTGCCAATTTTCATTCGCTCCCATTGTAATTCTAGGAACATCTCTCCTAGCTTCTACCATAATGCGTTTTGAATCGCCTTTAAAACGCGTCTATAGGTATTGCCAAATTTAAATTTGTTTACTAGTTTGACAAGTTAAAACTAAAGCATCTTGTGTATCTGACATAGAACATTTTATAATTCGTTTTGTCTGAAAGTCCCTCTTTTTCGATATAGCCTTTTCAGCTACTCCTTTCGGGGGATCTTCAGTTAAAACACTACCTAAATCCTTATTTTCCAGAATACATAACATTCTGTATTTCCATGATGTAAAATTTTTTCCATCAAATTTTGGAAGTTGCGTGTTTTCCATCATCTTAAGTTGAATTTATTTCTATAGTGTAAATCAATGCCTCTTGTGTTTTCCACTCAGCGAAAAAATTGCAGCACTTCTATTTTTATTTGGGCAGCAAAATATGTTCTTACCTCTACAGTATGCTATCCTCGGTAGCCTAACACCATTAGCTGCACTTAACGTAACGACTTCCAAGCCGAAAGGAAACATGAAGGAATTAAACTTCTTTTCGAAGAACAAATGTGAAAATGGCGCAGACCTCTTCAATTTGCTTGCGGTCCGCGCAACGTTTCCGCTGCTGGGCCCCATAACCCTCTGATTGCTCTTTGGTGGCACAGGGGTATGTTGGACGGATGGTTCCGTTGATTAAATTGTATTATTTCTTACTGATGTGATATAACCAAAGAACTGCTCCACCTAGAAATACTTATTACAATCACATTAGAAAAACACAACAATTTATTACATAAAAAGACCCGAGCTCTTCGCTTCACATTTTACCACAACCTATCTCTACAGGGCCAAATCCAGCAGGGGCGCTGATACATCATACACATAGAGAGTCTGCAATGCTGTGCGCATCGGGCACCATCTTTTGATCAAAAGTGTACGTAAAAAGATCGAGAATTACAAAAAAATTTACAACACGTGGTAGTTTGCTCCCAAAGTTTCAATACTGTTTTAAAATTCAATTCTGAATTTTCGTAGCAACATGTCTTTTAACATTTTTGATGGAAAGGCCTGAATTTGAGAGTAACATTTTTTTTTTATGAATGATGCTCTTCAATACAGAAGAGATCTGTTTGGATAACCCAGGTAACAGATCTGTTTGGATAACCAAGGTAATTTTTTCTAGATGATGATTTAAGGGCCAATTGCGATAGTATTTAAATTAAGTATTTCTTAATCACTCTCGTTTACTTTATCTTTAAGACAGTGATAAAACGGCAAAATGTATTAGTGTTTACACAGCTAAGCACAGGAAATATTTAAAAAGAAAGATGCCATACCATGTGTTTTCTAGGGTTAGAAAAAGGGGATTTAATAAAAGTTGCCTTATAACCGTGTCCCTTATTGGGCTAAACTGAAAATCCAAGTATGTATTCTTTATTATATTTGACGTGCAGATTTAAAAAAAATAGCGCTCTCACAAATGCCATATATCATAATACACTGCAGGACAATTGCTAAGGACGGATCATAAACGGCTACATAGCGCATAAAAAAGTAAGTGTGGTTGGATGCCAAGTGAAATAAAATAATGTCAGAATGCCAGGACATTACAAGAAAGACAATTTATTGTGCTCTGAAATCCAGAAGGCTTTGGAACGTGTTCAAGGGACAAACAGGCCATTTTGTGCAGAATACGTAAACGTGAAAAAAATGCAATTACCGTCCGCAGGCGTTCCGGCGTGAGATGTCAATACGGGATATGGTCACCATGGAGGGCGATGCAAGATTCCACACGTCGTGTCATGCTTTGCACAACATTATCAAGCAGCTGTTGGGGTAATTTATCCCATTCCTCTGTCAGTGTACGGATGAGGGTGTCCTTGTTTATTGGAGGGCATTGGCGACCAGCAAGATTCCTCCCCAAAGCATACCACACATTATCAATGGGTTTCAGATCTGGAGAACGAGCTGGCCATACGAGGCGTTGAATATCCTCGCTCTCAAGACAATCCTGGACAGCGACTGTTCAATTACATGTTGCGTTGTCGTCCATGAAAATGAAGCTATCACCGACAGCACCACGGAACATGCGAACATGAGGTAGCAGAACATCATTAATGTATCGTTGGCCAGTCATAGTCCCAGTTGGAAGCACATAGAGGGACGTACGGCCATTGATCATGATGCCAGCCCATACCATGACACTACATGTCGGATCTCGGTCCCTTTCCTGTATGTTTGCTGGACAATATGCAGTACCACTATCACGCCAGATCAGTTGTCATCGACAATCAGACGATAGACTGTATCTACTCTCACCTGAGAAGAGGACAGCAGACCAGTCGTTATCAGTCCAATTGCGATGTTGATGGCACCATTGCAAACGGGTGGTACGGTGACGTCTGGACAATGGGATGCGCACAGCAGGACGGCGGGCGTATAGTCCTCCTTCGTGCAAACGTCTGGCGACAGTTTTTCGGGAGATCCGGTAGCCAGTAGCAGCCATAAACTGATTGGCTACCTCACTAGCTGTGCTGCGCCGGTGTCTTTTTGTTCATAGGACTATGTACCGATCTTCTGCAGGTGTCGTACTGCGAACACGACCTCCCCCGTGACGTTTGCTACACTCTCCATTTGCTTGAAATGATTTACAAAGCCTTGAAACAACACTGTGGCTGACGTCGAACTCCCTGGCAACATCTGGTATTTTTCGCCCTTCTTCTATCTTGCCAATAAAACGGCCACGCGTAAAATCATCTAGGTGATGTCGGGAAGACATACTGAAAATTGCAAGTTCGTCAATTGATTCTTTCCCTTTCAACTTTGCGTTTGAACAACAACGGTCAATACGTGTGAAATCCTTTATATCTCTTATCAGCGCTATGACGTCACGAACAAGTTCGGCAATCCAAAATTTGCATACGCACAACACGTTTTACTGTATCCCGCACTTATGGTAATTTCCACATTTTCCTGCCTTCCATTTTATGGTTGCTATCGTTGCTATTGGCATCCGTCCTTAGCAATTGTCCGGCAGTGTATCAGTAAGTGGAACATGTGATAAACTAATTTCAGACATTTATATCGAAGAGCCAAAACATTATAACCACCTGCTTTATAAGACGTTGGCCCTCCACATACCGACCAAACAACTTTTACACGGTGACACATGGACGGTACAAGATTTGTAAAGGTGCTTTGCGAAACCAGCACGTTATCAGCAGATTCTCTAACTCTTGTAAGTTACGTGAGTGATCCAAGGCAGACAGAATTTGCTGTTCGAACACAAACCACTAATTGCCATTTGATTGATGTCTGGAATATTCAAAGGCAATTGCAATACCTGGAAGTCATGTTCATGCTACTAGAACAATGCTCGAGAAATCCAGGAAGTGTGACATTGCGCTTTACCCGGCTCAAAAAAAGCACTACTGGAGGGAAATATCTTTTCCATGAATGGATGTACTTGGACTACAATAACGATTCATGATTTCCTGCACATATGTAAATGACAGGATCCAGTGTTTCCAAGCAGAATATTGCTCAAAACATTATACTTTCTCTAAGGTCTTGTTTCCTGCTTTGGTGCATCTAGGTACCGACGCTTCCGCAAAAAACAACGCACCTGTAGCCGACGGTCTATATGGTGCAACAGGAAACGAGATTAATCGGAACTGATGACTTTCTTCCAATCATTCAGAGTTCAGTTTTGATGGTGGCGTTCCCAGTGTAGGCGCTTTCGACTGTGAACCGAGGTTAGCATTGGCCCTCAGAGAGTCGCATGCCTACACAGTCCCATTTTCATCAGGGTTCTATGTACTGCTTCTTGTGACACATTACTTTCCTCACCAGCATTCAATTTACCGTCAAGTCGTTTACTAGCAGTTGATTCGATTATGATAAAGACGCGCTGATCATATAACGGTGGCACTTCGGTGTATAATCGAAGCGTGCATGGAGTGGTGTAACATAATTTACCTAATGGCCTGCTGCTGTCAATCAGTCACAGCATTAAATAAATAATTCCTTAAAGAGAAATTCATAAACATGCAAATAACACGGTACACCTCAAAAAATTACTAATTTTAAGTGAGCTTTCACTCAATGAAGGAGGAGTCCAAACTAAAATATTGAACAACAAATGTTGTTTTAATACTTAATGTAATTCATTTTACAAACTAAATACTGTAAGTTGAAACGCAGAACTAATATTCCTTTAATTAATTATTTTTACGCAATTATGAATTTGCTACGAAAGTTTCACACTGTTCTTTCACAAACATGCCTACAATAACAGAAAATACATATTTAATTTTAAGAGATAGGAAGCGCTTGTTCAACCAAAAACGAACCTTCATTCTACATGTAATTTTACTTTCAAGTATAATAAATATCATAAAGGAAAGAATTGTCATTTTTTTATCTTTTTTTCCTTTTACATACATGCGGTAAAAGGAAAAAAGATAAAAACCCTACAAATACGATGATTAAAATTTCTTGTCCATCATAGTCCCCAGCAAGCATGTATCTGGAATCATATAAAAATATCGTTAACTGAGATATGTATTAAAAACACGCATAGAGAGATATTTCTTAAAAATTATATTTAGGTGCACTGAGCAGGCAAAAAGCCTTCAGAGTTCTTCCTGTAATTTGTAGTTTCAGACTACAAGATCTAAATCGTATATTTTGAGTTCCTTATTACCCATACTGTAAATTGGGAACTGAGTGTCACAGTGGATTAAATAATATCAGAAATTAAACGCACGTTCGCACAACTGGGATATTGTAGTTAATACGCACACCAAGTAAAATTGTTAAGAGCATGTCACTGTGCTGTGGGGTATATTTGGTGAAGTAGTACAAATGGTGAGTCGAAAGTTTTGCAATTTTTGGATCACTTTATGTCTTTATACGTACCTTTACGAGGAAAGCTGACTAGCATTCAAAGTATATAACAGCGTGTTGTACCGTCTTCAGCCATCTGTCTTCCAGTGCTTTGATTACTCAGCGGTAATAGTTCTTGTCCTTTAGGCGAAGATTACCTTCACATCAGCAGCCATCTCCTCCTAGTTGTTGAAGTGCCGTCCGCGAAGGAAGTGGGTCATGGAACGGAAAAAGTAATACTCCGACGGAGAAAGGTTCGTACTATATGCTAGGTCTGCCTTAGTTCGATGCCCTGAAGTTCCTGGAGTTTTGCCCGGGCCGTTTGCGCGGTATGAGGCCGAGCGTTGCCCTTCTGTAAGAGAGTGCGCTTCTGTTCACTAGTGCCGGGTACTTCTCTTCAAAAACACATTACAGCCACTCCAGTTATTCAGTGTAAAGGTTGGCGTGGATAGTCCGACCGTCAAGAACAAATTCGTAAGGGACGCTCACCTCCAAATTCCACCATAGGCAGAGCATCACCTCGTGCTCGAAGCGCCTACGATTGGCAACAGGTTCTGGAAGCTGGCAAGGGCTCAACCACTGCCGTTTTGTGTTATGTTTACTTAAATAGACCGACTTCTCATCGCATGTTACAAATCTATAGGAGTTTCATTCACACTTCCACTTGGCTGTTTACTTCAGCTGGCGTCAACTCGTTAGGATTAATATGGCAACTCCTTCAGAACTTGACAGGATCCTGAAGGTGCTGCACTAAGGTGGTCTCAGATATGCCCAACTAGCCTGATGATCTCCGAGTGCTGGTTGTCGGATTTGCCTATATGGCCTGCCGCACGGTCTCTGAATCCACGGTTCGTGGCATCGTCGAGTTTTCCGTCAACTGAGCGAAATTTCTTGAACCATTTGGTTTCGGTGCCGTGGTCCACGGAACCTTTCCCTTTCGCATAAGAAATGTTTCGTGTTGCTTGAGCAGAGTTATGGCCGAGTTGAAACTCGTAATGCAAAACTTCACTGATTAGCGGTTTGTGGCAGTTCATCTTTTAGGATTAACAACAACAGACAGCACGAAGACATGCTATGCTCTTCACATCAACGACTACTATTTTATATCCGTTTTGACTGACTGCAGCGCGCGACTTGAACTAGTTTAAACACGTGACATACCTGCCGTAGCATATGTATTTATGCAAATATTGCAAACTTTCGACTCACCCGATGCATGATCATTTAACTGTGGAAAAGAAGAAACGATTACGCTGGTAAGACGAATTGAGGTTCCGATTACAACATGCTGACGAGATGATACGTGTCGGCAGTTGACTACACTAACCTATGAACCCATGTTGTGAAAAGTGGTTTAAAGACAAGTTGAAAATGAAGCAATATTTTGGTCCGTGTTTTCCTGGGCCTCCTTTGCAAACATTTTCACTAATGACCTTATAAGCTTATGCTGTTACCAACATATGCTCTTGGCTATTTAGTTTCTATAGCACTACGATGCGATGTCTTTCAAGTACATTTTACGGCATTCGTCTTTCCCGTTTGGGAAAACACGCCGAAGGGGCATTCCAACGATTTCACATCTTTTTCTCCGGGCTTTGGGACAAACTGGGAGTGATTATTCCAACTATAAATCCTCAACAACTTCGAGCTTTATAAACAGCTGTACTAGAATGGGACACAATAACACTCAAACACTTCCCACTCCTGACAGAGTCGATGCAAAAACGGTCACTGCTGTTGTGAAGAGGAAAGTGGGTTACACACAATATAAGCTCGGTACATGTAATTAATTGAGATTCCAGTGTACGTTCATTCCTACGTTGTATGTGCCTGTTTTTAATTCTCCAATGGAGATTCAAACTCATCTTTCGTGGTATTACGGTGCCCGCATTTACAATGATAATTACAGTATTAAAATAAAGAGATTGTCATCGTCAAATAGTTGCACGAATCATTTCACAAATAACGAAACGCAACGTCATAGACCATGTGAATTTTCTGGGGCTACGTGCAGATTCTGTTTCCTCTTATGTTACTATTGAATTGCTCTCATATAGCGATATTAAAGTTTCTATAATGTCACAGTGAATGTATTTACAGTTGATTTTATAAATGATTACCTGCTGAAAGCTGTATAATCATGTAAATGAACCTTAAGAAAGGCGAGAAAAGTTTGTGTCATATATTTTGGTATGCAATGCAAAACCGAAAAAAAAATTTCAAATGTCCTTAGCTAAGAGCTACACTCTTAAAAAAATTCATTTTATCATTATGTGAGGTAACACAGGGTAACCGTTTCTCGTAGCCAATCACAAATCCCTTTTTACAAGGTTGTCTCATCTCAACATGAACATAACATTTTTCAATGTGCAATATTTTGCTGTGAACTTAACTACGAGTTCTAAGAATTAATCATGTTATAACAAAGGAGCAAGGAGGTAAAGAAGAGAAAGAGCAATGACCCTGGCTTTGAGGAATAATGATTTTGAGTCAGGCTGCAGTCTCTGGAAACGGAAAATGTGTATATGGATTCCGCCAAAAACAGAAGACGCTTTCTTTTGTAGGTAAGCCTTCAGTACTCTGGAGCAAGATTTTTAATAGACCGAAGTGTACCTCTAATCTCTGTCTTTTGGTGTCTATGTTTTACTCCCCAACGAAACGAAATCAACCAGTCACAAATGAAATTTCGTTACAAGAATAATAAGCTGTCATTGTGGTTTTTATGACGGTCTGACTTGGAGGGAGTGTTTGCTCTTAAATATCCAACCGGCCAGTCTATTTATATCTTTTATAGTTTGGTTAGACAACTACGTAGTGTCATCTGCTGTCTTTTTTCCATATTTAAAGTGTGCTCCTTTGATGTTTCACTCTAAAATGTCGTTGTTCCTTGGCAATTGTAAACTATTGCATCATTTTATAAAAATGGTGTAGCGTATTCTGCAAGTATTTGTAATATGTGAGTGTACAACAAGCTGAGCTCATCGGCTGCCCTGTACTTAAAATGTTTTCCTTGGCAAATTGACATTTTCTTATTTTGAAGACTACTGATAAACTATATTATTCATAGTCATATGCATGTGGTTAAACAGACGGTTTATTATTGCTTGTTACTTCCCCCGTTCTGATCTTACCTTTCGGGGCTGTACAGTGTTCTAAGCAATGGCTTCTGTTCATTCGTCCCAGGTGGGTCCGGGTTAAAATCCCCGTGAGGCACAGACGTTGCGTTTGTCTTACGCCACTGGTTCTCTCCCATCCCTGGAGTCAGTGGTCCTAAATTCAGAACGGCGGACTTCTTATAGCCCACGTAGTTGCTCACGTTGGTCGTTAAACTCCAATCAAAAAGAAAAACTCTCCAAAAACTCATGTTTTCTGTAACTTCGTTTAAGTCATTGCTTTCTTCCTCAGAGTGACGCTTTTTCAAAACATCACAGTGGAGCTTGAAATGACAGAGAAAGCGACTTTGCGTGCGACTATCTCACTAAACTCTGTTGCGCAATTCAAATGCTGTAAAAATATTTGAGTGGAAAACTGTTATAATTTCCCATATATATCAATATATTGCGTTCTTATGTCATTTGAGAAATAATAGTTGATCTAAACACAAGAATGATGAATGATATGGTTGTTTTAGGAAGTTACCTGCAACTTTTGAACTTGTGCTTGCTGATTCTAACTCACGCTTCTCCTGAAGTAAATGCAGGAGCAGCCATGTTATGATATTATATTTTTAAATAATTCGTTAATATTCTGCGAGTAGTAGCATGCATTAAATTATTTGTGTAATTAATTTAAAATTTAATATTCTATCTTTCTTTTAAAGCACATACTGAAAATAAGGATGTTTAAGTTTACTGTTGCAAGAAACTGTTACAGCGAAGTACTATAATTCCTGACTTATGTTAGTCATGCCATAAATTCAAAACGAAAATGCCCAACATACCTTTGCTGAATTTCCCTCTTTACCAGCAAATTTCCCCACGCCCACAATTTACCTGGCAGTTGATGCAAAATCATGAAACGTGTCAAAGGAAATGTAACGTACCCTGTTTCGAATTTCGCTTCAAACATGGTCAACGAATTCCAGCGTTTCCATAAAATTTTTGGCTGGATGAGCTTCCAACAGGGAAATATAGAATATATAAAAGCAATTGAAGTTCAGCCAAACATCAACAAATATTTTGTGTTTTGGACCAGATGATTCTAACTTGTTTGTAATTGCAACAAAAGAATTTAGTGCGAGTAGGGAAACATTAAAGAATAGTTTGTGCTTTTCACAAAATGTTGAATTCCGTTTGAAAAGCATTTTGACACTTCTGGTTAGTATTAAAATTATTACTTACACTTGGCTTTACATTTGATAATTGTTTCTGACGTCATATATTATAAAACGTCCGGTTCAAAGCAAAAAGAAAAATACTTTAAATAAATACGTGAAAATAAATGTACTTGCCACCGAAAGGAAAAATTATTAGTAATTGCTGTTGGTTAAGAGCATAAATAAATTTAATGCCAATGCTAAGGATATATAATATAACAAGTTTTAATTTCCTTCAGAATTTTTCAGTCACTGATTTTTAACAGATCTGACGAATTACACAAGCATTCAATACATCGTTACCCAATAATTATTTTTATTTAATTTTACATTACTCACAATTTCAAAAAATGCGTTCACCCTCAGCTCCAACATAAGGCAACGAAAATATGAGCTTTGGGAACATGCATAAGATGGAAAATGGTATTTTGTCATTGAGGTCCTCAGTGCCATACAATGTCGCAGTTGTCTTGCGGATGGTCGTCCGAGATGGCTCCGGTTTCGAACCTCAGTGAAACATAGACGTTGTGTTTGCTTTACTGCACGAGCACTACCGCATACCTGAAATGAGAGGCCCTATGTTAGGGACGAACCCATCGAGTAGCTCACGGTGTATTTAGCCCATCGTGTTACTTACGGTGATTACAATGGGCACTAAGAAATAAAAGAAAATCCTTCGCATGAATAATGTCGTCTTCAGATTCCTTAAAATTTCAATACATTTAAGGATCAAATTTACAAATTTCTTTTTCATACACTGTCAATATTTAGACAATAAATTCCCCACAGCGTGGAATATTTCCACAGGTTTGGCATCATTGCTTCTAGAGCGTAGTCACGATAGTCATGCCTGAGTAGGAATGTGTAAAAGCTAAAAACCTTTTTAACTAAAAGGTAAGTAAAAGAAGGTGTCCAAGAAACTGTGAAATTGAGTAATATTGAAATTCGCACACCTGTCGTTATCAAGATATTAAACCCAAAAGATTTGGAATCGATTATCTAAGACAGTACGCCAGTTTACAGTGTCACTCATTTAACAGAAACAAAACCTAATGTGAATCATTCCATTAAGGGAATAACCATAAAACCCCGCAGAGCGAAATTATCAACGTTGCGCTTTTTACAGGAGGCTTCCACGCTAAATAGATACCTGTAGGAGAGAGGTTTTTAAACTGCGAGTTATTTTACTTATACGTTATGATAATCCGAAATTATATGTTTATTGGCAGAAAATACACTCCTGTAACCACATTACATTTCATCAGCACTTTCGAATTACATTGTAATTTTGTTGGATGAAATTCCTTTCTTGCCATTCAATATTTTTAGTCAGTGTATGTTATTTTTGTAACTCACGATGCGCAGCAAAGTTTAGTACATTTGGAATTCCAATCTCCCTAGACCTTTCAACCACACGCATATAATGCTCTGGACCACAGGTAGATACAGGTGCTTCCGTAACATTTTTGCTCGTCCTCAGATTTCCATACGACGTTTCTTTGGGAAATGGACAGCCTAAACAATATATCGAATGATATTTTAGTCTGCTTTGTTTTGTAAGGCTCAACTAATTTTTATTTTAACTCTCGAAAGAATTTTGACAAGGAGACAATAATGGTTACAAAGAGACAATAATATCGATTTTCCGATTAAATTTAATATATCTGCAGGCAAGATCTCTTAGGACACTGATCTCCATATCCTCAATTACGAGCGATTAACTTTAGATTAATCTCGATATGTAAGGAAATAATATACTGCTTTACAGGAAATGTGATGGACGAAACAGATATTTTTGCGTATATTTTGTAAGATTACAAAGACGTTTTATTAATGTTGAGTATCAGTTGGACGCAAATTTCGATAATACCTTCCAGGGAATGGACCGGTGTCCTGGCTAACCCGGCGTCTGCTTATAGCCAAGTGAGTTACGGCTTTCGAAAAAAACTCAAACACACAAACATAAAAAATCAAAAATGGAATACATGTACACATTTTCGCTTTAGATGCGCACACTTTGCAGTAAAAATATTTTATCAAAGATTATTCCAATATGTCATAAGCCTCTTACTCTAACAGATATCAAAAGCAAAAAATACTTTTGTTTTATCAACTCTTTATAAATATGAATATATAAGATATTTAGCCAAAGAGGTACAAAATCAGTAGCAAATCCATATTAACAGTTTGAGTCGTTATAACAATGGTGTTCCTACTTGATGACATGCGTTTCTTTCTCCTCGCTTGTTAGTTAAGTACGCCCTCTTTCTAAAGGTCTAACGCGGTTAAACTTATTGTGCACCTGTGTAAGTGAATATGTCCATTTTCTCGAAAAGCTAAGTTTACTTATTAAACATGGGTAGTAAAGAAGTTGTAATGACGTGTTTCAATCTTTTTCTGAAAGACAAGGAGGGGGAGGGCGGTGTAATATTTATTTTCATAAGTTTACGAGAAAAAATCCGAAATTTCAGAATGTGTTTACAAAAAGTTGCTAAAGCTTTAATGAGCTATTTGTATCGAGCTACTTGTTTTGACCATTTTTATAAAGAAGTTTATAAATACGATTTACAATTTAAACATAATGTTGAAAAAAAAAGTGAACTTTTTACGAATCTCAGTGTCATATCTGATTGCCCCCAAAAAGCAAAGGGCAATACAAGGACCGAACATGAAAAGATTTGTATTTATCAAATACACTTCACGAGGCATTTCAAAGCTGTTGAACTGAATTCTTTGACTTTTAGCAATGTATCGATTCGGTGATTCTTTGCAACTAACATGAAATAAACCAATTGTAAAACAGAAAATAATAAAAAAATCGGTATTTCATTTGTTTGTCGGAAATAATTTTTTTTATCGGAAAAATAATTTTTATAATAAAATCTGACTTTCTTTAAAATGTTTTTTTTATTTTAAAGAAAGTCAGATTTTATTATACTTAAATGAAAGGGAATACTTTCTGCCCTTCGTATAAAAACACTATACGTTTTGTGAGTTTGAAATAAGTGTTTTACAAGAAGGCTGGTACTTTGAGACCGTTCTTTCCTTTTCATGCTTTATAAGACTGTTAGGCTGATACTTCGTGAAAGGTGTCTTTATTCTCGTACTGGAGAAATAGGAAATGACATTAATGTGGCTGAGGAAAGGAATTAAAAAATTCCGAATTCTGTTTGGTTATTAATAATCAAAAGATGGAACAATATTTATCTTTTTCCGAAGGAATTTTAAATGACGATAAAATAAATAAATACCAAACTTTGATCCGATTTCCAATATGGAGACGTTACAAATGAAAAAAAGAGAATGTTAAAGTGTGTTATTTCGCACCTACTTGCGAATGGGTACAAGGCGACAATCCTCGCTGTTGCGATAACACTGGTTACGTTACATTACGACCTTTGAATACAGTAGGCTCTTAACTTTTGCTGACTACTTATCTTACGGATTCATGCATTATTCAGAAAACTATCCAAGTAAAAATTTCGCTCACTACCTTCTAAACATGAGCTATCCATGTTGGCCTCCCACAAAGTCCAATATGGTGAGTAACCGTCTTTTTCTAAAGTAAAGCTTTTATTCCTTTCTTCTATCTCCAACTTCGACGGTTTCCAGATCTGCTCCTGTTGGATTGCGACCCATGTGCGATTCCCTAGTAATGAGATATCTGACGTTGCTGTGAGGTATGTTTCTTCGTTTGTGGTCACACTATTGTCCCTGTTTAACAGGGATTGGAGTTTTCTTGTTCGGGAATATGTAAAACAAATGCAGCAGGGTCTGTGGCAACAAGTGGTGGAAATAAAAAAAAAATCTTGTTAAGCCAGCTCTAGGAGTCTGAAGTTCATCTTTTCTCCGAAACTGTTGAGAGGAAATTGTACCGGCACGTCTGCGCAATGGGAATTGCCTTTTCACTCCTCACCGCTGTTTGCTATGTGGCGATACTGCACCAATGTATGGGGGCGCGTAATGTACTTTTCTGGCTGTTGTGCACGTTTTATGTCTCTTTAGTCCTTTTATTCATGAATGTTCACCCTCTTACCTTTTACAAACTCTACCTCATGATTCAGAAATCCTGTGTCGCTTTTTTAAACAACCATTCTGATGTTTTCTGTTTTTTATACTATCATTGTGATGTTTTTTCTCTTTTATACGTACGTGGTAGAAGAGCTTTTCCATTTTTGTGTGGTACGTTTTTTATTTGTTGGATACTTACACCGTTTATTATGTTTATGTTCTTTGACATCCTTTCGTTATGGTTTAATGTTAAGTTTTTTACTAATAACATTTGAACTTAGTGCACTGAGGCTTTTCCTCACAAATAACAGCAAATCAACCATCCAATCAGGAAACCTTTACTAGGGATTGGTTTTCACCTTTACCTCCATTAGTGGCATTCCAATCTTACCAGGTAAATCCTTTTTCCGTAAAAAAGCGATGAATCTCCTTCAAAATTTGATCCCCGAGTAATTCTAAAGCAGGCGATAGATAGCAGCAAGTGAGCACAAAGATATTTCGTTCGATTGGATTCGATGATGTTTCTGAGCGAATATTTACATCAATGAATAATTCCATTAAGACCACCTATTGCCGAGAGAAATGAGCGCGTCTGGAAATACAAATTGGCGCAGTAGAAGGTTACAGATCACTATATATACAACCCGAGGACCAGCTTGCGATTACTGCAGTGTCCGGAGTCAGAATGGGAAAAGCTGCCGATTTATCGGAGTTTGATAAAGGACAAATTGTGCTGTCACGGCGCCTCGAAACTACAATCTCGGAAACGGGGCGGCTTGTGGGTTGTTAACGTACCGCTGTAGTGGGTACGTATCAAAAGTGGTGTACAGATGCCCAAGCGACAAACTGTCGTCTAGCCGTGTGTGGTACTCGGAACATTGATCTCAGAGGGAAGCGGAAACTGTTGCGCATTGCTCACAGCGACCGCGTGGTCACAGTGCGACAAATCACACGCAGCTACAACAGCGATGATCAGGGCAATGTGTCACAGAATACAGTTCAACGCAGCCTTCTGCGCATAGGCCTGCCTAGCCGAAGACCCAGCCGGGACTCCATTCTCACTGCACGCAATCGCCAACAGCGAATGAAATGGGCCCAAGATCATCAAAAATGGAAGGCGGATGATTGAAAGAAAGGTGCATGGTATGACGATTCAAGATCCCCTGTGCATCTCGTAGACAACCGAGCGAGGATACGCCGATTACCAACGGAGGACATGGCACTTTGTTGTACTGTTGGGCTGAAACAAGCCGGCAGCAGCGGTGTTATGCTTTAGGCGATGGTTTTTTTGGCACAATTTATGCGCCATTATTCCAACAGCACAATCACTGAACACTATCTGGTATCTGAATATCGTTGCAGACCAAGTTAACCCATTCATGGCAACTGTGTTCCCTGCTGGTGATGGCCATTACGAACAGGATAATGCGCCATGGTACACTGCCAGAAACGTCCAGAAGAGGTTCGAGGAACATGCTGGTTAATTCCTGTAAATGTTCTGGCCTCCAAATCGACATGACATGAACCCAATCGAACATTTGCGGTTCTACTTGGAAAAGCGGGTTCGCGTTAAATCGCAATCACTCCGAAACGTACGGGAACAGGAGTACCTGATGTTCACACTGTGCTTCCAGATACCACACGATACCTATCGCCACCTCATCGAATCGATGTCACGCCGAGTGGCCGCTGTTTAGCAGGAAAAATGGAGTCCTAGATCTTATTAGGCAGCTTGTCATAATATAATGCCTCATCGCTGTATATGTATCCTTTACGGTGCATTCATAGATGTAAATTTTGGAATTACAAAAAATAAATTTCTTGATCAGTACTCGTAAATAAGAGATATAACGACAATATCAGAATATGTACAAACCTTCGAATTGCATATTATTACATGGAGCGTAAACTCAAATACGTATGTAAAATAGGAACACCAATTCATATCTTTTGTTCGTACTGTTAAGTTTTAACAACTCTGAAGAAATGCATGAAAAAGTCTACGAGGTACAAAACGTACGTTGCGCTAATAAATTAGATTATTCACATCGGAACAGCAAATGAAAGTAATGTCAGTGTAACTACTACTAACAAATATTTCACAACAAACTATAATGTTGCGCTAATAAGGTAACCACCTCGTCATGCAGTTACACTGGCGGAAAGTGAAAAAAGGACACCAAGAAGGAGACGTCTGATACCAACGAAATTTATACAGCATAATAACGTAATACAGAGGATAACGTGATCAAAACATCATGGCAATACAGCTGTATTTGCTGGTAAACTGAAAAATAACATTTCCATGTAACATGGTTAGTACGAGGTTGAACCGCCATGAACTGCGTCACACTGTGCAATTCTGGCATGGAGTCTGTCGTGCAGATGTTGTATGTAAGTTTGGGGCATTGAGTTCCAAGCATCCTCAACCTGAACGCGTAAATCGGGGATGGTCGTGTCTGGCCGTAGAGACCGGAAAGTTGTTGTCCCATAAAATCCCACACGTGCTCAACGGTGGACAAATCTGTTGAACGTGCAGGCCACGGAAGTTGTCTCACACCCTGAAGTGCATGTTGCGTTTCACGTGCCGTGTGTGGGCGTGCGTTATCTTGCTGGAAAACACCACGATGGATCGACCTTACAAATGGCACAACAACGGGATGTATGATGTTGTTGATGTAGGAGGTGCTGTTTAACGTACCCGGTACAAACACTAGTTGTGTACGGGAGTGATAGCAGATCGCTCCCCTCACCAGGAGACCAGGTGTAGGCCCTATGTGCCGCTGGCGGATGCAAGAAGAGTGGAGACGCTCTCCTGTTCGTCTGCGAACAGGCATACGGTAATCGGAGGCTCCCAAGCAGAATCTGCTTTCATCGCTGAAAACGACAGATCGCCATTGCGTTCTCCAGTGCAGACGTTGGAGACACCACTGCAGCCGTTCCTGACGGTGGGTTGGAGTCAGAGGTACACATACCAGAGACACACGTGCACCTAGTCCTGCATCCAGTAGACGGTTGGGGATTGTTCGCACACTCACCTCAGGTGCAACGGCAGCTCGGATTGGCGTCGCAGTGGATGTTCTGCTTGACAACGTCGCTCTTCTTATGCGTCGATCGGTCCGCTCATCAGTCCGTCTGTGACTCCCGGTTCCACGTCTTCTCGTGTGGGAATGTTCCTCGGACCATCTACGATACCATGATACCACCACCGATACTTCCCGTCCAATTCGCCCCGCAATACGACGATACGACCACCCGGCCTCGCGGAGTCCGACTAGACGACCTCGCTCAAAGTCCGATAACTGCTGAAATCGTACACGTCTTCCATGTCCAGGTATTGCAGCTTCTTTAGGGTCTTCGCACGTGTCCGTACGCCGACGACTGATTACATTCTCTTCGCCGTACTCTGTAAATACCACCGACGATAATTTGCATATTATGTGGTGCTGTGGCGTAAGCGCTTACCGGTTGGTTCCGAAATTAACATCACACCTACGTAAACTCGACCCCATTATTATATGTAAATTTCATGTTCGTCCGCCAATTCCTTCTTGGTGTTCTGTTTTTCGGCAGTGTATATGGAGCTATTTTGGAATTTTTGCATGGACTCATAAGTCCCTTCTTTCAGAACTCTGTCTCTTCCGTGTAAGAAAGTAGTTGCTTTCAACTGAGAATAGAACAGTATTCGACACCGAAAGCAAACTTCTTTTTTAGGAGAGCAGAGGAAACGTCACCACTTCGCTCCAAACGTTAGTCATGACTCGGTGGAAAGCGAGCGAATCCTAAATCTATACCTATTTTGGTGTGTGTTTTTGATTTTACTGTTTTAAAATGAGTTTGGTCTGTATTGGAAAGGAATTGGAGTGATTTGTATCTTGGTTCGCTTGAATGCATCACCCAATCAAAACTATTTCATATTATTTTTTGTCGTGAGAATTTCAACTTGTTCAATTTATTTATATTAAAGGGAAGTAATATGTAAGTCGTTCCTAGACGTGCCACCAAAACAGCTCTTACCGGCGACGAATAAAGACTACAAGATTTCCAAAGGAGTCTTGTTGTACCTGGTTCCACCACGCTACCATCAGATCCTTTAAACCTTGTAAGGCACGAGGTTGAGCCGCTGCAGATCGAATTTGATGTTTCAACAAAAACGAAAAGTGTTCAATTAGATTGATCTCTGGGGCATTTTGAGGGTAGTGTAGTAACTGGAAGTCTTCTACCATGTAAAAGCAATCCGTGCATTGTTGCATTCTGAAGCAATCCGTGTATTGTGGTATTCTGAAGCAATCCGTGCTTTGTGGCATTTTAAAGCAATCCGTGCATTGTGGCATTCTGAAGCAATCCGTGCATTGTGGCATTCTGAAGCAATCAGTGCATTGTGGCATTCTAAAGCAATCCGTGCATTGTGGCATTCTGAAGCAATCCGTGCATTGTGGCATTCTGAAGCAATCCGTGCATTGTAGCATTCTGAAGCAATCCGTGCATTGCGGCATTCTGAAGCAAACCGTGCATTGTGGCATTCTGAAGCAATCCGTGCATTGTGGCATTCTGAAGCAATCCGTGCATTGTGGCATTCTGAAGCAATCCGTGCATTGTGGCATTATGAAGCAATCCGTGCATTGTGGCACGGTGCATTACCCCTCTGAAAGAAAGCATTCCTAGAAAGGAATACCGCTGACATGAAAGGATACACCTAGTCTAAAATTATGTTTAGGCAGGAAACAATGGCAGACGCCATAGTCTCCTGCTCTTGAAAGACAGGACGCAGTGTATCGCTACACAACGTTGCCCAAAGAATTGCACCACCTTCTCCGGCTTATTTTTATTTCACGGGGCATTACGGAGTGTTTGCCCGCATTTTCCTGGGTGAACGACGTACATATCTACCCGGCCGTCCCCATGGCGAAAGAGATAACCGGAATCATCAGACAAAACGACCTACTTTCAATCATTCGACTTCAGTTTTGATGCTCACATGTACGTTGCAGGCCGTTTCGACTGTCAGCTGAGGTTAAGATGATGACTCAAAGCTGCCTGCTGCCTGCTGCCACTCAGTGCCCTTTTCAGTTAGGCTCGAGTCTCTCTGAATTTGTACACATTACACCGGTCACTTATATCGAAATTACTGGTAATTTATGCTACATCATCCCTTCTGTTGGCTCGTACCATGCGGAACAGTTTTCGACCATCTCTAGTATGGATGAGCCTTGGTCGACCGACACCTTGCCAGTGGTTTTCCGTTTTCCCTCCACAGCACACTTTCGAAAGTATTAACAACGTCAGACCGTGAGCGCACCACAAGCCTTGTCGCCTTGAAATTTCTCTGACCCACTCCCTCGGTTATTCCAATACAGACTTTGTCATACTTGTTGAAGTCATCGGAGTTCCCATCTAAATAACAAAAATAACGCTGATGGACAAATCTCAGTATCTGGTGATATTTTTACAGTTTCATAATCTTCACACGCGCCGTCGTTTATTTTCAGTTTCTTCAATTCGTTTGTGCAGCTGCAGTTATTCGTATGTGCACGTTGCAGTTATTCGTATGTGCAGTTGCAGTTATTCGTATGAGCTGCTCCTTCGATTCCTGTCAAGTATCGGATATTTTTGGAGGAGAACGTATCGGATATTTTTGGAGGAGAACGTATCGGATATTTTTGGAGGATGTGTTACCAGAGTTACTCCATGACCTACCGACAGGCATTCGCCATAACATGTGGTTTCACCACGACGGGGCGCCCGCACATTTCAGTTTAGATTGTGCGGCACTATCTCGATGCAACTTACCCAGCGAGATGGATCGTCCGGGGTGGCACCTTCATGTGACTTCCACGATCGCCTGACTTGTCCCCCTTCTTGATTTCTTCCTGTGGTGCTACATGAAGAACCTTGTTCACGAAACCTCTGTGACGAGTGACGCAGACCTCGTCGAGAGAGTCTTTGAAGCAGCTTCACGGATCTGTGAGATGCCTGGCATCTTTGAAAGTGTACGACGGTCCATGCGCCGACGTTGAGAAGCGTGTATCGCATCGGACGGCAAGTCCTTTGAACACTTACTTTAAGTATTAAGGTACTGTAAAAGGTTTGCTGTTGATACATGTAACTGTAATACTATGTACTACTGGTCATTGTACTGTTGTTATTCATGCTTGAACCTGTAAACCTGTGTTGTACTTGTGTTGTTGTGTTTTTGTAAACCGGTATTGTATTAAACCTGTGTTGTGCATTTTATCTGGTATCCTTGTTTTTTGGTTAAGTCACTGTCAAACAGCCCCATCTAGCGGTCGTCCGTTGCGTTTGCGACCACACGTTCCTATGTCAAAATGACTTCTTTATGTATGCCTGACTTACCTTTAAAGTTCTTCTAAGGACTTTTGACTCACCCTGTTTTTTGGTTTGATTTCAAATTGGTTTTATGCTTGTATCAAGAATGACGTTCAAATCTATTGTCCGAAGTTATTACAATATGTGTAGGTCAAATGAGGTGAGTGAACTGCATTTATACATGTAATTGCGTCTGTAAGTTTACATTATTTCTTTGGACAACATTAATTTATATGTTCTGGAAATTGTACAGTACATATAGTATGTTCAAAAATTTGAGAATATATTTTGTAAACTATGTGCCTATTAAATATTGAGGGTCGATGAGATGAGTGACATTGGCGTCCTCGTCTTGCATTCCATTTTTTTACTTGACGTCAGCAAAATGCTGAATTTACCAGAAATACAATTTTGTATTTTTTAAAATGCTGAATTTAGCAGAAACACAATTTTGTATTCAGAGCACTAGGTTATATACGGAGTTTGCTTTGTACTATGAACATCCCGTTTTTCCTATTTAGAGCGATACCGAAGTACCTTTCATCGTGGTTCGAACGACACCTGCCAGTATTTTGGAAATAGCTGCATTTGATAGCTGCTCCCGTACTACAGTGTATGGACTGGATAAACCATGCAGCGACATCCAGCAGAAGGGCTGATATTGGTCAGCCATGCGCTGTTGATACTAGAGGTGGGCGTATTGTGTCATGGCAGGTATCTCAGCAACGACGTGAAACAATCACCTCGCACACCCACCAGTACATCGGTTATCAACCAACACAAAGAATCCTATCTAGGAAGGAAAATTACATTCGCATCCATTCGTTTATTTTGTATTCAAGTCACCATTAATCAAATGTTTGAAGCTTCCTATTATTCAATTTGCAGTTTGTGGTCCACTTCCTTAAATAGCCATTTGGTTGATGTGCGGAAACGTGGAAACGTTTATTTCTAATTTTACGTCAATAACTTCGGAGTAGTAATGCAGCTATTTTAAGTATAGTTGGTGTGCAATGTTTCTTAATAAATTAATTAATCAGCAGTATGAGTTCAACTTTTTTTGAAAATGTCATACTATGATAATCCACAACTTAATGAAAACTATCGCTACCATTTAAAATGAAAAAGTACACATCACCTTACTTGTTAACCTAACTTTACTGACGCGCAAAACAAAAGAAAGAACATTTAATCCAAAAATTGCAATTTCCGTAGGGACAAAAAGTTTGCTAACATATGCACTCGAGAGAGGGATGGCTTTCTCTCTCGGGCAACATTCACTTGCCCATTGTTCGGAACTCCGCAACAATTGAAAGATTCCCATTTACCAACATACGAAGATGTACTAGAATGCTGTTTTGAAGAGAGATTCAACCTGGCATCGAAGGAAGGAAGTGAAAAACAGTATTTCTCAGAAAACGCTGAATATGTCGCAGAACAGGTTGTAAGTCTATATGTCAAAGCATCGATTCCCACCATGTTCCCTACCGGGGTCGTGAAAATGATCAGGAATTACCACGAGATATACTAGAATATCATGAAACCATACAAAATGAGGAAGGCAATAAAAGTAAATGAAGGAACTAAATGATTTTCTGTATGATGCAAAAGAAGCGTTATTTGATATTGCAGCCTGCAAGTGTATAGACTTCAGCAGATGGACATGTGAGAATTCAAACAGGGTGCGTCTCATCGAACAGATATTTCTTCAGAACTAGAAAAACTCCAGCCGCCCCGGTGGCGCAGTGGTCTAAGGCGCTGGCCTCTGATCATTCGTCCGTTAGGGGTCTGGGTTCGAATCCCGGTCAGGCATGGATGTCGTGTTTGTCTTACGGCACTGGCTCTCTCCCTTCCCTGGAACCAGTGACCCTAAATTAGGGACGGGTGACTGCTTATAGTCCATTGAGTTGCTCACGGCGGTCGTTAAACCTCAAATCAAAAAAAAAACAACTCCGGTTGGCTACATTGTTTCTGTCGACATCCCTGTGACAAATGCTCTTCAAAAAAGAGCAGAAAGTAAAAACCTTGATTCCAGCTGTAAGTTTGGAGTACAACGCGACAATTCCAACCCTAGATTTCAGGAAAGCACTGAAAATGAAGAAGCTCAATTTTCTGGTGCTCACGCAGACGACATTTTCGAAGACACGGATAACATTGTAAGCCTTTCTCCTACTTCTTCGCAGCAAATGAGAATTATACTTTCTCTAACAGCCATGGTAAATGATAGATGCAATTTATCAGACAGGGTTGTTGCTGCAATTACATCATCTGTTCTTAAGGACATGGCATTAATTCGGAGGACAAAACGTGCCATGTAATTGATAAAAGCAAAATTAGATGAGAGAGAACAAAATAAAAAAAAATTACAAAATGAATTGATCTCAGCACGTACCACCACACTTAGAATTTTCTTAGACTGTCGGAAAGATAAAACTATTTGCCAAGTGGAGGCAGGCGGGAAGTGGTACCGCAAAACGGTAAGAGAAGAAAACACTTCTGTCTTACTAGAACCGGGATCGGGATATTTTGATCACTTGGCCCTTTCTTCTGGCTTAGCTCCCTCTATACGGTCTGCAATAATCAATTCGCTAAAGGACGCGAACCTGAACGTAAACGACATTACGGTGGTTGGATGTGATGAAACAGTGGTAAGCACAGGCCAAAGGTCTGGTGTTGTTAGACATCTGGAGGCAGAATTCCAAAGGCTTTTGCAGTGCTTAATATGCCTACTCCATGTCAACGAACTCTCTTTTAGGCATCTTTGAATCTCTGGACGGAGGAGCAACAGGTCCGAGGTCGTATTCAGGATGGGTCAGGAAAAATCTAGAGAAATGACTGACATTATCTGTTGTTACATTCGAAAGGATTGACTGTGGTCTTCCTGAAGTCACGTCTAGCGATATGAGAACTGCTCAGAAGTACGTGATGGAGATAACACACTATAGGCGAATGCTCATCTGATCCATGCTCCTGAACTGATCCTTCTCCTGAACTGATCCTTCTTCTGAACTGATTCTTCTCATGAACTGAAGACACTAATAGAGTACATCATGAAAGTTTACTCCAAGGCATGGTTCAAAGTCAAAATGAACCCTTCTTGCACAAATGGTGCACTACACTTCTGGGAGATAAAACGCAAGTCTTCATATCTTCCTAAAAACCTTAGGAAGTTAATTGATCGAGTTATTTATTGTAATGCTTATTTTGCTCAATCGGAAAACATGCTATTAACCATGCTGGTTGAGGAAAGCCGGCACATCAGGGAACTTTCATTTCGAAGGATTCAGAAGGCTAGAGGACGCGAAGAAGATCAAGTTTGTCACTTTGTGGTTCCAGAACTGAACTTTCAATGTATGAACTACATTAATGTCACCGTCAGGCAAAAGTGCGGTTTCTCCGAGCCTCCTGTCCTTGCTCACATCACTATGGAGGATCTGAAGACTCTAGCCAAGAATGCTACGATCTCAGACTTCAAATTCGAAAAATTGCCATGCCACACACAGGCGGTCGAACGTTGTGGAAAGATTGACACAGAAGCGGCTGGTTAAGTTTCTGGTCCTGATAGAAGAAATGGTTTCATTCGAACAGTACTGGCTCCATGGGCAATAATGTCTTTATTTGACCATAAAGCAAAATTCAAGGTTGCCTAATGCAAATTACATAATGCATAACTTACAGATGTGATTTAATTTAACTGTTTTATAGCCCATATAACACGATTGTGGTAAATGTTTTTTCATTTATGAAGTAAAGATACGAAATGCAGTACAATTTTTTTAACTTTTCTATCACATGAAAACAACTCTTTGAACAGAAATTTCGAACAGAATTTCATTTTTAGTCTTCAAATAAGTAATAGCAGCGAAACATTTTTATTTTGTAGTTTGCGGTACAAGCGACTTCTATATGAATTTTACTGTTATTACTTACATACATTGGGTTTGATTATGTAATATAAAACCACTATAAATACAAGTTATAAATATGTATTTTTAGCAATTTTCCTTCATTTCGGGACTTTTGCGGCAGCTGAAGAAATGTGCGAGTTGTAATTTAATTTTTAGCGCTTGCTAATGACGTAAAAAGATAATTAAGTAGCTTTATTACTACCCGATTGTATGAAATTTAGTGTTTTAACAAATGTTATAAATCATGTCAATTTTGTGTGAAATTTCAGATTTTGACTTCTATATGGCGGCAGAAGTTATAAAATAATTGAGCTTATATTTTATGCTGTTATTAAGGGGGGAAAGGGGCAACTTTTCCGCACTATCACAATTTTTAATTCCCAAATTCGATGTTTTATGCCAGTCAGTCTGTCTGCTACCTGCCTGTAAATACTAAAACATAAAAAAAGTATCCGACATTTTTGCTTGCCACTTCAGACAGCAATTTAAGTCTTGTTTACGCATTAGGTAGATTCCGTCTAATGCAGCGACTATCACATAACACGTATGTCGAGTTTTAAACAAAAACAAATCCGTTTTGCGGAGACCTTCGGCTAAAGACGATTCCATTTTGCACGGATACAATGTCAATTTCAAGAGACTCTGTGGTCGTAAACACATACATCAATCAGATTATGTATTACAGTTCTTTCATAAATTGGGATTTTTGCTGCCGGCTTTAATATTCAGATTTCCAAGAAATGTCTGATGACTTTTTAATGCAAACAGTAAAAGATAATACTATAATTTTTCATTCCTAAAATCGGTTGATTTAAAAAAAGGAAAGAATATTCTTGGAGCTACAATTCAGAAAAAGGTTGGTTTGCTGTATGTTATAGCTATCATTTAGTTAAGATTTCTGCACCGGTTTTGTAAATTTTATCTAAAAAAATGTGAGCTTGTTTCGTAGTGTTCAATCATTTCGTTGATAAAAAAACTGCTTGTGTGGAAAATTTGGTGTAAATTCTGTAGAACTGCTTTTATACCCTGTGATTAAGACCTTGATCCAAAAGAATGATACAAGGTATGAATAATAAATGGAAATCAAAAGTTTTATTGTTTGTAGTAATGAGGGTGAATTTATGTTTTTAGTAATATGAATTAAGTGCAAGGTGATTCACCAGAAAACAATTTCATTTTGCTTTCTGTTTTTGCAACATCAACACTTATTTCATCTTTAAGATAAATATATATTTTGACAAACAAATTACGTCTTTCGCATTTTATTCACCTGGTGTACAAGATTTGTTTGTTCGACTACCATCAAAAGTATTACCGACATTTACCAATAGACCGGTTGGCGCCATGTAACATATTATAGATGATGCATTATCAAA
Organism: Macrothele yani; assembly: GCA_039090855.1. NCBI lineage: Eukaryota > Metazoa > Arthropoda > Arachnida > Araneae > Macrothelidae > Macrothele > Macrothele yani. Next base: position 38,628,269 of record CM077018.1, read on the forward strand.
GAGTAAATGAAATTTCTAGATCGTCCGTGAACCGCAATTGAGATTAATTCAATTTGTATATAGTCAAAAAATTTATCAAAAGTAAATGTTCACAGATACTGAAAAAATCTGTAAGCGCAGATTTATCTGCTTAAAGCTGCCAGATACCACAGTAAATCTTGTAGCTTTCGCATCGAATAGTTTCAAATTCTCACTCAAGAATGACGCAGATTCTAAAATTTCTGTGTAAACTTATACATCGATCGCAATAAGTACCGCACTTGTAGAGAGGCAAATTAAAAAGGGCAGGTATTATATTCATGAGGGAAATCACTGCTGCTACTGATATATGATTACATTTCGAACATAAACTTTGACGCATTCCTTAATTTGTTGGTTGGAATATACTAAAGGAATCAGGATCATCTCATTTCACTTTGAGTAATGTACAGCACGGACAATCAGTGTTCAGCTTAAAGGTTTTGCAGATTTTTAGGTAATCCAGCAAACTGCGTAAGGAAAACATCAATGAAAGACTGGTTGAAACACAGGCACCTCCAATGTGAGAAAAATCTGCAGTGTACATTCGCAAAGTAAAACATGTCTGCTCGCAAAAGGAAATATCCTAAGTTTTATCAGAATCTCCTCTAAAAAAATGGACTACTTTTTCTGAAAGGCACAGGAAAGATTTCCCTTCCGCGAAACCTTATGTACTTTCTGTTGTTTCACTTACTCTCCAGCGACACGTAAAAAATAGGCCGCTTGACGTTATGCATATCCTGTCCAGGAAAACGACTTTTCATATACTCGTTTTTCTAGTGCTAAGAAATATTTTACTGTTCCCGTGTTGCTTTCAGTTCTTTAATCTTATTTTGCACAAATATCTTTTTTTTAATTTTTAATTTAAAGTAAGCAGGGTGTAGAAAGACGGTAGCTTACTCCCGTCGCCCCCAAAATACAAAATTTTGTTTTGAGCTGGGTATATCTCTAAAACTAAAGTCCAAATATCAATAAAACGTAAAAGCAGAGTTTCACAATTTTGTAACGAAGGCATCTTTGATATTAGGAGTTCAGTGACATCCCGCTTACCAAGGAAAGTTATCGAAAATATTTCAGAAGCTTCACATATCTGGAAATGTGGCGCCACAGTTGTATGCACATGCGATTGTCATAGATCGATACCAATCTTTCGCTTTCGATAAGATATAACATGGAAAAGTATGAGCACTTGATCTCAGAGATCCATGACTGGAAGCAGTCACTTTACTCGGAATTTCTGTTCACGTATCTCTGACTCATTTGATATGACAGTGCAGCGTAATGTGTTATCTGCCACTTATGCCATCGGCAACCAAAATAATTAAATTTCACAGCATTTGAAGTATACATTTGCGTTACTGGCTGTGAATTAGAAGAAATGTGTAACTTACATCACACCATTGAAATAATAGAAATTACTCTTATAAGACATTTTCAATATAATCAATAATAATATGAGCGTAAAGCAATCCATGTAGACGCCTGAAGTATTTTATATATTTCAGATTTATATCTTTATGTGTGAGATCAGTAGCAGGTACTGGTAAAGACTTGTCCCTCGGCTTTCGAAAAACCAGAAAAAAAGTCATGATGAAATTTATACAGAGCATTCAAGAGCACCGCTCGCTACTCGGTAATATTTGATTGTTTTCGTAATTAGGTTGTACATCTAAAGGAATTTGCTTTCCTTTTACTGGGAAAAGTCTTTACTTCGGATAATCACTTATGCATTTTTATTATAACAAACGATCACAAGAAAAGCAGTTAATATAGAATAATATGTTTAAAATCTTATTTATTTATAAATAGCAAAATAGGAAAACTTTGATTTCTTTCAGTATTCTCTTTTAAAAAAGGCTATTTTTAAAAGAAATTTGCTTTCAAAATTTTAAACTCAAGGAAAAATACGATTGAAATATTCCTATCTGTTAAATATCACACTGAAAGAACATTAGAAAACAAAGAAGTTGCCGTCACTTTAAAAGTTGTGCACTTGCAGAACAATTCAACTTGTCGTAACGAAAGAATACCAGATCTGGATTTGTTCAAATTCCAAAAACTTTGTGAGCCATCATTATTCGTAAATACATTTTCCATTATTCAGCACTCACGTTACATTACAGATTTACTAAATCAAAAAGGATATACGAACCGTACTCCATTCGTTTGTGAGTTTCTTTGCGGTAAGATATGGTAGGATTATGTCACATGGGAGCGAATTTTGAGAACAGTTTGTATACGTAAGAGATACAAACTGTTCTCAAAATTCGCAAAAATTTGAGGCACTAATATTTATTTCCGGTTTAAACTCTAACATTTGGCTATCTCTCTGAAAAGAAAAATTACGTGAAACCCTCTTATTCTTGTTTCTAATAGCAAGCATTAATAAATATCCATTTGTTCTCCCTCAGATAATATTTCCTTAAGGGACCATATTTTTAAGTATGTCAATAACAATTTAAAGGACTGGTTACGTTCTCCGAAGTTATAGAAGAAACAACACGAAATCTCGTACACAAAGAAGCTTTTGTTCCACCTACGGCAAATTTGCGAACCCAATGAGGAATAACTTGAATACCACAAAAAAAAAAAAAAAACCGTCAAAACCTTTTTTTGGCTGTAGAAACATCTGCGAACAATTTTGCTTTTATTATGATATCGCGGGCATTGATTTTTCCTTCAAGCTCTTTTTCTTTTGTTCAGTTAAGTTATTTATTGTTATGTCTTTTCTACATGATCCCATGAAAGAAATAAATCGAGTTTTTTTTTTCCGTGTGAGAAAATTAAGTAAATCCCTTACTGTACATTTCAGGTTGATGTCTGTTCAAATTTGAAGATCAAAATATTATCCTCCGCAAACTGGATAGTTCACTTCAAAAGAAAATGCAAAAATGTTATCTTTCATTTACTGAAATGTAAATGTAAGATAACATTTTTACATTTTCAGTTTAAGTTAAATGTGTGTGAACGCAAAATATTTCCGTGATCTAAATTGCGTCCGAATCAACATAACTGCATAAAGCAGTAAGCGCACAGATAAAAATGCACAGTTTTGTACCATAGTAATAAAAAATTATTAATATGAAAAAAACCTACATTTTTGTTGTTATAAGTAAAAGATGTACACCATTCTTTCTCGTACGTTCATGAGGATAGCACAGAATACGATTATGTAACACACAACAATAAAATGATTTCCGCTGAAGTTACTAGTAGGATGTCGTTTTCGCAACGCTTAGCTATTTTGTCTAGCGCAATAAAAACATGCAGAAATATTCACATTGTTCATGTCGTTCAAACGTATATTGAACTCTGAAAGAGAGTGTTTTGCACAAGAACGAAACTTCAGAAGAAACTTCACAAATTACAAATAAAATTAAAGAAACCATCAAAGGAAATTTTTCCCTTTCCAACTACGTCGTGCGCGGGACGCCGAAATATGCTCTCACTACTGGACAAACTATCCCGAAATATCTATATTTCTAATCTACGATTTAAATGTATACTGAAATGTGAAAGGAAGCGTTCTGTTCTAGAAAGAGCAAATCAAGCAAGGCTTCAGAACGTAAGACGAATCATAAATGAACGTAAAAAAAACCGTCAAAGGAATACGTTGTCCACGAGTACTAAAAAATCCCTCACTTCAGTGCAACTTTTTGAACCCTCTGCAATATGAAATCAAGGTTGGCGATAAAGCAATAGAGACGAGCCCAAGGTCTTTGACGAGCCAACCAGCTCGCATATCATCAGAGACATAAGCTAATTGAAACAAAATTTTAACCACAAAGTATATACTTATAATTAATTTAAATAATAATAAAGTGAAAGTTGCATGATACAGGAATCGTCGTTTTTTTTTTTTTTTGAAAAAATCAACCATTATTTCAATGCATCAAGGGTGCTTTTTATTCTAACACATGTACAACTCACTTGCTCTTCGTTTGCAATAAAGTTTGAAGAAAAACAAGTTTATACTACACTTACTAATCGGGCATACATTGTTCTTACATAGTTTTTCTTGAGAAAAGTATTCAGAAATAGCATTCTCTTATTAAATAAAATCAAAGAATGCAGACCTATTATGCTACCTAGAAGCGTGTCATATAACCCTTAGAAGCACTACTTTCTAAAATAAACGCCAGTTGGTAATCAAGTGTAATTGAACTAGAGACTTGCTGTTTGCTCTCTGCATTGATAAAAATTATGGCATGGTTCCGTTCTGCGCTAGATGTACTCTCAACATCATGTTTGGGTGTAGCGTTTAAATTCCGGATTACAGCGTTACGTAACACAATATTCCATAAATTATCTTCTTACATCAGTTAGAAAATATTTATAAACATTTTTCGAATAACTTGTTGGCACTCTATTCACATGCAAAAAGGCACGGATCGATTTGGCATGGATTCAGTGAGGTGCTGATAACGTCTTAAAAGTACACAGTCGTATCTGAATAATATGATGACCTACCTCATAATAGAAATATAATAGAAATAACCACCTTTGGCCCGGATGACAGCGGCGAGACAGCGTTGCATGGACGCAATGTAGCCCTGACAGGTTGCCCGAGGCACACGTGCTAATTCGGGCTGCAGCAAAGCACGAATGTCCCGGATATGAAGTGGTTGTGGGTCGGAACGTCGAACCTGTCGGTGCAAATAGCTCCACAAGTGCTCTATGAGACTGAGCTCAGGCGACTTCTTCGGCCAAGGGATAACGGACACATCGCTGTCGTGTCCCTGGATTAATTCACGCACTCCCTTAGCCGTGGCGAACAGGGCATTGTCCTGTTGGTAGACAAAATCATCACCAGGGTGCATCTCCAGCATGAAGGGACGCATGTGCTCAGCGAGGATGAACAGGTAACCATTGGCGTTCAGGGATTTATCCAATGGTAACCGAGATCCCAGGTCATACCAGGAAAACATCCCCTAGACATGCACACTGCGACTGTCGGCCGGTATTTGACGGACAATCTTGTCCGGGTGTTCGCACTCGTGTGTCTGACGCCGTGTCCGCCACCGCTCGTTACCCGTGGAGCAGAAATTTTGATTCGTCGGAGAAGACAACCTTTTTCCACTATTTCACTGTCCAATGACGGTAGTCCCATGAGAACTGCAGGCATCCTTGTCGATGGATCTGAGTTAACATGGGCGCCTTGTAGCAGCGTCAAATTTAGAGATCCATGTGTAACAGATTTCGCTTTATTGTTATCGGCGACACGCTCCTAGGTGACCCATAGTTCATTTGCGTTGTAAATTGCTGCACTGTTGTGCGTCGATTGCACTTTACCAGAAGATGGAGGTGTCGTTCTTCTCAGGGGACGATGGCCTTTGGGGCTCTACAGTTATGACGTCCGGAGGTACTCGGTGTGCCAGCGGTCCATTCTTGGTACACATATCAGAAGCAGCAAGCCCACGAGGTCTGCTGCTTCTGATATGCTTGCACTCATGGCGCGGTAACCGATGATTGTTCCTTTTTGAACGCACTATGGTTCATCTGTCCTGGCCGGCCGCTTATATCTCCGTATGGTCTACCCTATCACGTGCACTATGTGACGCGCCTGGGCGGGTTTACTGTGATTCCGGGGGTGGTCATATTATTCTGATGCGAGAGGGTATGTTGAGTCAGGCAAATGTGAATGCGTCAATCAATTGCCGAAATCCTTCTGGTGCTTTATTAGGAAGGAGCCTTTCGATATCTTTCCACAGATTCTCAGCTAGTATGATACATTATCCCCTGCACTTCCCAGTTTGGTTCTCACTTGTTTTCTTGATGTACAACCCCTTCAAACAAGTTTCACATCTTTTATATACATTTAATAATACACACTGTGTTTGTGTTTATTGTCTTACCTAACACAGTTAACACAGTTAATGGCCGCCCCGGTGGCGCAGTGGTCTAAGGCGTTGGCCTCTGATCATTCGTCCGTAAGGGGTCCGGGTTCGAATCCCGGTCAGGCATGGATGTTGTGTTTGTCTTACGGTACTGGCTCTCTCCCTTCCCTGGAACCAGTGGCCCTAAATTAGGGACGGGCGACTGCTTATAGCCCATTGAGTTGCTCACGGTGGTCGTTAAACCTCCAAATAAAAAAAAACAAAAAAACACAGTTAATGCATCGTTTGTGTTAACTCTATTAACTAACACAAACGCAGTATGTACCATCAAATGTGTACTAGATACATTAATTGTGTTGCACAGGGTTGTACAGCAAGAAAACGAGTGAGGACGAAAATGAGAATAAAAACAGGATAATATATCATATGAGCTGACACCGCAGGTACCTCCCAAACTAAGGAAAATGCAGAAATCTAATACCACTTCTTTTAAAGCTTAGAATAACAGCTCTCTGTATTACGTTCTCGGAAATTGTTACATATATATAAAAGTTTGTTAGATATATATCTTATTACTCTCACAACAGGTAAAAGAGTTAGGCAACTAGTGAAACAAAGGTAATTCAGAACTTAAAGTTTTTTCAATGTAATAGCAGCACTTGGAAGCTCTCTGAGCACGTAGAACACAAGCATGTACAAGTTCAAGCACCACACACAATTACTGTAATATGCATAACATCCATTTTCCGAATTGCATAAATAAACGAATCTGTACGCTTTTGGTTTAGAGTTATTAGAGAATGTCGCAATCCCAGTCGAAGAGGAGAAAACCAAAGACATTTACGTCTGCAGCTCTTCTACATAGTGTAGGGCAAGTAGTAGGGCACCAGTACAAAACAATACCATGGAGGAATGGGAAAATGTGATCCAACCAATCTTAAGAAAGAACACCATGTGCTGTAAAGAAGGGAACGCGTAATATAAGAAATGCAAAGCACATCTACAATAGTATGGTATTACTTCATGTGTAGAAACTAGGATACCAGTCCTGGATAGCCGTAGACGCCATAGTTTGGCACCACCTACTCACATCGTCTAGGCAGCTACTGGATACCATCACCGTAAAGCTGTGGAAGCTTGGACACAAAAAAGTGAGTAAGTGCGCGTTCAACATCGCCCCGTTTGGTGAACCGTTATCCGTGCAGGAAATGTTGCAACGACAGGAGAAAGTAGTATTCGTTTGGATCAAGGACAGGGAAATAGGCTGGGTGAGGTAACAGCCCCAACCCAGGACGCTGACCTTATGACAAGTCTTCCGCGCTGTTTGAGGTTTCGCTCGATTACAGTGTAGGTAGACGCACTTGTGGTTCACCAATTCTGCTCCTTTCGACGTGAGTGCTAATCGCTTCGAGATGACGGCCGTACACATTGGCGTGATAGTGTTGTTTTGCTGCAGCTGCGCAAAAAGACCTCTCCCTTCATGTCCCACCAAACGGAGTGCTGGACCTTACGTCGGTGAAAGTCGGCTTTGGAGGTCGACATGGGGTTCTGATTTGGGTCCCATCACTGTTTCTGGGCGCTGATATTGTAATACAGAACTTATTTGTCGTCACCGGTAACCATCAGTCCACGAACAGTTCATCAGGGTCACGTTAAGCAGGGAAATTCATGCACTCAAGCGATTTGCCTTCTGCACAACTGTGAGTTGATGGGACACCCAAACTTCACTCTTGTGCACCTATCCAAATTAACAAAGTTTCGAGATAATGGTCTTATTAGTAGTCCTCAGATGTTCCTTGGAAACGGTGCTGCCGCAACGGATTTCATACAGAATGGCATTGCGGATGTGCTCAGTGTTCACTTCCCTGTTGGCTGGAAATTACAATCTTCGCCTTCTGATGGCTAACTGCCATTGACATAAACCACCTATCTGATAATATCAAGACGTTGTGCCGCGCAATTTTATTGGCCAATGTGCGACGTCAGTGTCGCTTTGTCTGCGATAGCCTAGTCATGGGACATTTCTTTCTTTCCAATCCAATATTAAATTGCAGTTTTCATAAATATAGTGTGTTTCTCATTAAGATGGGATGACTGAAAACAGTAGAAAATTAAAACGGCAAAAAGGAGCTGCACACACCGGTGTTGCAACGGAGCATTTTGTCGGAAACATCAATTTTTCTGAAATATCTAGAAGATGGGAAATTCGGGAAAGGCTTTGAAAGAACTAAATGGCTTCACAAAAATCATTAGCAGCCGGTGTAACAAATGACAGCTTACTTGCAAGGTATCAGACAGAAACAAGGAGAGTTTTTTGGATATCGCAGCTGGAAATGTATTTCGGAAACACATATTTAAATATTCCTTCCTTAAGGGGTCATATGTTTCACAACCGCATCAAAAAATCCGCAGATTTACTGCTACGTATCTACTAGACTGCGCCGTTTAGCAACGTAATTGGCAGCTGATTGAACTGAGAAAGCAGAGGTTACCGTTTTACATGGCAATGAAACAGCTGTTTTGTGCTAATACACCTGACGTTCGTTATATCACGTGCGTAATAATTAGAGCTTGGTTTATCTCCAATAAATATCCCACTCAGCTGAGATATAGACATCGGGAACGCAGATGCGAGAACAATGAAGCAGAAGATTCTCTACCTCCGCATGTCCCAATGTGGCAAAGAATTAAAAAAATTATGTTTCAGAAATGCATGTATGTCATATTCTTCTTAACGCTCGGTAAAATGCGAGGTTCGATAAAAAGGGAAATTTCATGGCTAAGCTGAAAAAGCGAATGTAATTTCAAAGTACACGTGAATGCATTTGCGAGTACTTTGAAATTCTATATCCCTATTTGCTCATACGCAGTTCAGCAGGGCGAGTGGTCTGAGCCGCTGGCTTGCGCAGTTCTTCGATATCGGTCCCAGGTTCAAGTAATTTTTTTTTTTTTTTGATTGGAGGTTTAACGACCACCGTGAGCAACTCAATGGGCTATAAGCAGTCGCCCGTCCCTAATTTAGAATCACTGGCTCCAGGGAAGGGAGAGAGCCAGTGCCGTAAGACAAACACAACAGCCATGCCTCACCGGGATTCGAACCCGGACCCCGTTCGGACGAATGATCAGAGGCCATCGCTTAGACCACTGCGCCACCGGGGCGGCTCAAGTAATTGAAACCGGAAGCGTTGGATATTTTTCAAATGGCCCTGATTGTGTTTCTTTTCTCTCTGCAGTAGACCTATATTACAAATCTACAACTTCTGATAGTCTTATGCCTTTCTTACGGTGGTTCTTAAAGCCAGAAACAGCAGAATCAAAGAAAAGTAACTCATAAGCGGATTTCAAAGCTGACGAACCCCACTTATTACGTGTACACTTACGGTCGCTAAAACTGCTCAAGGAAACCGTTTTTCTGCTTTTTGATATTATAATTACCACTAGAGAAAAGGTTGTTTCACACGACCACGTCGACAGAAACACTGAAAAAAAACTTTCTTATTAATTTAGTCAGAATGAAATACCACATTTTATTGATTAGTATATTAAACTCTATCTGTTTCACGCATTGCAGTAAAACCATATTTGCTACAAAGCCTGTCCATTCGCAGCCACTCAGTTCCTTCGAAAAGACAACCGAAATGTGGTTTCGTTTATAAAAGCAGAAATACTGAATTAGGTATTTCAAACTATATCAATCAGCGCTATTTAAAATATCTTTTTTATCAGCAGTTTCCTTTAAACTTCATACTGATAGGCAGGAAACCCTAAAAATAATCTTCAGAACGGGAACTTGTGCTATTTCTCTTTCACATACGGGATTGTTTCTGTTAGCTTCTTTTATTACTGGATTTGTGTTTCTCTCGGTGACGGTCTAATTTGCATGATAACGGGAATTGCATGTATCTGCAATTTTTCATACTTCGTGATTCTTGAACTTCACAAAACACCATTTACTGTTACTAAGCCGAAATAGCAGAACAGAAACAGTCCATTGGATTTCACACACAAAAAAACACATTATGAGCGCAGAGTTCACTTTTTATGAAAGAACTCTCTCAAGTATACTCTCAGTAAACAACAAAATAGAGACAGGTGTGATGGGCTGTTGACATGGCCAACCCCCCCACAGAATGGAACAGTCAAAACCGAACGTAGGCGATAAATATGAAGAGAGAAGGGCTTACCAACAGTGTATCGCAATCGACGAGCATGGGTAAGCGTGGAGATCTGAGCAACTTTGATCGTTGACGCATTGCCGACCTTAGACAGATGTGTCATTCTGTCGCTCAATTGGTAAGAATTCTGTAGTTGCCAAGGGCAATCAATCCTACGAAGAGTGTACCGCAAATACATAATCGAAGGACACACCAGCACGCACAGGGCAAGGGGTAGCTGAAAACACGCCATGGAGGACCGGGTTTGACGTAGAATATCGAGGTTTGTACACACCCAAACCTTTGCAAAGGCAGAGTAAATCACATCCAGGTTAAATTCCGGGTGGCCAAGCAGCGTCAGCGCATGAATGGTACGGCGCCCTCTGCATGCGCTGCGCTACGTGGGCAGAAGCCATAATCGTGTGCCACTGCTGACAGTTGTAATTGGAAATTTCGCTTCGTCTGCTGCAGGGAACATTAAAACTGGACCTCCGCAGATTGGCGCCGCGTCGTGTGGTTAAATGAAGCCCGTTTTTATCTCAGCCTTGCTAATTGGAGGGTGCCGGTTCGGCGTCGACATAAAGAGGCCATGTCGGTACCTTTGAAAGCCGTGGTGGCTCTGCGGTGGTTTGGAGAACGTTCTCATGAAACATATCGGGTCTTTTAATGCGTCTATAGGGATTCTTAACCGCTGCGCGCTAATATCATGTTCTGTTTGATCACCTACACGCTTTAGCAGCCTTCCCGCATCTTGGTCGATGGTCTTTCTGTTCCAGCAGTAACCACACAGGCATTGTCCGAGGAACAGTTATCTGAGTTCGAAAACTTCCCATGACCACAAGGTATTCGGATTTTAATCCCGTGGCAGCTCTCTGAAATACCATGGAGCGGAACAACACTTCCATGGTTGCTGAGCTGACATCTCGGGCGAAGTTGTTTACAAGGCTGCAACAGACATGACTGGCATTACCTCCGGAAACACTGGCATCAAGTGGAGTCGATCATTGGCATGTACAGGCTGTCATTTGCGCTAGAGCTCGAACACCATCCTGTTTGGTAAGTTTGTCCAATGTTTTCTCCATTGAGTGCATTATTGTTTGATTAAAACGACACCGTCTGTTTATGTATGGTAATATTTTTTTAGAATAAGTACACATATTACATTACCAACTGTGTACGTAGTCCTTCGCAATTTTTTCGTAGTCATTTTACAAAAGCTGCCAGTTCATTGTATGTTGAAAGCGAAGGTTGCAATTCATTTTTTTTTCAACAGAGCGAGAAATCTGTGAAGTAATTTTTGTCCGTGAAAAATTCTTTCTGCTCTCGAGAAAAAAGGAACATTTAAGATTGCAGAGCCACTGCTTCTTGTGAGCGGATTTTTTGGTTTTTTGTGGTCTGCTTCCACAAAAAAGCAAAATCCGGACAATGCTGTAAAATGGCTTTTCATGTGAATGAAAAGCTGTTTTTGCGTAGAAATCTACAATTTTAATATACGAGTAAATCCGGAGATACAAAAGATATACCCTTTAACTGGGTAAAATTATTTGAGCTATCTGCCAGCTACGAATGCCAGAAAGTCAACTGCGCTTCGTTAGAACCAGACATTCAATACACTGAAATAACTTCAAGCCATGGAATGGTTCACTTGAAAAACGTTTATTATCAGTCAAAGTTAATTTGAGTTCAACGTGTGTACCACACGCTGTCTCTCTTTTTCAAATGAAACAAATCAACGAAAAGTATTTTTCTGTACTATTACCTATCCAGATATTTGTTATATGCAGAGATTTAAGTTTCGTTCTAACCAAAAGTTGAGATTTAAGTTTTCAATTATTCTCTCAAATATATTAATGTAATACATTTTTCAAACAATGTGCTGCGAAGCAACCGATCTGTTTTTGAAGCAACCGATCTATATTTCCCGTTCGGAATTAATACGTCTATGAGTGTGCATTATAGAACGGAAGCTGTATTGATTTCTTTTAGAATTTAACCGTAAATAGAAAGACAGCTGTGTAATAAGTCAGCGTTTACCAAAGTTCACTGAATCCGAAGTGGTTTACGAGGGTGTTTTAACTTATACCGGAAAAAGTAAAATTAAAGACTGAAAAGGAACTGTTCACGCGCAGTGACAGAGAATGGGAAAAACAGAAAGGCAGTTTAAGAAAACTTCATGAAAGAGTTTTCGATTACGCGAAAAAATAATTTCGTTGTGTGTGTGGCAACTGATTTGAAAACGTATCAGAGCAGAGAAAAACAGATTCACAATGCAAAGTAGCACCAAAATTTGCGGAAAACGCTTCCTGGTGAGCGAAGAGATGTCCAACGAGAATATATTCAAACCCGAGGATATAGAGAAATAAGAAATGTAGCGAAAATCTCAAAAATTACAGTACTGTAATTTAAAGATGTTCCATAATAACTTGCAAATAAATTCATACGCAAAAGAGGAAAACCTCGTAAGAACAAGGAAGTCGTCAAACATTATTGAAAACTGGTGCTGATAATATTGAATCAACTTAACTTATAACATATAACTAAAGCTTTTTACTAAAGTTTTTATATGTTATATTATTATACATGATTCTACACATTTGAAACTGATCTAGTACTGATCAGTTTCCCTACAAATTTTCCGAACCAAGTTATTTACCTTGGATATTTTTCCTAATTTGCTGTATAGAGAAGGAATACAGTAGATCGCATGATGTTGATATATAGAGAATAAATAAACTCAGGGACAAATATTTTAGTTTACATTGTAGTCAAACCCCATTTTGCTAACTCATATTAGCGCAAATTCAGAAGACCAGTTGGCATGATTAATTTCATCAAGCTGTTTTTGATGAACTGAATTTGCTAATTCGTATTTCAGTTCTCTTCGAATTCAAATCTGTCCTTGGCTAATGGAAATTTATTTTCAGTTAAATATCCTCTTCTTTACTCTCTTGGAAATCCCATAGGTGACCACAAAGATATTGATATTGAAAACAATTAATGGTTACTTCTATCATACGTTTTTTTCTGATCGTTTGCTAGTAAATAAATTATATTACAAATTGTGAAATTTTGACACACATGACAAAAAACAGAGCCTGGTCTTCAAAGATTAAGGCACCCCAAGGAACATACTACAGAGTGAATCACGCTGGAATTTCTGAATTCCCTGGATCCCTCTCCCCGAGACGAGGGGTCACAGACGCTAATACACAGAAAACAATAGTAAAACACTGTGAGTTATTCAAACAAAGGAACGGTCTTCATTCTTGCATTCATCTCCTTTTGTACTATCTTTCATTCCTTTTCATACTGCACACTGCACTTTCACTAATTCAATTTCGCATTTTAACACACTTAAGGCATACCTCACAGGAGGCTTTGAAAGCAGGCAGGCACTATTCCCTGGGAAACCTGTACGTAAAGCAGCTCCTAAATGGATAGAGAAAAACACCAGATTCAAAAACAGAAAAAAAAAGCATAGAAATTTTTTGAGTACTAGGAAAATTTTCGATCTCAGAAAACAAGACCAACATTGGTATCTCTTAGTTATTCAGTTAAATCTTAATTTTTATGTTAAGTTTCTCAGATAAACCTGGAGTGGTTTCTCGAAATCAACGTATTAAAGTGTATATTGTATTTTTCATATTTTTATATATTTTTAATTAATTTCACATTGATAACAGCGAATGCATAATTGAATTTTAAAAGTTGAAGAGAACCGCTTCATACATACATTTACTTAAAAAATTATTTAATATTTTATATATCTCTAACTAATAACTGTAAATATTTAGCGGTATCAGAAAACGTCTCATGAATGTAAAGATTACTTTCATAAATCACACTCTAACACTTGCTCATTTTTGACGTAGAATACGTCTATCGTTTTGTTAAATTAATGGGTTCCTTGGTAAAAATCCGTGCGTCCCCAAAAAGTTGACACCAGACTTCCGTCAGTAATTTAAAAGCTGTAAATGCTACCAAAAATATAATAACTGAGTTGAAGACAGGAAGGACCAATGATTCTACCGAAATAGACTTCAAGGTCAGATGACGCAACAGTGAGCGGCGCGCGCTTCCGTCATTTTGTGGTTAAACCGGCGCTCAGCGGGCGCGATAAAATTAGTATAACTTGGAACCGCGACGTGATAGCACCGTGGTCTCAAGTGACACCCTTGGAAGGGCTATATTCAGTTTTGTAGGAACTTCGGGAGCCGCACAAATATTAATAAATTTCTTATGAATTAATATACACTTTACAAAATTACACTAATGACTTAGCACTAAAACTGAGCCCAAGTTTCTGGTCAGATATTATATGTTCTGACCAGAAACTTGAGTTCACTTTCTGTCACTAACTTATCGATATTTGGAATAATGCTTATGCTACTTTTAAAAGTGAGCATAAGTCACTGTCGCTTAACCTATTCCTTTCAAGACATTTTACTTGGTTCATTCTTGAAAACAGTTGTTCACATGAGTTATGTTGTTCCGAATATAGACATAACAAGTGCAGCTAGGTTATAACTGTTTATGTACTTGTCTATTGAAACTAACTGGTAAAACTCTGTTAGATTGCGGCTGTTGAATTTTTCTTTCAGGAAGGAATCACGCTGAAGGTCTAATAATTCAAGCTGAAGTTCTTCAGGTGTGTTGTCAGCATTATAGGAAAATGTGGACTTGAATATATTGCAAATGTGTATTTTGCTTAATATAGTATGTTTTTCGTAAATAAACTTGTTGCTTATAACGCAGATGAATTCCTAATCATTACTATGTTTATATTATATTCAATATGCTTGTGGAAAAAAGGGTGATTTATTTTTATTTTGTAATCATTCATGCGGGCCGCAAAACATTTGACGCAGCGCCGCGAGCTCGAGACCACTATGATAGCCCGTACCGCGGGGTGTCATTCGTTTCTTCTGCGCGAGATCTATCGATATCAGTAATAATATTTGTGTGAAAACTTGATAGGTGTGTGAAAATTGTGAAATAATTGAGAACTTTTTGAAAATTTCCGAAATGTCTCACTATCTTAATTTAAAGAAGGTTCAAGCCTACCGCAAACGCAAACAAGAAAAAATGAGTCAAAAACAATTGAACAAGTTCAAAATGTCCGAGGCTGAGCGTAAGGGAGCCCATAGACAACGCGAAAAGGCCGAGCTCCGTGAGCTGCAACCGAGCACGTTTACTGCTCCCTTCGAGACTATTGAAATAGATACGCCCGGGAACACACACACACACAAAAGGTGTTATCGAGTCGGTGGAGATTGGAAATAGCGTGATTTCCAACATTCGCCAGAGGAAAGCCTGGAAGAGATAGCACGTTGAGCCAACAATTTGATCGCCACGTGGAACAAGTCTACAGAGTTAGTGCGGGAGGCATGTTCTTACTTTTCGCGTTTCAATTTAATTTAGGTAATTAGCGGAATTAATATTTGATTTCTTTCCTCTTCCGTGAGTCCGTGCACGGGCTCTCCGGCATTCCAACATCTTCTTTGGGTATGATGCACACTAAAATTCACATATTCCAATGAAGGTCGTATATCCGAGTTATTTGATGAACATAATTTATTGCAGATCATTTTATATTAATTAGATAAAAATACACACACACATACACAAACGGAAATTTCGTTGTTTGGTCTTTCGCGTCATAAGTCTTAACATCAGTTCTCACTCTGCGGCGTCTGCCATCAGTTCTGCGGCCTCTACAATCAGTTCTCCCGCGTCTTCACATTATTTCTTATATTAGCTCAGCTATCAGTTTCCACGCGTATTCACATGTCCACAATTTTCTCACGTCTGCCGTTGGCCTCCTTCGCTGCGCCCTCCGTCGGCGTAGACCCAACAAGGCAACGGCAATAGCAGAAAATAATGAAGTACAGCGAATGCGTGCTCAGAGACAAGATTCACAAGAAGACGAAGATTTTGAGATGGCAACCGCTGAGCCCGGAGTTGACCTGAGTGGCATTGACCAAGTGCACAGATCAAATGAGTTTCATAATATTTGGCAAGCAGTGACTAAATACTTCGAAGGCGCGTTCTTTGAAAATGAATTCGTATTCGCGTGCGAAGTTTGCGATCATTTGTGGTTCAAGAAAGATGTTAAACCGGCGACAGCGCAATCCATTTTAGTCATGCACGTACAATTCCTTAATGAGGACGTCGCGATATTTGAGGTTTACAGCTACAGTCGCACATACTTGTATAAACGCAAGATTCCTCTCTTGAAATCAAACGACTTCAGGTTACCGCCGAAGCCGAACCACCTGCCTCCTCTCCACCTGATCACGGAAAGATTAATTTAGACGCGCTTACCTTTCATAAAAGTATAAAGAAAATAATTTTTGCACATCTCATTCTCATTCGATTGGAACAATTTTTTTTGTTTATCTCTTAAGTCGATTATGCACTACAGTGCGATTTAACCTAGCGAAGTTTTGAACTTACTTTTCACAAATTTCGCATTTCATTGAAATCCATGAATTAAGCAGCCATTGCATCACATAATGACTTTGCTAATCTATGGGTTTCTAGTTTGAAATGTGTTCTATGAATCCCGACCAAAATAACCACTAATGCAGCTCTAGAAGTACGAGAGTGAAACGACCCCCTCTAAGAAAACTATAATGTTTGCACATTCACTTGTCTGAATCACAGTAATTTGGCGAATAATTAATCGCCTAATGGAACAATTATGTAGCAACCAAGGAAACAAATCATGCTTTGAAGACCTTTTATATTAATTAAATTTTTTGAACAAATTGCCGTTTCCTGTTTCTGAAGGAACATATTCTTTATTGACGCCTACCAAATTTAGAGTTCTAATGAAAATACGTTTCTTAGCAGCACTTAAGAAGTCTTTAAGCAGCATTAGTAGGTGCGTATCGTTTTTCCGTGGAAATAATTAGATAGACGCAATATATTTTCAAGTTGTTAGACAAAACATGAGTTTTTATTTGCACTATATTCATTCTGTATTTAGGAAACAGATTCAATTTTTCTTAGGCTTACCTCACTTGATGTTAAGAAATCTTGTGAAAGTAACTATTTAGTTTCAGTCAGGAATACTTTCCTTTAACACAAGAAGTTCATCTTCAATAAGAAATTCTCGAATTAAAGAACATGAATATCAACCAATACGTTTTATTTCAAAGCCGAATAACTTTCATTCTTTTCAAGAAACTGCCTAATTTTTACAAATTACGATAAAAATTTAACCGAAATTTTACATATGCCAATGCTGAAAAAACATTTGT
The DNA here is from genome assembly GCA_039090855.1 of Macrothele yani. Taxonomy (NCBI): domain Eukaryota; kingdom Metazoa; phylum Arthropoda; class Arachnida; order Araneae; family Macrothelidae; genus Macrothele; species Macrothele yani. The sequence continues at coordinate 38,645,543 of CM077018.1, forward strand.
TATAACATGTTGGATTAGTGGTTTTATGTGGGAAGGGTATTTATTGCAAATGAGTTCAATATTTCAAATTTTAATCAACAAGGAAAATTTAGGAAGCAAAGAAGTGAACCCTTTTCTTGTTGCATCGTAGACTCTATTAAAAGTTCTTAAGAAGTACAATAAGTGTGAAACAGCGGTAACCCATCTCATCGCGGCGTCCATTAATATGTTATTTATCTTTCAAAAAATCAAGATGACAATATGTAATTTTAAGTTCTCCCTTGATATCAAAAGTATAAGTTATTCACGCAATAATCGAAATGGTCCAGTACCAAATCATAACTCTTCGGAATTTAGTTATGTTTAACACTTACTCAGATTTCTTTTGAACTTCTACAAGTTTGGATTGTAACTGTTTCAGATTCGTTCCACAATTTTGAAATTAAAATTTAATCTAAAACAGTTTTAATTGTGGTGTCGATCTAAATTCGACGTTAAATTTTCAGTTCCATTCGTAGAATTCCTTCATTGTTAGTTCATGTTGTAAAGGCATTTTTAAGTAGGAAAGGGTACTGTACTAATACGAGGGCTCTTTTTTACGCTTTTCAACCGTAGGTTGAAGAAGCGTATATGCTCCAGCTTTGTCCATCCGTCTGTCCGCACGATAACTGGCGTAAAAATGGGTCGATTTCGATGAAATTTTAGTATGTGGTATGGTACCACCCGGGGACGAACCCTATTGAAAATGGGACTTAAGGGGTCAAAGGTCACGACGTAGGAGCGGGATCATTCCATTAACCTTATGCGTTATAACTTACAAAAATATGTTTCGATTTCAATGAAAGTTTACTATGTGGTAGGAGACCACCTAGGGACGAACCCTATCGAAAATGGGACAAATGGGGTCAAAGGTCATGACGTAGGAGCGGTATCATTCCATTACCCTTATGCGTCATAACGTGCGTAAATATGGATCGATTTTAATGAAAGTTTACTATGTGGTAGGAGACCGCCTGGGCACGAACCCTATTCAAAATGGGTGAAGTGGGGTCAAAGGTCAGGACATAAGATCGGGATGCATTCCATTGCCCTTATGCGTCATAACGTGCGTAAAAATGGTTCGATTTCGATGAAATTTCAGTATGTAGTAGGAGACCACCTGGGGACGAACCCTATTGAAAATGGACGAAATTTCGTCAAAGGTCAGGACATTGGATTGCGATCCATTCTATTGTCCTTATCCCATATTATTAAGGTGGACGTCAAGTAATTTTGCTTCCTATACTTCCAATGGAAAAACTTTTGTACCCATTTCCTTCACAAATAATGTGTTCCCAAGGATGAAAATTTGAACTTCGATTAAAACAACTTCATATTATAACTTGGAAAACTTAATATTTTCTAAAACATAACCATAATTATATTAAAAATCAACAACTTTTCCTTTCGTGGTGTTGAAACCAGAGAAAAGATGGCGCGACCTGTACTTTGATGACGTTAGTGGACAAAAAAATGTTGGATTGCATAATTACGGTAATGGTTTAGAAAATATTAAGTATTCCAAGTTATGAAATGAAGCTATTTTAGGCCGCCCCGGTGGCGCAGTGGTCTAAGGCTATGGCCTCTGATCATTCGTCCAAAAGGGGTCCGGGTTCGGATCCCGGTGAGGCATGGATGTTGTGTTTGTCTTACGGCACTGGCTCTCTCCCATCCCTGGAACCAGTGACCCTAAATTAGGGACGGGCGACTGCTTATAGCCCATTGAGTTTCTCACGGTGGTCGTTAAACCTCCAATAAAAAAAAAAGAAGAAAAGCTATTTTAATCGATGTTCAAATTTTCATTCTTGTGAACGCATTAACTGTCCGGAAAAAAGATGACGCAACCTGTATTTTCATGACGTCAGTAGACAAACAAATGTTGAATTGCATAATTATGGTTATGTTTTAGAAAATATTAAGTATTGCAAGTTATAAAATGAAGATATTTTAATCGATGTTCAAATTTTCATCCTTGGGAACGCATTAATTGTGAAGAAAATGTGTACAAAAGTTTCTCCATTGGAAGTATAGGAAGCAAAATTACTTGACGTCCACCTTAAAGTAGCAATTCTTGTTTGTATGTATGTATGTACATTTTATTTTGAAAACGGCTCTAAGAATTTTGATGAAAGTCATTAACCTACCGTTTTCTGGTACATGAAATCGATTTAGCTTGATCTCGACTTTAGAAGAATTCGTTTAGTGGGTTAAATAACCACCCCGAATTATAACGTTTTTAGTGATGGCGTTGTTCCATTAATGTTGCCAATGCTTAGAAATCTTATGACGTCACAACTCGCGTTTGAGAATGTTGGCGCGCGGTCACGCCATCTGCCTTATTACGTCACGCGTTGTGTGCGTATGTCCGTCCGCACTATAACTCGCGTAACAACCGTTGGATTTCGATGAAATTTTAGTATGTGGTAGGGGATCACCTGGGAAGGAACCCTTTTTAAAGTGAACGAAATGGGGCCAAAGTTCAATACATAAGAGAGGGATCCATTCCACTGCTGTTATGCGCCATAACTAACGTAAAAAAGGTTCGATTTCGACGAACTTTTAGTATGTGGCAGGGGAGAAGCTGGCGACAAACCTTATTAAAAATAGGCGAAATGGGGTCAAAGGTTAGGACACAGGTGCAGGATCTATTCCATAGCCATTATGCATCATAACTTAGGTAAAAATGCTTCGATGGCGAGAAAACTTTATCATGTTATTTCGGAGGTATACCAAGTCGGTTCTGTTGAATATCATCGAAATAGGATCAAAGGTCAGGGCACACGACCGAGATTTACTCCACAGACATTATTCTCATAACTTGAGTAATGATTTCTGTAATGTTGGAAAGCCTATTATAATCAATGCATTGCATGATTTTACTAACTTGTTAGATATCTGACATTACATCCTACAGTCGAATTGCGTATTTAAGACTTACAAAAATTTCTAAAGAAATATTTGCCTAAATTATGTGCAGTCATTTCTTATCTTATTGCAGCTTTTCGCTTTTTGTGACAAAGTGCAGAAAATAATTGGTGAGCCTTAATTAGACACTGAATGGGTTTCATAAGAAGAAACCCACATTTTTTACATCACTTTTTGAAGGCGCATGTTTCGGAGTAGATGCTTTTTAATCGAGCTGTAAAGCAATTTCATGACACTCACACGCAAATTTGACAGCAGCACAAAATTTTTTGTATATATCAGAGATTGCAAATTAGACGATGGCAAAACATTTTTCCGTGTGTGCTAGAGTATGTGAGTTGTGCCACTAACCTTACTCCAAATTATTTTTCGCCAGACCAATGCGCAAGAGCTGACAAAAATGAATTGGATTTAACCAAACACTATTCTTTTAAATCATTTGCAGGCCAAATTCCGCACGTAATCTCGCTTCCTTGTAGTATGGGTCTAAAAGAGAAAGACGTGATTTCACTTGGAAAGTGTAGCTTCTTGTATTTGCATCATAGCATGATACGTATTACTTTTATAAAAACGTTTTAACCAGCATAAGTATTAATCGAATTTACTTATTAAAAAGCAATGCCGTAATTTAAACCTGAAATGTGTTTTTTCAAGCATAATTCGGTTTCTCCTAGGACGGCGTTATCATACTTGCGTCAATTTCTTGAAAATATTAATAGAAATATGTTCAATTTACCTTATTCCCTGAAGTCACAATGACGCGATCCTATCCAAATTGCAATGAGGAAATTCATGCGGACATTAATTATCACCCCAGGTCTGGTACAGTGATGGAGCATTCGTGAATGATTTGTTCATAACAAATGAATTATCACGTAGAACAGATCACTTTCAGCGATGTGAATAGTCATTTAATCTGCCATTTCTGCACTACACAATGGAAATGCAAAACTTTTAACTTTATTCGGCTGCTATGTGTGCAGAGAGGAATATCTGATAAGAAATGTTATTTAGAAAATTAATAAGTGTCAATCTTTATATGAGTGTTCAAATACAATCAGCTAGGAAATGATCGTGAAACGTACGATTGGTTATGACACCTGTACGGCATACATCTGAATAATGTTTCCAAATCGGCCGCAATGATACGGTTCGTGGCAAATCAGTTATCGTGAATGCGAATAATGAAGAGGTAGATTTATTGTGTGTAGTTCACCAGAAATTAGTGTGGTTTCGAAAGAGTGAGTATATTTGAGGAGGATGGATGGCTGTAGAGAATGATTTGCAGAATAAGCATAGTAATAAACTGAAATATGTCGTTATATTTCTGAACGACTGTATTGCGTAAATGAAAAGTGTACTCCCAATATGTAATGATTTATTGTGTGCTATTTTGTCGGTTTACAAACCAGACGCAAACCGACAAAATAGCACATATCTAAATAACCCTGGTAAGCCAAACAATTTACAAAATAGCATTTCGTCAAAATAAAATCGTATATATGGTGCATAATATGTGTAGGTTCACCTATCAGATTGCCAAATAAAATAAAAAGGTAAGCATTTTATAAGGCAAAACTAACACTTATTTCAATGAATGAAATACGGGATTACACCACTGTACATCTTCTAACTTTGTATTATAACACTTATTTGATTAACTGAAAAAAATTGGGTCGCAGAAACAAATATGCAGCACAATGGAGCATTTTACATGGCGTAATATTTCGAAATTCACATCTCAAAGGACAAGTAATTTACGTGAGAAACAAGGTGCGTAGATGTGAAGGGATTTCAGTGATATGTTTAGTAAAAAAAGTATACTCGAAAAATAAATTCCCAAACATAAGCCCAAGCTAAAAGCTTATAATATTACATTTTAGTTTAGTCTTCACTTTGACATATGAAATCAGGATAACTCAGGACAGAAATAATGCACTTTTGCTAGAAGTTATTCACAGCTGAAAATGCCCAAAAGTGTCTCTGTAAGACGCGATGCTAATTGTTAAAAGGCCATTGAATTGCTATGTTTACAGCAAGCATGAAGAGTAAATATGTGCGAGTGTCGGAGATACCTGCTACTCTAGAAAGAGCGTCGGGGGTCAAGAGGTCACCGGAGGAGGGAAGCCAAAGGCAGTGTGCAACTGAGATCAACCGAAAAAGGTCTAATCCGTTGACGACACGGATTTAGGAGATTCGGAGTGAATTTCTTCGACACCACTGGGACCGGGATATATTGATGCCCAGCCATACTTCTGGATAAAAACAGAGAGAAAGAAAGAAAAAAGAAGGTCCAAATTTACCAGCGGCTCTCTTTCCCGTCCAGCGGCTTGACCCCCCTTTTGCTGCGGGAATCTGCTGTTGACCGCCTCGTAACCAACTCTGCGCGTGTTTCTTCCAAAGACGTGAGTGCGTGCTGGTGCGTGCGCCATCTAAATGCTGCTTATTGCTTGCCAGTTCTTCAACGTGTATTTAAAACATATGGATTACCTATCAGCCATGATGGATACCTATCTTTAAGTACATTGTGTTCCTTTGTCAATCTAACAGGACTGTACGCTAAGCAGAGTGGACTACCATTTACGGAGCGCAGATCTGACTTTTTGAACTGCTATTGCTAATATTGGGACATGTGCTTGCCCTTCTTGCTCACAGCTAAAAGCGTAAAACGGAACCTACAGTGTAAATGATAAGTAAATAATATGTAAACAGTTGCAAACAATTAAATGTGCCTATGTTGTCATAAGTCCGAAGCTTGTCAGTACTAGTCGCTTGTTCTCCACCAGATATTCAATGCCCGGAGCTATCCGTCAGAGCGTTCTTGGTTTTTTTAGAGGTATTCATATCCCAGGGGCTGCTGTAACAGCATTAATTTCTGAACGAATATTGCATGTAAACTGAAGTCATGTTTCTGACCAAAGAAGCGTTTTCTAATTTTTAAACCCTAAGTATTCTCAACAATTTGAAGCATGTTTGTGGAGGAACAGTGGAATATTTTTGTGTCGAATTTAGAAATGATTTTTTTACTTTTTATTTTTCCTTGTATTATATTATGATTTTGTTGCTCTTTTCAACGAATGGCCTGCCATTGGACTGCATTGTTTCCTTTGAAACAATGCTGCAACCTCTTGGAAATTCTTCGCATGGTAAGTACTCTATGTAGAGTAAGATGCCAGAAGGAAGACAAAGAATATGAAGAATTCCTTACCTCCCTTGCCGTAACATATTCATATTAATATTTTATATTTGTAATATTCGCATGCAATTGCTAAAACGTTTTTTTCCAGTTCTAAGAATCGGAAAAGTCAGATGTTAGTCGGTCAAAGAAATCTGAAGTGTTCAAAACTATTTGCTCTGTTGTTATTCTTTATTACTGTGGTTTATACTTTTCTGTTGATGGATCATAAACATTGAGGAACACTTATGTGCAGTCATTTAATAAATTAAATAAGATAATTTCAGAATATGCGGTAAAGTTGTTTATTGTAATCATGATAAAATCAAAATGTATGGCAAGAGTGACAACATAAGTGTGAAACAATTGTTACACGAAATAGTTTCCGAAAACAATAGTCATTTTGTGAGATGGGCCTAATTGAAACTAGACAATCTTTCGTAATTGATTTTGAAATTTTCAGTAATAAGTAAGAAAACATAATTATTTAAAAACACGATTAGGTAAAACTTATTTTATGCAACAATTCTGTGAGGAATTCCTACTAATTCAATTTATTTAAGGAGGTTTTAGAGATAAACACTCCACGGTGCATCAACTCTCTAGAATAACTGAAATATGTGCTGAAGGAATATTAAAAAAAGAACACACAGTAGCCATATTTCTGGATGTGGCAAAAGCATTCGATAAATGCCCACATGAGGCCATTATCTACAAGCTAATAGCACATGATTTCCCACCCTGGATTATTCATATTATCAAATCATACCTCACTAACAGAACATTTTGTGTAAAAATCAATGGGAAAAATCGTTTTAAAAAAATTGAAGCTGGTGTACAGCAAGGCAGTGTACTCGCACCAACGCTGTACTCTATTTTTACGTCAGACTTTCCGAACTATAATAACAGGAATCTGACTACAGATCTCTATGCTTACGACACTGCACTTGCTTATACTTCCAAAAATAAAAATCAAGCAACTTTCATGTAGCAACATTATGTGGAATAACTTGAGAAGTATTTCACAAATTGGAAAATCAAAATCAACACTGAAAAAACGCAAGCAATTCTATTTTCTAGGATTAAACATCAATACAATCTAGACTTTGAAATAGAAATGTATAAAAAAAATACCTTGGGTAAAAGATGTTAAATATTTAGGACTTCTTATGGACCGCAACCTGAACTGGAACAAGCATATTAAAGAAACTCTGACCAAATCTCTTAAGATCAGAGCAAATCTCCAGCCAATAATAAAAAATAAAAGGCTTAGCAGGAAAAATAAAACTTTGATATGAAAAGCCTGTATCAGCCCTGTTATTATTTATGCCTGTCCTATCTGGGGTAACTGCAACAAACAGCAGAAAAATCAGATTACCTCATTTCAAAATAAAACCTTACGTTATATGGTAGGACTTGATGTAAGAACTTCAAACCATGCTATCCGAAGCATGCTAAATACTAATGCTATCCATTATACGATGTATGACTTAGCTAAAATATACTATGAAGAAGCTAAGATTCATCCTAATCCACTGGTCAGTGAGGCCATTAAATATACTGTCAATGAAACTGACAGTTATAAAATGCCAAAAGCTATCTTGAATAAAATTCCAGAAATGAACCCAATTCACAGCTACCCTAGCAAAAAAAAAAACAAACAATAATTGGGACTGGTGTTCAGAAGGTATTCTTTATATGAGAAGAATTGCTGTTAAAAAAATACGGCTATTTTAATTGCCGAACTCTGTTTTGAAAAAAGAAATACTTCACACATGGGAAGAATGTTTGCTAAAAAAAAAAAAAAACAGGCTCTTTTAGGGGACAAACTTGTGTTGCAAAAAGAAAAATATTACAGTCCACATATATGAGACTGGCCCAGAAACAAGGTACTATGGTTTTTAAAAAAAAGTACCAAACTCCCCTCCAGCCAGTGGAAAAAAATTTCATTGAAAAGCCCATGAGAAGATAGGCAAAAAGCCGACTCCTGCACGGGAAATGAGCAAACGACAACTGTGTGGTTTAAGGTGCCTTGCAACACATGGTTCATGGTTTTGTGAGAAAACTGGATGTTTGTCTGTCGGATTTTTCTTGTGCGGCTCTTTTTTTTTTTTTTTTTTTTTATTAGGCACCCATTTTTCCTGTCCTTTTCCCCGATTCCTGCGGCCTGACGTTGGCTGCGGGATAAACTGCTTTGATCGATTTGATGCAGGTAAGTACGTAGGGTAGCTTACAACTTCAATACTTAACGGAAGAAACCGCATACTCCTTTTGCTTTAATTTTTATGTACTATTCTTTCATGCTGTTCTATCAGGGAATTATGTTCCCAATTATCTGATCTTCTTCTTTTTCACCTGACAAAAGGCGCAGAGCGCTGTAGGTTTGGGTCTCTCAACCTCAGATAGGAAATCTCTCTTTTCGGTTTAAAACTTATTTTAGTTACCAAAGAAGAGCTTTACTGTTCTCACGTTTCAAAGCTGCTTTCCTACGATGTCATATGATGTAGTATACATCAGTGCAAATATTAAAATAAAACATTTCAAGTTTTGAAATACTAATAACAGAATAACTTAATTGACGATTAATTAAGAGAACATTGTTCGTACATTTCATAATCAACTAAAAGTTCACAGATGTGTTTTCTTTTAAATTATTCAACATTGATTCCAGTAAGTCATACTGACAATATAATGCTCAGTGAGAGCAAAGGACGAGATGCAGTCACCTAGAATTGTAAAATCTCGAAATTTCTGGATAATGTTTAATGCTTGATGATATGTTTTGATGTTGTTGATGTTTTTGCTTGGGGATTTAACGATCACCGTCAGCAACTCGATGGAATATAAGAAGTCTTTTGTCCCTAATTTAAGGTAACTGGATCCAAAAAAAGGGACAGTTGTAGTGCCGTAACATAAATATAGCATAAATGCCTCACCAAGATCCTAACAGGGATCCATCTGACGAATAGTCGCGATCCAGCACTTAGACAACGTTATGTTTTTATTGTAGATGTGGTTCATATATTCAACCTCCTGAATATTATGATCCTCGCTGGTTTGGATGTTTCTTCAACATGACGGATCTCAATTACTTTGCTTTCAAGGTCTTTGCCGCCACAGAGGCTCAGTAGTCTGGGCCCGTTGTTTACAAACATATCGTTGAAAACAACTATATGAAAACAAATTTCATTATTTTCGAATCCTGGTGAGGTATTGTCGAGGAGCTTCAGTTTGTCTCTCGGTCACGGCATGCATCTTCCCCATCATATTTATGCCTACTATGTTATTGTTATAGCTAGGGTCTGTCGTCTGTTGAGTCTTGCTCTGGAGTGGTGATCTGTTGGCTGTTTTTATTGCCTTGGTTATAGCTGTAGGATGAAAGAATTCAGTCTCTGCTGCCATGCACTAGACTAAACATCGTCTTGGTTGAGGGATTAACTATTAGGTGTGCATGCAGGATATTTTATCACCAGCTTTCCCTGTTTTCTGCCTGGAATATGTCGCCAGATGCATCCATCCATGGGCGCAAGTTTCTGTTGTTTCCACAGTGGTCTTCCTTCCTCTTCTGACTACTGGTCCTGGAGCTTGGGTGTGCTATGGGAATGACCATAGCTATGGAAGTTACTCTCTGTTCCTTCTTCTCCTTTCCTCGCAGTTTTATAGCCTTACCAATGCATTTGACAGACCACCTCTCTAATCTTGTCTCTATACTGGAAACCACTCGCTTGGCTTAATTTGTTCTTCCTAAGCCTTGTAGTATTGTACACGCTCTTCAGCTTGATACTAATATTTTATTTAGCCAGAGAAGATCTTAACGGTACAATAAGCCTGCTGCTGTTGTTCTTCTTGGATAAATAGATATGGTTTTCTACAAACTTTGAAATTTAGTTTTATTGGCAGCTCTGGCCACTAACATCATTGTATAATCATGTCTCGAGTACTTGTTGACTTGCATTTGCATTTGTTGGTATTATCTGGTTTCTTTTTGCTCTGTGGTTGCTTTTGCTCTGGATCCTCTATTAGTAATTATTGGTGTAGAGGGAGAAATCGGCTCTTGGTTCCTGCGTTTAAGGGTCTTTCTTTTCGTAAGTGTTTTCCCCGGAAGTTTCAAAAATCAACCTTGGTGGGACTGCTGGGCCCCCTTTTTTCCTGTGTGCTTGGATTGGTTTTTCCTTATTTATCCCTGATTCCCACTTTTTCAAGGGTTTACTGTGTGTCCATTTCTGCGTTGCGGATCTGCCCTTTTTCTTGATTCGTCTTCTATTTTTTAACTGTTAAGTTAGATCACTTGCGGTTTGTTCCTACTGGATCACCTGTTCGCCCTGATATTCGGTTTCTTGCTGAGATGGTTGCCTTTGTTGGCTGTTTGTGCTGTCCCATTACTTTACAGGTTAGTAAGTCCCCTCTCGGCGTTTCCCGGTCCAGGGGGTTTGTTAGGTTTGCTGGTTTCAAGAAGTCCTTCTGGTTCTCTACTTCATTACACGGTTTTCGTCTGCTTCCCCTCCATGGGGCCGCACATTACTTTTCCCGATTTTGTCTTGCTAGGCTTAGGTCACGCGGCTTCGAATATGACTCTGTTGAAATTGGGCTCTGTTGTTGTGGTATCCCCCATCTTCTATGGGGCTACTTTTATTCGCTTGGGGTTTGTTTTTTTCCTTCTTTGGGAGGTTTAATATGTCTGGACGTTGTCATCACCTTATGGGTGTAAACGTACATGTGAATTGCTTTAGACCGCAATATTCATATCGCTTATTTCGTGAATCTTTTACTACTCTTTGGAACTACTAGCCATGTAATATGTTTGTACATTGTCATCCCCTTATGGCCGCCCCGGTGGCGCAGTGGTCTAAGCGATGGCCTCTGATCATTCGTCCGAACGGGGTCCGGGTTCGAATCCCGGTGAGGCATGGATGTTGTGTTTGTCTTACGGCACTGGTTCTCTCCCTTCCCTGGAACCAGTGACCCTAAATTAGGGACGGGCGACTGCTTATAGCCCATTGAGTTGCTCACGGTGGTCGTTAAACCTCCAATCAAAAAAAAATAAAAAATCCCCTTATATGTGTAAACGTATATATGATTGATTGTTTACATTGGAATTGTTCTCCCCTCACACTTTGTGAGCGTTTCTTATTTGGCATGTTTAAATCCACCTAACTGTTAATGATCCATTTTTACATCTGGAGACTCAAATATGTATGCAAAATTGTAAGTACTTAAAGTGTACCTTCTGGACCTGGCTATTTGTCAAGCAAATTGTGTTTAAACACAGAAAAACAAATTGGTGTTCATTGCATTTAACAAACGAATAAAGAAAAGAATTGTACCATTCCGTCGTTATTCTTTTATTTCCAAAGGAAGAATTGTGTAATATTGATAAAAAGATCATGCACTTGGTTCGTTATCTGTATTTCCTCACGATGGTTCATGGTTTTCAGTACATTTTTATTTCCTATGTTATTTTACGTGTCACTGCAGTGTTCTTGAAGCGAAACTTCCATAAATTAGAATGTTCACAAATGGGAGTAGTGGAATGATATCTAAACAAGGAAGGTATACAAGTGGGCAACATGATATTATTTCTCTGATCACGCACCTCTTTAAGAGTGAGGCTCATCTTCAAAAATGCCCATAAACAAATAATGCATTTAGTAGTCCATAATCGCATTACATTCACCGTCCATTTACAAGCTATCAAGTCCAATTTTAAGGTGCAATAAAAAGAAATTAAGTTTGGTTTGCCTTTTTTAGTTTTAGCTTGCGCTAATTAAGAAGAAAAACGAGGGGTATCAGAGAACGACAATGTAAAAAAATAAGAGTACCGGTAATAAAGTTAGCTAGAAGAATGGTGGGAATAACAAGAAGAGACAGAGTTAGAAATGAACATACAAGAGAAAACAGGAATTATAGATATTATGAAAATAATGAAACAATTAAAGTGGAGATGGGCTAGACATGTTAGAATACTGAAAGAGTGACACGATAAATAACAGAATGGCAACCGAGACATGGATAGAGACGCAGGGGGCGCCGAAGAACAAGATGGGGAGATGCCCTTCAGAAATTTAAAGGTGCTTAATCTACGGATCGAGGAAGATGGATAAGCCTGGGGGAAGCCTGTACCTTGCAGTGGGTGCCAACAGGCTGAGAAGAAGAAGAAATACTCAGAAGGAAGTAGTGGTATACATATATTTTTTGAAGTCCTTTACGAACCTCCAAAGCAACAATGCGTCCTTGAGCACCTCCACTAAACAGAACCACGCGTTACTTTAATAAATACCAAAATACTTTTACAAGTCACCTTTGATTCGGATGCAATTACAGAAAAACCACTGGGAAACTGTGCCGCAATTGTTGGAATTAGGAACTGGCGGTTTTCAAAACCTTTCAAAACATTTATAAAAAGTTTTTCTGTCTAAAATAAATAAGATGATCTTCCAACGTTTAAGGTTTTTTCCTCCCAGGTGCATCATAAAAAATTCTAATTTGCCTAAAACAGAAAAAGAACCCGCGAAAGTACATTACGTCTGTGGTTCTCAAATTACTTTAACCCACGGAACCTTAAGAAATACCAGTCCAAATACCACTAACACCAAACTTGAATTTCAAATTTTTGTCATCTTCGATGAAAAGAAATATAATTGAATATCAGGTAAAAAAGTAAGTAAAGAATAAAATGGGTATCAGCATTTATTTGCAGATTTTGTACGTTACGTACAGAAAATCGAATGATATAACTTTTATTTGTCTTATTACTTGTCTATGTACATTTATTGATCCTCCTGGGTAAAAACAAATAATGTTAGCCGTTAATTCAAAACGATCAGAATAAAAGTCATTATAACTACTGGAGTATATTTAAAGACCATAGTATTGTAATCTGAAAAATATTTTCAATTTTCTGCACCCAAGTAAACTAATGGCATTTCACCAGCCCCCCACCACGAATTTTTTTTTAATTTTTCAAACACTGTTCGTTTGTACCACGTATGAACCGGAATGGACTCCGTTTTTTTCGTTTTAACCGCAATAGTTTTGGAGATATTTAAAAAACAAAGTGGGGAAAAAATTAAGAAAAACAAAGTGGGGGATGGTGAAATGATAGCCCCCCCTCCCTATCACGTAATTTAAAAATGTTTTTGGCACCACTCATTTGTACCACGTATGAACCGGAATAAACGCCATTTATTTCGTTATAAAAAAAAAATTAAATTCCGTGAGGAGGAGGGTGAAATGCACCTCATTAAACTAGGCAAAACATTAATGCGGTTCAGCTTACAGACAATGGACATGTTTTTAAAAGGCTATGTTTGATGCTGGATAATTGGTGCCGCATGGCTACTTTCGGAATTAAATATTTTTTTCTTTTTTTTTCTAGCTCTTTTTGCTTTGTGTTCGTGTATAAGTATTTCGCAAGTGCTGCATCGGAGAGGTGTTTTGAAATAAAGGGCAGGAACAGTTTCACAGACTGCTTTGCAATTTCTGGGTATTCATTCCTGAGCTTGGACCAAAATTCAAATTAAGTCATATGTCTGAAAATGTGATGTATGTTTAAGTCCACAGCTGTGTCGATATGCTGTTAACGGATTTATGTGAGCAGTACGTCCAAACCTTTAATTTAGGATGCGAATGAATTTCGGAGACATCTCACTTCTCTGTATATGTATACATTATTTTGGAGAAATGAAATATTTTTTGATTGGGTCTTATGGCCTAGGAGATGGGCGATTATTTCTGAATCGAATCCTAACGAAAAAGGAGTTTCTGATCCATATAGAAAATTAAAGAGTGTAAGGTAACATTTATTATTTCCTCTCTTATCACATGATCTTGAAAACTGGATTTTTTAAAAACTTTCCTAAATTCTATATTAAGCTAAAAATAATATTACAAATATGACCTAATTTCATAGTCTCAGTTCATTGAGACACAAAACGCTGTTAGCAATATAGGGTAAATATTGCAAGCACTAGGGATCAAACAGGCGTGACAAAGGATTTACTGAAATTTAAAAAATAAACGTGATATAATTCCGTACGGTGAAGTGCCAAACCAGAACTCTGCTCTAAAGCATCCACCCTACCACTGTGTGAAACAAAATATGCTTGAATCTGCTTTCCAGTTCTTAACGAAGAACAATGAAATGACTATAATTCATAGATCTAGGATTAATGGGATTCAATATTTGTAAAATCTTACTGTGAATATCTTGATGGTTCATTGATATTATACACTTCTGCCAGAACCTAAGAACGAAAACAACGAAAGGTTAGAACCGCAAAATCAAATACAACAGTTTGTGGCAATTAGCATAACTGAGTTCGTTCAGCAGAAAGGTGGTGCACATGCAAAATGTAGAATCGTGCGCACAAATATCACGTGGTATCACACAAAAAGAAAAAAAGAGAAAAGGGCGCTGCAGACGATTCGATTTTTAAGGAAAATCTGGACGTGAAGTCATAAAAGTAATTAGGTGTAATTTATGTTATGTCTGAGAGACATCATCTAGATTCTAGATGATTTCATGTGGGTAAATATTATCGGGAAGCTTGACGAAAGCCGCCGAGATTGAGTGATGTTGACAGGGAATTTGCAATCGTGTTTAGGGTGGTAACAAGTATATATGGAGCTTTTGAAACAAATGGAATGCGTTCCATACAATTGCTAGGGTGTCGCCCTCGAATGACGACCAATTTTAACTCCAAGGCTTGTCAGCTTGCGAGTTGCCCTCAGTAAAGTACAGGAACACGGATATCGCGAAAACCTTTGGCAAGAAATTGCGACATATAGGGATATAGGACCTGGCTGCTTGTCGTGCGTCCTGCTACTCAGAGCCCAACGTAGCGCTCGTTTACAGTGGTGTCCAATGCACAGAAAGTGTACACATTAATGAGCCAATGTTCTCTTCACAAATGAGAGTCGTTTCAGTTTGTCCTCCGATCCTAGACGTTAGTTGATCTGACGTGAAAGTGTTACTGTATGCCAACACGAGAATGTGCAGGAAAGGGACACATACGGCGATGGCGAAGACATGGTGTGGAGACGCATCATGATTAACCAACGCACCTAGCTACAGGTGCTGGAAAATGGCACTATGATGGGGGAACGGTAACGCAACGAGGTTCTAATTCATGTTCAACTATTCTGTGGTACCGGAGGCGAAGACTGGACGGAAACGCGACACCTCAACTAACGAAGGCAGTGTAGACACTTCTGAAGACCGAGGATATTCATTGCATCGAATGGCCAACATGCACACCAAATCTTAACTCCATCGAACTTGTCTGGGACACAATGGGAAGAAGCAGTGGTGTTCCAAACCCTATCGAGGAAACAGATGTGTCTTATCCGTGCACTGAGGGAGGAATTGGCCAGTATGCTTTAGGAATTCCTGGGTCACTTGGTGCTCAGTATGCCATGACGTTGCGAGAGTTGCATCGCAGTTGAAGTGCACATATTCTATACATACTGAAATGTCTCTTTGCCTGGTTATCGGTAAGCACATCACATTCATTCCACAATTATTACGTACTTCATGAATTTTTAAAATTTGTGATAACAGTGCAATTTGTGTTTCATTTATAAACTTGTTTTGTGTCAAAACTAATTTGGAAGATGTTAATCCGTTTATTGGTGTAAATTCGAAGCGGGTGTTAAGTCAGATAACATCCGAAAACTCGAAAACTTGAAACATTCATCGCCCTAAAGCGGGAATCGAATCCGCGTCTCCCCAAAAGGGCCCAAGTATGCTAACCACTGCACCACTAAGAACGACCAACATTCAAGTTTCCTTGTAATTTTAATATAATCATCACATGATTCGCTAGTCAATGCAACCGGAATTCACATACAACAAATCTGGAGGTTTTTGAATGCCCGTAGCCGCAGAATATCACTGAATGAAATTGGTTTGTGTTTTTTCATGTGTTCGTATGCCGTAAAATAATTATTTCCAATATGGCTGCTGTCATATTTTGCTTTTCTTATGGAGATAAAGTGTAATCCGTACTTAAGTTTGGTACACCAGTGTTCTCACAACTATTTGTTTGCGAGCATCTTTAAAGGTCAGCCAGAGCTAATTAAATGTTATTAAACATATTGAGAAAAATTACGTAAATCCGTTTGGATCAGCAGGATTTACAACAAACCTGGAACCGTAAGTAAAATATCATAGTATTTTTTCTTTATTTTGCATTTTTCTGATTTGTAATCCGAACAGAATTTGTAGGATATTTTATGCTATCTGAAATTTTATCAGTTTTTTCACTAAATCGGCCCATATTTCCTTCTTCATTAAACTCCAAGATACCACGTTTTGACCAGTTATCCCCTGTTACAACAAACACAAGGACGTAAAAAAGAAGTTCCACAAACAATGACATAACATCAAATGAAATAAAACCTACGGCTAACCAAAATCTGACTTATATCCCTAGTGTATTAAGTGATACTTTGGGACCTCACTCTCCTTACGGCGCTGGTAGAATTTATGTACTAAACTATCAGGAGCGTTAATCATTGAAGCTTTAGGAAGTGAGGCATTGAACGGTGCTTTCCGTGTTTGGTGAAGGGCCAACAGGCGTGGCACTAAGAATGAGGAACCTAATGGAGTACAGAAGCGTTTGATTGTCGGTGCGAGTTGTCAATGGTCGAATGATTAGTAACAGATGTCGCTGCACGAAATTTCATTCCCACTTGCACGTTTCCCAAGGCCAATGCTGTTTTCTCTACTTAACAATATTTGGCGGAAAAATGCACCCTCGAAGTATTTTCAGATACATTGCTCTAAATGAGGTAGAGCTTACGATATTAGATATTATAGAAAAGTAGTTGAATAAAAACAAATATTTATATAATTTAATTTTCGAAATAAATACCGCAAATAAAATAAACGAATTAAATTCTTGAAGTTAAATGAATAAAACTTATAATTGATAACTTTCTTCGACCATATGGCAGAGTGTGAAAAATGATGCTTACGGATAAACTCAAACCGACTTATATCCCGATCTTATCCCGTGACACACTGACACGACAATTTCTCTACGGGGCACTCTGCACTTTAACACTGCGCTTCTAGAGAAGTCACCATCAAAGCTTCACGAAGTGAGCCATTGATCTGTGCTTGCGGTGTTAGGTGAAGAGTAAAATGGGATAGCACTAAGAATGAGGAAGCTTCTGCATTGAAGCCGCGGTGGTCTGTGCGACCGCTCAGATGGGTCCTTAAATATTGGGATTCGGTGGCTTTCAATTTGATCTCTGACATACTAAAGTAGAAAATGTTTAAATCCTGAGGATGTAGTGCCTCATTTGAAATGTTTCGAAAAAAGAACAGCATTCTGTCTAGCCTTAATATTTAGTTAATATTCTATTTGCCTTTATCTTACGACATTCGCGGCTAGGGGGGGGGTCATAAGGCGTCAACATATGACTGGCAAATATATATTTGATTTTACGGTACATTCGTAGCATTTGGGTTTGTGGTAATTGAAAACAAAGTCTTCTGAAGAATACTGCATTCGAAAAAGCTCCTTCCGTTATGAAAAGGACTTTAACTTGCGCTGTGAATGTGAAAATTTTGGTACATGCTTTTGCTGCTGCCCGTGAAGAACAATGTCTATTATTGATCTGCAAATATTGCGGTTTCTCAACAGCCGTATGTACCGCAATGTTCTAAATTGTTTACCTGAACATAATTCTCGTTTTTATAGAAGTCGCAAGCATAAATATTGCACAAGATCGTTTTGAAGCAGAACACTTTGCTTAATATATATGGCAAATTGGCTTTAAATGTGTTTCTTTAACAATGCTGCAATACGAAAAATCTGCAGAGTGTACCTTTTTGGATTATTATTTAAAACAGAGAAAGAGTAGAGTTGTGATATGCATACAAGCTGTAGAGACAGCCATGGGCATTTAAAATTTCGGACTTCTGAAAATGTGCGACAATGAAATGCTTTGGAACGGCCGTTTTCAATTCAACTACGAAAGTTACCACAGTTCAACATCTTAAGGAAACGAGAAAGAACTTGTGTTGAAATTTAGATGAACACTTAAAGTCCATAAAAAAAATTAACGATTTAAATAATAATTTTATTTTCTAACGAGAATACCGAACACTAAATTTTAAAACCCAAAGATAAACATTCATCTGCTGCAATTTAAGTTCAGATACGTATATAGTACAATTTAAAGTTTTGCAAAGCGATTTTTGTTAAATTACTTTCGATAATGACATTGTGTGATACTTTTCTGTTTGCTTAGCGGACCGCGGATGGCCTACTATCGAACCTGAGACTCCTTCGTGACTGTCGCGGAGGATTGTAGGTTCGATCCTTGGCAGGTACGAACGCTCGAACCATTAAATATACACCGTGCTTCGTATGGGCACGTTAAGCAGTCGGACCTCGGGTGCTGACCCTCCGGTTATAAATAAGACCGTCTTCCTCCCCCTTTCTACCTCACTTCCATGTCACTTTCTTGTCCAGCACTCCAGCCCAAATCTCTTAGCTTCCTGTTTCTAAGGGGTGTTTAAAACCTGGGGTCAGGCACTCCCTTCCTAAAATCCTGTACATGTGATCATCTGATCTGTCTGTTTAGCTTTCGCAGCTGAAATTTTGTGTTATCAAAATGCACTAAATTTTCCAACACTTGAACTTAAAAAAGAGTGAATGACTTGCACGTGATTATGTCCATCATAGAAAGCAGCAGCAGTTGATTTATTCAATCAAACCAATTATGGAAAATTGAATGACTGAAGTTTGTTTCGGGTGCCTCAATCAATTGGAAATCGCCCTTGAAGTTGTTCAGATATCCCATGTGCTTTTTCTCAAATGTATCGCTAGACCGCTGACTAGCCCATGCTATAACTGATTCTTATGTAACAATGCCTTCAGAAGATGTTTACAAAGTGCGAATCATGTTTTACTTCTATCTTTATTTTTGAAGAAAGGCTATTTTAGATGCCATGAGAAAACTACTGTTATTCACAAATGCGGAGATACAAGCATTGTTCATTTTTATGACATTTTTCATACAAGGATTTATTTATATATATAATTATACTTTGAACCGTCGTGTGGTATGCTGGTGAATTTTGACCCAGATAAGTTTTTCCATCATTCCTGCTCTCACATAGTTTGCCCAGTGCGCTTAATCATTCTTGACCTTATCTATTTTATACTTCTTTGTTTAAAAATGTTAAAATAATATGTTTGTTTTTAGTAGTTTTGCGGCGGTGAAAATTGTAACAAACAAGGTGTTGGGGTCACTTTTATCCTTGTTAATTATAAATTTTAAATGGCGTTACGGCTTCTTTCATCAAAAAGACTGAACAAAGGATTTTACAAATTTATTGCTGAAGCATTTGCTTTTGTGTTTTTAGGGTGTGTGAATCCGGTTATTAAAAACAATTAATTTGGAAATCTATTAATTGAGAAAACTGAGACCCGCAGGATATTATAGTTGTTACTTGAGGATATTATTCTGGGTAGAATATTATTTTTGGTATTCGATGGTATTTGACTAGCTGAGGCCGGCACGGGGAAGGTTCAATGCAGCGAAGTTGGGGGCTCGAACATATCAACGACGAACACACGGTAAAGACATCATCCCCACGCCATAGAGTTGGCAAACAAAACTGGTCTATATCACGATATTTTGCACATCATTTGAACTAGGTGCTATATCAAAGGTGATCTGCAAGCGCTGTCCATCGCCGTTTTCTACAGAAATTTTTAATTTTTCTGTCGGCTTAAGAAATCTGTCTGTGAGACTTTCCGTTTTATGCAATAGGCTAATAAAAATTAATTTCTAGGAAAATCAAAAATTTATAGAGGGCATAAAGAAATTATTGATGGTTGTGAATTGGCGTCTTTATTTGCACATGGAGGAAGACCTTAAATGAATGTTACAGAGGTAAACATCAATACGACAGGTGTTATTTTGCGGGAAGTGAGGCGCATGCCAATTTGATTTACCGAAGATATGTTTCATATTTCATCGAAGATAATGTTCAAATTTCATCGAAGATAATGTTCAAATTTCATCGAAGATAATGTTCAAATTTCATCGAAGATAATGTTCAAATTTCATCGAAGATAATGTTCAAATTTCATCGAAGATAATGTTCAAATTTCATCGAAAATATGATTCAGAATTTTACCCGATCATTTCGGAATGAAGCAAGCTTGTTCAATTCGGGTTCCGCATTTCTTTGCATATCCGGGTAAATGCAAGGCCACATATGGCTAATTGTGTCTTTTTATATTTGGAGAGAATAAATAATAAATTATTGCCCCAACCTGCATTACAGTCCAGACTTGTCACAATGTGGTTTCTAGGTGTTCCCCATTTGAGGAACGAAATTACGGGGACGACAATTTGAGACTGATCAACAACTTATTATAGCTGCGTAGGGGTGTATCTACAGCATTTCAGAAGATATCAAAAACGGGGAGGAACGTTGGGACAACTGCATTCGATGCAACGGGAAGTATTTCGAAAAAGATGACCACTTCCTTGGTAATTAAGGTTCGCATGTTGCTGTTTTCTTACAAAACTATTCTTAGTTGTTTTCGGCGATACATGTAAGAAGCCAATATCCGATACATTTTATGACGTAGATTCGATACATTTTTTTTGGAAATTGGACACCAATATGGCCAACCAGAATTATCCTTAAATTTCCTCATTTAGGTATTCCAAAATAAATTTTGCTGTCTTTCGGAAACAGACTGGGGGAACCCAGGAATCAACAAACTGCACTTTCACAACCGCTGCTCTTGAGGAATATGACTTTTTTTCTTGAAAGTATAAAAATATCTGTTTGCTATGCAAATTGGACATTTTATCTTAACTGCCGTTAAATTTCTATTCTCCTACACTTCCGGAGATCTCTTTCTGGTATTTTTTTACCTTTAGTTTAAAGAATCATATGATCAAATCTTGAATGGACAGTTTGAAACTAACGTTTCAAAAATATATGGATTTCATTTATAATTTTTTCAAATCTTGTTAATCTTGAAAACACAATCTGAAATTAACTTTACAAAAATACATTGATTTTTCTTATACTTACTTCAAATCTTGTTAAATGTTGAGAACCAAAAAATATTCGAATTCATAGCTTTAGATTATAAACGTTGTACATTTAAAGAGTTTCCCGTTTTATTGCTTCTCTGATTTTCTCTCTTAAATAAAAATACTTCAGTGTTTTCAACTTAGATATAGGATTTGATCCTGGCAATATAAACGTTTTGTATAAATTATGAGTCTTGTTTGGAAAATAAAAGATTTATTTATGAAACAGCTGAATTGTTCAGAATCAGTTACGAAAAAACAATAAAAATAATTTAATATTAGTTTGGATGACGTAACTGCTTCTCAGATGTCACATAAGTTGCTTTTTGCAGTTTCTTGCCGGAACACTAACGCAACTAAAAATATTAGTTAACCTCCGTGCTTCTTGTCTGTAAGTGAACAGCTGAATTCAGGGATCTTTTCAACGGTTATTGCTCCTTGTGCGAACATATTTCTTGACGCCTCACCAGCATTTTTATTGTCTGTGTAAGATTCGTAATTTTTCAGCCACATAAGAAATAATTATATATATAAGATGCATTGATCTCAAGATCGGGACTGCGATAAACCCTGCGAAAGGGCAGTCAGCTGTCGTTTCGTTAGTCGAGGTCTCCGTAATTGCCTGATCGACCCAACCACCAACGGCTTGCCGTCTTTCGTAAGACACAGGAAGGACGAGGACCCTTTGTGTTTGACATCATTTAAGAATTCAGTCATCTGTTCATTTCCTCTCGTAGTGAACAAAATTATTTAGCAAAGAATTCACTTTCGGCAGATCTAAAACATTTCGACCAATTTATTCACTTCCATATCAAGGAATCTAGACACAACCACTCTCACTCCAGTTTGTTGTGAGCGGCGTATAGCTCCAAAATCCACGTATCTGCATCCACTCTTCCTTGGTTGAAAACGCTAAGAGAAATACGTACTCGTGCATAGGAATTTGAAATAATGAAAAACAGTTTCAAGAGGTTAAACTGTAGTCAATTGCCAACCTGCGAAACAAAATATGAATGAAATTGGAAATATTTGTTACACAACACACTTGAGTACTGATAGACATGAACTGATTCATATTAACTCTCCTTCGCCATAGGATATCAGCATTATGTGAGCCAATCCAGACTCATACTTGAACTACTAATCAGTTTGAGTTATTTCCTCCTAATTAATTCTTTTAAAAATTAAAATGTAAGTTATTTTCATTATGTATTACTGTAAGTTACAAAAGACTTGCTAAAAAGTTGAAATTCAGGAATGCAGTGCCTGCATCTACACACAGATGAATATAATATGCTACCTATATCGGGAAATCTGAAAATTATTTGCTTTCGCATTTTGTATATTATTTCAGCAAAAACCTCTACTGTTCGTTTATTCCTGTGTTATTCGAGGGCTGCAATATATTTCGAAAAAAGACTCCGACTTCACAATATTCTATTAAAGGAGTAAAAATATGTTTTGTTGCATCTGCAAAGAACGCAGGTTTGGCTGATGGTTGTAGTACCAGGTTATGTACATACAATTGAAGCACTTCAAAGCAACCCTCCTTTAAACGTCCTGGCACGTTATAAAGACCTACTAGTTGGATCGCCTTTGAATTCTCATTCACCAAATTT
Organism: Macrothele yani; assembly: GCA_039090855.1. Taxonomy (NCBI): domain Eukaryota; kingdom Metazoa; phylum Arthropoda; class Arachnida; order Araneae; family Macrothelidae; genus Macrothele; species Macrothele yani. The sequence goes on from CM077018.1 coordinate 38,668,358, forward strand.
TACTTTATACTTATTATAGCTACACCGAAAATCAGACGCATTCTTACAGAAATATTAGTGCATATCTGGTTTGCGGTACGTTGCCTTCTTCCCCGTTTTCTACTATCGGTATTCGTTGCTTTTGGAGTAGAAGTAATGGCAATGAAATGCAAATAGGTGGCTGTGGGGGTAGAAAAATGGGATGTGTGACTGATCGAGCTCTGAGGCCCACCTACAAAAGTCGCTAGGTTGATCTTAGTGGAAGTATAACGAAGTAAATTTCTCCGTCATTTTTGGTCTACGCCGGGATTCGAACCCGAGGCCGCTTATTCCGGAACAAGTCGCTCTACCAACTGAGCTACGCAGACATTTGTTCTGATTGCTATGTGCCTTTATGTCGTGTGCGTCCTGCTGGCAGGTACGTCACATCTCCCCCCCCGAAAGAGGGCCGGGGGCATGGCCCACGGGTCAGCCGTGACCATGAATCGTTGCAGGCAGCCATCCACTGTAGAACGTTCACTTGAGAACACCCAGTCAATCTGCTGTGTGGAATGCAGCATCACACATTTTTATTTTTCGAAGCGCTGGAGAAGGAATTCTCTGATTTTTCCTGTCTCGCGGTGTGGAAATAACATCACACCATTGCGAGAATTTGAACGGCTGGGTCATCCGGATAGTTCGGGCGCCATTATAAGGAAGTGAATTTCTCCGCCATTTTCGGTCTACGCCGGGATTCGAACCCGGGTATGCTTATTCCGGTACAAGTCGCTCTACCAACTGAGCTACGCGGACATTTGTTCTGATTGCTATGTGCCTTTATGTCGTGTGCGTCCTGCTGGCAGGTACGTCACAGAAGTAAATTTCGCTGTACGTTTAATACGTGGATATGGCATCTTCGAAGCATGCAGCTATAAAAGATCGCAGAAAGAGTTTAGAGTTTTGAGCTATATAAAATGGTGTGGATTTTGAAATATATATACCAAAGCAGTACAACATCTCTAATGACATGTTCTGTGGATTCTTGATCTCAATGACTACAGTCTTGTGATACTTATATGTATATTAAGGTAATACAACGTAGTTTGTCACAGTTATTTATTTTTTCAAGCAGACCATGGTTTCGCTGGGTATTGACCTAGCTTCATCAGGACGAATGGCACGTAAATATTCAAATTCTATATGGCATCATAAATGGTGTTTACAGTCACGTGTTTTGGTTAGATGCTTCCACGCGCTTCATAGAAATAGCGTGGATGCCATGCCATTAACAAGTTGCGAAGACTTCTGATATATAAGGAAAGCTTCCAAAATATCAAGTTTGGTGTTTCCATGTGGCTTGTCAATTAGTTTTGCTTCTTCAAAGAAACATTTGTGGTCCTTTTCGTAACAGTTGATGATTTCTTTAGGCCACAATTCCGAATGTAGGTATTGTGCTCCTTCAATCGAAAACGCAAGGCTCTACGAGTCTGTCCTATATACGAAGCACCACATTTACATGGAATTTGATAAATTCCTCACGAGTTTTCGTCTTCAATGAAGTCCTTTGATTCTTAAAATCTCATCAGCTACGAAGCTGAAAATAACGGATGCCTACCGTTCCTTGACGTTTTGGTAACTCGCTGAATTATATATCTCGCAACCTCAAATTATCGGAAGCCTTTCGCTATTTTTTCACTTCCACATACCAAGTCCAATCAGCCTTATCAACAAAAACACAGAGCCTTTTACACTTGCGTATATCGCGCGATACATATATGTTCAGATAAAGAGAGTTTGGAAAAAGAACTTTATTTCCTGAAACGTGTTGCAGTAGAGCGAGGATACAACCCTTCCATTATAGAGAAGGCGCTAACAAAATTTCGGAAACAGAAGCCTATCTCCACATTAACTCCTGTGATGCGCCCATTGCGAGAGAATTTTGCCATTAATCCATTTTCCCGTGACATTGTCTTCAAAATTAACAAAATTCTCAAAACCTTTAATTTTAAGGTGATTTTTAAACCCATAAACAAAATGAGATTTTTAGGATCAAAGGACTATGTGGAAGACAAAAACTTGTGGGGAATTTATCAAATTCCATGTGAATCTGACGCGTCGTATATAGGACACACCAGTAGAGCCTTGCGTTTTCGATTGAAGGAGCACAAGACCTACATTCGGAATTGTGACCTAAAGAAGTCATCGATGGCTAAACACTGCTACGAAAAGGACCACAAATTTATCTTTGAAGAAGCGAAACTAAATGATAAGCCAGTTTCAACCACCAAACTTGATAATTTGGAAGCTTTCCATATATATCAGAAGTCTTCGCAACTTGTTAATGTCATGGTATCCACACCATTTCTGTCAAGCGCGTTAAAGCATCTAACCAAAACAAGTGACTGTAAACACCATTTATGATGACATATAGAATTTGAATATTTACGTGCTATTCGTCCTGATGAAGCGAGGTCAATACCCAGCGAAACCATGGTCGGCTTGATAAAATAAATAATTCTGCCAAACTACGTTTTATTACCTTAATATATATGTTCTGTGGACCCTGAAGTTTTTATATGAGTCAAAATAATATAACTCTAGAAACCATGTCTTGCTGCCTTCTGTACTTATTTCTCTATTTTTATACCGGCTGATCCAAAAGTAACAGAAAAGCTTATATATCAATAATTCGCAAAGTATTTACGGTAAGCAGATGCGGTTTTCACAGAAATGCACAGAAAGACGTTGGATTTCTTGTTCATAATGCAAATTGCAAAATGATGATTTTTTGTTCATAATGCAATTTACATTCTTTCAAAATGTTCGAAAAATAGATCAAATATATTTTAGAAATTAAGGTTATCACTTCTTTATCTACAAAATTAATTATATTTATTATGTATACACCAAATTCTCCCAAAAAAATCCATCAGAAAATCATTTAAGCCGTTTTTCCGTCTTCGGCGTGATGAAAGGCTATAACCTTGAAATGGACAGGAATTGTGGCAGGAGAAATAGAAGTACAGATCCAAGCTACTTCGAAACTATTTGATTTCACTATTATGTATTTTTGTACAGCCATAATGGTTTAAAATTTAACATGTTTGCGTACAGCCGTGTCGTTGTACATTTTTGTCGAAGTGAAGCCTTTTGAGGACAAAAGAGCATGCCATCGTTTACTTAAAAAAACAGGCATATTGTATGAATGTATTTGGAGTCGAAGTAATTATAATCGTCAGTTAGTGTTAAATTTCACCCATGGGAATCTTAATCATCAGTTCTGGTAAAAGCATAGTTGAATAATTTAGAAATGACAGTTCGGAATATTTTCTACATTTTGTCCAATTGCATCAAGTGTGTTTTATTTTTCTTTTCTTTTGGATTTCAGTTTCAAAAGGTTCACAATTTATCCCCTCTCGGTATGCAAATACAACTCTCTTTTTTGCAGGTTTTACCTTGTGTATTTTGTATGTATTTGCAATTACCATCGTGTATTTTGCAATTACCTTACTTAAAATTCTTTATGCAGCTTACATCAATCTGCTTATTCTGCTTGCACACATACCCACACTGTCACACGCTCATGTATATCTGTTTTTGTTTGCTCTGCTTATTTCCCTTTGCTATCAACATTTTAATTTAGTGGTTACTGAGAGCATGTACCGTTCATTTACAATATCTAGCAGTACATGTACCTGTATTATAATTATTGAATCTTTCTTTTTATATCACTCTTCGTTGAATATGTTTGGTAATTACAAAAATGTTTAATGAGGATTAAAGAATTTTTACATATTTCTGGGAAACATTTCCGCCAGTTATTCTATTATTTGTTTAAAATGTTTTAGGAAATTAATATTGTTGTTATCTATAAGTGGACCTAATTCACTCTAAAGAACTGTGCAAGATTCACGGGTAAAAAAAAGAGATGCGTTTGGAGTTTTCGTTGACATTTGGTAAATATAAATCATAATAATCGTCACTTCTAATTTCTGAATTTGTATTATTAATATTTTTTAGGGCAAATTTTTTTTTAGTTTGCTTCCATTAAGATTTTGACGCTAAACGGGATGATAGCCCTAGCTAGTGAAGACTAACTCAGGCTGGACTACATCGTGTTATAGATATTCTTTACTTATCATCTTGATTATCCGTGGGGTGCATTCTGGTCCTTTGCATCAATATCCAGAAAAGAGATATAGTCAATATCCGCTTCAATATCCAGAAAAGAGATATAGTGGAGCTTTAAAGGCTTGCGGTACCCCTTACTAACATGCAGTTGTGTGTACCCCCTCCTACTCCTAAAAGTTAAGTTTTCGAAAGCTTTAGAAGTTTCAGATACTCCATTTAAGTTAAAAAAAGAAACGTGAAATGATTTATTTACAGTTTGTTCTCCATGGAATATCATGCACAACAGAATTAAGACCTCTATGATTTCTTTTGATTACAAGCGTGAAACATCGTGGAGCCACTATTTGCAGTTCTTTAAAATAGAATGGAGTACACAATTTTTTCTCCTACTGCACTCAAGAAGTTGGATGCTTTTCCTTATTATAAAAGACTTTCCAAAGTATTCAGAAATTAAAGTATTAGAAATGATACTTTCCAAGTATCATTTCTTTCCAAAGAATTCAAGAACAGATTGCATTCATCACCTGTTGTGTTACATTATGAAAAGGAAATGGAGGTACCCCTCCATTTTCTTTCCTTTCAATTTTGCAACGCATCAGCATGCAAACACTTCTCCATAGATTTTGAAACACTGGAACCTATCATTTTTCCGTAACCATCGGCTGTTATTGTATATAAAAATGTAAATTAAGTACACTAATTGCTATCAACAGATCAGTCTTGTACGGAGACGGAGCATGTCCCTTCTACAGCAAGTGCATACAAAAATTGAAAACCACTAAAGTAAAACTTTATTTATAAACAGACGCTTTTGATCTATAAACGGTTCTGATAAACATGTACCTCCCCACACGTCGTTTCCGTAGATAAAGAACAGAAGAACAATTGTAGGGAGTGCAAGGTAGCGAAGTTACGGGTAAAATATCGTGCTGCTCTCTTCTTGTTATATTGATGTAGCCACATTCTGACGCGTATCAAACTTAGAAGGAAGTACTAACGGAATCTTAACATGCATCACACTGCCATTAATATTGAAAGCCTGACTCTACAAATATTCCTTTTTCTAAAAATAAAATATTGTGTGATTAACGATGACGCATTAGACGGTGTCAGGGCTTCATGAAATACTCACCGGAACTTGTATACAAACGTTCTCCCATATGTTCATCCTTTAAAGAAGTGATAATTTTATCATTTCTGTTGATCTACCTCTTCTTCTTCTTTACACCCGACCATTGAATTTGTCAAGATTATCTACAAGCTTCATTTCCGGAATAGGTTGGCCAGTGTAACCTTTGGTCGCCCATGTCCGCAAATTAATCTCTAACAACACAAGAAGCATGGCAAGGAAACCTGTTATGCTTACAGAGATATGGACATCCCTTGAAGTACTGCCACAACTTTTGTAACGTAGGATTTTCATGGAAATATAGGAAAATCTCAGCATTCATTGTTTTGTGTAAAACAACTAACGGACCTGACCCAGGGCACAAGAAAGATCTGTATATATCACCAGTGCAACTCCATCGTTTTTTGTTGTCATGGTAACACAGCCTGAGAGGTACTTTCATTTTTGCATCCGACATAACCAAGAATTAAAATAAGAAGGATGTGTACCGTGATTCCTGAGTCAAGGCACTATTATGAAGGACCTTCCTTCCTACCTGCGCCATACCCAAGAATTACAAGATAGAGTGTGTAGGATGATTCATTCAGCGCTAGTTTTCTACTATTTGCATACCAATTCACAATCCGTTCACCTATGAATTTTCAATTCCGATGACAGTCACGTACGGAGCGATTGTTTATTGATAGTATACTTTCAAACCCCTCTGGAAATCAGGTCACTTTGTTGATTTCGGAATCGTGCATTGACAGTTGTGCGCTTGCTTCATTATATCCCTACATGCACATTTATTGTTGTTTCTGGGACGTGGAACTTGCATAATACACAATTTGCTATGAATTCCAAGGTGTCGGGTTAACAACGCTAGGATTATGTATTTTCCAGGTATCACAAGAGCTTGTTTCGGGGACTTTCACATCTGACAGTGTAGTATATTTTCCATCCTACATTATACCCTGATAAGCCTTTCATGTATTCAAAACGCGAAAAGAGAAACATTCGCTTGAAATTAGTGTTAAACTACTCAGTAAAACAAAATATGTTTGGCGAAACTATCTTCACTGCTGCGTTTCATTTTCGATGAAATCAAAAAAGATCTGTACTATAAATTTGTAAAACCACAGTAAATTACAGTTGAAAGTTCCAGAGAGATAGTACCCTTAAAGCGTGTCGTTATAAAAAAATTCCGAGACATGCTTCTCAAAATCTTTTATAAGCTTTTTGTTTTCATATTATTGCTTTTATTAAAAACTCATAAAGATGTGCAATTAAAATAATTGCAAACTAATCAGATACACCGAAAATTATTACAAATACAAGATGTGTAGTTACATTTTACAATAATATCTTGAAAAACTGAATTATATTAACTGATTAGCAGTTTTAGTATTGCGTCTGTTTCACGAATACCTGTCAATGTTTTCTTAACAGCAAGTTTCGACTTACTAAACATCCGTTGTAATGAAGGATGAACCCGAAAACGAAACATTTAAAACTTACGAATAAGTTCTTATGAAAAGGAGAACGCTTTCATAAGTACATTCATGGATGAAACGGCCGTTTTAAGGAGGTAAAAAAGTTAGGATTCTGCCATGAGTGAGACTGAACAAATGTGAAGGTAGCTTTGGCTCTTCTGATCAGCTACACTTTTGACGTAAAGAACAAACGTACCGAAAGTACCAAACAACTGGAAGTGTTTCCTTCAATTGTTCAGAGCAAAGAATCATAAACCGTAAACAAACAGAAAAGCACAACTCTTGAACCACACTATTCCCTCTTAATACAAATCTGAAAGTACCACGAATACATACGTTCTCCGAACGACTTGAAAAAGAAATTTTTACAAGCTAGAAGTTGTTACAACCTCAATACATTTCTGCACACATATAAAGCGAAAGATTCTTTCTATAGCAATAAGTTTATGGCAACAAAAACTGAAGAGAACAGAACACTCTGAATGAAAAACCTAAGGCACTCGTTATTTTAAAAAATGACTACTTTAAAACAATGGATATGAAGTCTTTGCATATAAAATCATTAAGTTGCAAGGATACGATTGTGGGAGATTAGATCTATCAATGGAATCATACTTCTGGCCAAAATGAAGTAGAAATCAGCAAAACACACTGATGCTCCAGAAAACAAAGACTGTATACCAAGCGCGACATGGTGCATAAATTGTGTAGCATTGAGCAAATGTAAAAGCAGTTTTAAAACTCCTTCGTCCTCTTAGAAATTTTGAACGCAATCACATTCTCATCACAGGGTCGATGTAGAAATCTACTGGTAAAATTTTCTGAGTTACGCTGATTTTCAGAAAGCTGAAATAAAATTATTTCCGAAAGGAAACTGCTATTTCCTGATAGCGTGTTAGATTAAGTAGGACACAAATTAATTGCTCCACATTTCCTTGTTATAAATAATTAATCACTGATTCTTAGAGTATTTAAGGCTACTGAGTACTAGAATGTTCGTACTCGTGAAACTCTAAAATAATTTTAAAATACTAACAACCACTTGGAACATTTTTTTTAAAAAGTACTTCCGTAATTTATAATAGAAAACGTTTGCTGCGTTTTCGTTGTATACTGTCTTTCATGCGAGTTCTCTGTAACTTAACTGACGGAAAAAAAAATCCCAACACCAAGAAGGGGTGGTGTTAGGTAAACGACAGTTGGTAGGCGGTGAGAGTACATCTGTAAGATGACGTCTATGAAAATTTCGCGCTCGGCGCATACGTGTGGCGCTAGTAGCGCCCCTCGGAACATGCAAAGCAGGTTTGCTGTAAGTACGCACTGTAACGTTCGTGAGAGTTAGTTATCGTTGAGATTCGACGTAGTGTGTTGATGTTAGTCAAGAATGCCTCTAAGAAGACGAAGAAGCCATTATCAACAGCTCACGGAGTTTGAACGAGGTCGTGTAATAGGGCTACGAGAAGATGGAGTTTCTTTCCGCAATATTGCAGAACGACTTGGCAGGAATGTAGCCACTGTGCATGATTGTTGGCAGAGGTGGTCAAGGGAAGGTACTGCCTCAAGAAGACCGGGTTCCTGCCGGCCACGTGGCACTACTGAGAGGAAAGACCGCCGTGAACGGCGTATGGCAGTGGCACATCGTACCGCGTCTGCGGCAGCAATTCGAGCTGCAGTTGCCACCACAGTGACACAAAGAAATGTTACAAATCGGTTACTTGAAGGACAGCTCCGAGCCAGACGCCCTGTAGCGTGCATTCCTCTTACTCCAAACCACTGCCGTTTGCGACGTCAGTGGTGTCAAGCTAGAGCTCATTGGAGGACGGAGTGGAGATCTGTTGTGTTTTCTGATGAAAGCTGGTTCTGCCTGGGTGCCAGTGATGGCCGTGTGTTGGTTAGAAGGAGGTCAGGTGAACGCTTGCAACTAAGCTGTCTGCGGCCGAGACACACTGGACCTACACCTGGAGTTATGGTCTGGAGAGCAATTTCCTATGACAGCAGGAGCACTCTCGTGGTTATCCCACGCACCCTGACGGCACAGTTGTACGTCGGTCTGGTGATTCAACCTGTTGTGCTGCCATTCATGAACAGCATTCCAGGGGGTGTTTTCCAACAGGATAACGCTCGGCCGCATACCGCTGTTGTAACCCAACATGCTCTACAGAGTGTCGACATGTTGCCGTGGCTTGCTAGATCACCAGATCTTTCTCCAATCGAGCACGTATGGGACATCATTGGACGACAACTCCAGCGTCACCCCCAACCAGCATTAACCGCCGCTGCATTGACCGACCAAGTGCAACAGGCATGGACCTCCATCCCACAAACTGACATCCAGCACCTGTACGACACAATGCATGAACGTTTGCGTGCTTCCATTCAACATTCTGGCGGTTACACCGGATACTAATGTACCAGCATTTCACATTTAAAATGGCTCTTCTCGCGCTTACATTAAGCTGTGATCTTGAAACCTTAATCGATTAAATATGTGACCTATACAAATGTATTGCCTCCATTTCATTCCTCTGCAACTATTTTTTCGTGGTGTTGGGATTTTTTTCCGTCAGTGTATTAATCAAAGTTCAAGAACGCACATAACGTAGCATAAGAACAATGAATAAAGAAGTGAAAACAACACTTCAAATCATCAGATGCATGTTTTTCGAAATACCTGACTGAATGTTCAGGGAAATTTAAATTAATCGTCGTATTACAGCAAAGATATTTCACTTATAAAACACGGGAACAGGAAAAGTGGACACTCCAAAACATAAAATGCTGCACATTTTCTCAGGAGTGCGAGTCATCGTCGTTTTCTAAGTAAAATCGTACAAAAAGATATGAATTACAAGTGATCTAAACTGATTATCCTTATCATATTTACGTATTTATTAAAAAAATGTAAAAAGGAATGTTATCTGAACAATTCTCTTTGTTAATGATTCATGAATTGTCCAGAGGTAAAATATTTTTTTCAGAAACGAAACAGAATTTTCTTAATGCAAATCTATTGATAGCTAAAAAGTATAACTTCATGAAATTGTTTTCGTACTTTTATTAGCATTATGAAAAAAAAGGAACATTTTTTAATTTCCCTACTGCGTAGCTTAATGCAACACCCAATTGTGCTTGGATCCTTAGCTTTTCTGCAACTAGCCATCGGTACAGAAGACAAAGCTTACTACTTATGCTCGGGTAGAAAATAATCTAACTACATGATAAGAAATATGCTGCTTACGAATGAAGCTCAGGTTATGGGCAAGAATGTAAACTGAAAAATACTAAAACTAACTTGATCGCAACCACACAAGATAAGGATCAAACGTTCTTCAGGTGGCGGCCACTAGACCACACTTTTTCGTTAAAGATATACTTTTTGCGCTTTCACCTTTCAAATGATTTTAGTTTTTCTGAGTATATTTTTATATTCGAAGAAAAAGTTGCCGGTCGAAAGTTTTTTTAAATGGGCAAAAATTTCCTTAGATTGCCTATGTTACGAGCAAAACAAAGAAAGTTCAATTATCCAGTGGTGTTTTCAATGGAGTGAATAAATTTTGAAAGCAGTACCATTGTATTGTTTTTTAAGACAGTGCTGTTTCTTTAACATATTTTCTATTAATTTGCGTTTCATAATGTGCCAGGAATAAGTCTCTGAAATGAAGTCTCTTTGCACTTCCTCTTCGATTTTTCCAGCTCATTTCCCATAATATTAAAGGAATCTGGTTCACATTATTCTTCTTGACGTAGAATTACGTCTAATGTCTCATTGAGCGGAATATCATGTTATCGGTGGGAGCGTTATCAAATACTGTAACGCAGGTTCGCACACAGTACGCCGCAACCGTTCAACCGATTCACATCGAATAAAAATTGTTTAACAGCTGAATGACATCGAAACCTAAAAATGCTTCATTTGTTAAAATCAGTTAATTAAATTAAAATTTTTGTCCTTGAAAATTTGAACATTGATTTTCGCGTTGTGTCAGCGTTAAAAGGTCTATATCTCGAAAACGTTTTATCGTGTAAAGAAAAAAACACTGTAGAAGAGCCCACATTCAAAACACTGTAGAAGAGCCCACATTAAAATTTCCAGAAATTAAATATGCCCAGAAAAACTGTTGCGGAACGTGTAAGAAAACAAATTAAATTTAAAGCGGAGGAAGAGCGCTGGCCAGAGAGTTTGAAAACAATTGCTTTTACCCCATCTGAAAATATGAAATTGTACAAACAATGGAAGAAAGAGAGCACGGAAGAAGAAGCGCAGCGTATTCAGTTGTCTATCTCCACTCTACTGAGCCCCAACTGCCTACAAACGGAAAACATTCAAAATAAGAGGAAAACAATTACTCGAACGCGTACAACACGTCAAAAGAATTTTTATGTCAGGGAAAATATAGTGGAGAACTTAGTAAGTGTTACATGCGCATATACACTATCTACCAACAAGTCGCACACAGGACGCCTATGATAGCAAAGGAAAACGAAGTTTATTCACCTTCAATAGTTGTAGGTCCAGGGGATACTCCAGGTGTAGGTCCAGGGGATACTCTCAACCAGGCGTTGTATGACGGCTAGCAGTATTTTCTTCCACTCGGCTTGTAGAAGACAGGTCAGTTCCTTCACCGATTTCGGACGGTGGGGGCACCCCTTAAGTCGACGCTCCAACTCGTCCCAGAGGTGCTCGATAGAGTTAAGGTCCAGGCTCTGCACAGGCCAGTCCATTCGATTAACCCCACTGTCAACATACCAAGCCATGTTGGACCTCGCAACATGACAGGTGGCATTGTCATTCTGAAAGTAACATGGGTTCACTCCATAAAACTGCCACAACGTAGGAAGCGCATGGTCATCCACAATGGTGCAGTACGTCTTGGGCGTTGAGTCTACCAGGAATTGCGACCAAGGGTCCCGTGCCATACCAGGAAAAACACCCCCATAGCATAATTCCACCACCGCCGAACTTCACATTTGGCACAATACATTCCGGATAGGGGCGTTCTCCATGCAGACGCCAAACCCAGACCCTGCCATTCAAACAGTAGAGGGTGAACCTTGATTCGTCGCTCCAGAGAACATGTTTACACTTTTCGACGGTCCACTGTTGACGTTCTTTGCACCACGTTAGCCGATCAGCGCTATTGGACTTGGTGATCAAAGGCTTGTGGGCGGCATCACGTCCATGATATCCGAGCAGGTAGGCTCCTTTACGGATAGTATTCACCAAACGAACACTCCCGGATGCCTGTTGAAAGGCCTCGCGGATGTGGCCCATCGATTTGGTGCGGTTCTTCCGAATTTCTCTGGCCAGCACCCGTCGGTCTCTAACTCCCAGGGTCTGCCGGGTCGGGGCACATTCCAACAGCCACCTCTCATCTTCCACTTGCCAATCACGTAGGCCACTGTCGATTTTGGGTACTTCAACTCGCTGGATATGTCACGTAGGGATTGGCCATTTCTGTGATACCCGACGATTACACCTTTCTCGAAATCAGAGAGCTCCGAACTGCGGGCATCTTGCATGCGACAGGTTGCGTTGTTGTTTCCCACACGATATTTAACGGCGGCGGCCGTGACGTGTATCAGGACCGCAGATATCGTCGATTGCAGTGGTGTCTAATTACTTGTTGGTAGATAGTGTATATATATGGTGCAGCAACTACTCAGTTTCGAAAACTATTCCTTACTAACGATTTTGGATATGTTTGCGATGTTTGAGATCGTTTATGGTTTCAAGACAATTTGAAATGTATTCAGTATAATTGTTATAAACATTACAAGCGGGTTTTCCAAATGAAGATGAGAACTTGTCAAGAATCTTTGAGAAATAACAAAGTGCCAAAACTTTCACCATTTAGGACATCATGCAAATTCGCCATTTAGGACATCAAAAAGGTAATTATGCTATATTTAAACAACTTAAAGCATTTTCACTTCTCTAACCCGACGTAATTCTTCGTAAACTCCTGCGGTTGTGTATATAAACAACCCTCCCCCAAGTGTTTTTTTAGGAATGTTTTTGGCACGGACGGCTTATACTGCGTTTTTTACCTAGGGAGCAGTGAACACTGGATGCAGTCATTCAGGTGCACGGAAATATGACGCCTACTACGTCACATTTCCTACTGATTATCAGTGCACACCAGGTACATCCTTTTATAGCGAAGGTATTTCCATCTAGTGGTGCATCCTTTGAGCCGGGTAATGCGTTATGCCACAGTGCCATATTGTTCAAGAATAGTTTGCCGAACATGAGGAAGACGTCCAGTTATCGCCATGGACTCCGCATTCCCTGACCACAATACATTCGAGCGTCTGTAGTTTGTATTCAACATCAAATCCCATCTGCCGCGGCTCATCCACGTAACTTAAGTTCTGCACTTTGCAAAAGTCAACATTTTACTAGACATATTTGACCAACGTGCGGAAAAGCCCAGACAATAAGTGTAGCTTGTATCTGATCAATATAATTATTTAATACTGTTAACAATAAATTTGCGGTCCAATTGTGGTAAATATTTATAAGGGCTGTTCAATAAGTAGACAGATTCTCTACCTGAAAGAGTCGAAATATGACATACCTAAAAATAATCGCCGCCAGCATTTAGACAGCGATCATGTTCTCGCACAAGTCCTTTTATTCCTGTGGCTCGTAGAACGAGGAAGACTGCTGCTGCAACAAGTTATCTACAGCTTCACGCGCCTGATCATCCGACGTGAAACGTTTGCCTTTTGAGAAAAGTTTCCATACGTAGAAACATGTGCAAATCTCAGGGGAATAGGTCTGGACTATAAGCCGGATGCTAATGGTCTTCCCAGCGCAAGCCCTGCAATGAATTTTGCGTGGTAAATGCAGTATGCGGCAGAGCGTTATCATGCAGAAGCACAATACTCTGAGTGAGGTTGCCATATCTCTTGTTTTTGATGGCTTTTCGAAGCTTCTTGAAAGTTTGAGAACATCGTTCGGCATTGATGGTTGATCGTTTTTGTAGGCACGCAAGGAAAAGTTTTCCTCGATGGTCGAAGAATAGGGTTAAAATCACATATAACTAAAATAATTTCAGAAATACTAGCCGAATAAGTATTTATAATTCAAATCTTTTTAATGTTATATTAAATTATCTTTTTTATATTTAAAGTTGCCAAAAAAATAATAATATCAAAACCATTTGCTTTGCACTCCTCCAAAGATCGGGAAGAGCGTTTTTCATTGAAATCTTGTGTTTTAAATATTTGCAAGAATTCTGTGTTTGGTGTTTTAATATTCACAATTTAAAACAAAAATTACTGAAAATTGAGAATTGATTTCTGGATTTTGTTTAACATTAACGAAGTCACCCAGTAACATTTGTGCAAAAACAGCATCAGTGAGTGTAACATTTAGTTTAAGCTCTCACAAATCTACCGTTGTAGGAAACATCAGGTGTTCCATAGTGTAATAACTCAATGATATAGATTTAAATTTAATAATATGCTACATTTGAAATCAAAAATATAAATAGAAAATTAGCGTTTCATTCGAGACTTGGGTCATATTAAAATATTTCTCGTTTTATTCGGGGTTGGGAAGATCGAACACATTAATATTGAAAGTTAACAGAGTAACAAAGTTTTTTTGAAATTCTAATTTCAGCTTAATGAGAAAAAATATAATCGAAAACCTGCACAGTTATTTTATATGAGGGATACATTCAGAATTATAAATATATACTTTGAGACTGCAGCAGTATCTCAACATAGGAAATTTGACGTAAGACTGATTAACTATTCTGGATAGCTGTTGTTATTGCTCTATTTAAACATATGAGGTATTCGTTATTGAGACAAAAAACAGAAAAATGTATCTCAGTAGATTTGTTTCAGCTTTGTTCCACGACACATAAAATGGAACTTTCGATTTACAATGGAAGATGAAGATATAGAAAGTTAGTGTAAGACAAAATTGTTAAAATTCCTCGGTATAATCTGTACTTACCATTTGACAGCTATTTTCTTTATTTAAGGGTTTTTATTATTTCTGTTTAACATTACAGAAAAAAATTGCATTAAAGAATGAAGCCTTTTTTAAAGTTTGTCTGGATTAGACAAAACATGGATATTAAGTGATGCTCCCAATATTTAAGCATTAGATAGTCCTTGATTTTTGAGCTGTAATAAATAAATAATGCTTTAGCAATCTTCGCGTTTACGGCATTATGCCATCTCTACCTGACAACTGTTTCTGTTGAACGGAAACTTTTAGCAAACAAAAGGGAAAATCAGGAATTCATTATTTCTTAAATGTGACTTTGCTATGCGTTTTGTTTTGTGGGTATCAAAAGTTCTGTTTAGTAGTGTATCAAAATTATCCTGGAACGCATAAGATATTAAAAAGAGGGTTATGCTAATAGTTTACAACTTTGTATGAGATATATAAATATGACATTTATTTGCTTGAAGCATTTTGAGAGAGTTTCCGCTAATACCCTTTTTTGAGTCCACTTTAACCCTCTTATCACTCATGAAATCTGATTCAGCCGTTTTGGGGGAGCCACTGAGTTCCGCAGCAGACTGGAATTTCTCTGAGGAAAGAGACAAATTCGGTCAGCGCAAAATTCGGTCTTGCACTGTTAATCTGTCATCAGGGCTACGGTTGGCTTCAGTACACGACACTGAATTGGTGATTTGATAACTTTCGTAAAGTCGGACCACATACATTTCTTCAAGAGGCTTACGTTCGATACAAATTGCAGCATTCATTCAATGCAGAATACAGTGTAATAAAATTTATATTACCAAATATGTATGCCAGCAATGTAACTTCCGGATCAAACCATGCACTTAAAATCTCGTTTTCTGAAATAAGTGAAACGCTTAATAAACTAATCATGAAAGAAATATTTTAACATTTTCTATCCATGATTCTGAAATTCCTTTCGGACATAATGTATTTTACTTAAAATTCATAATCTGCTATAAAAATTTCGTATTTATCTCAGATTTTTGTTACTTTGGGGAACATTTGTAGTTTTTTTAAGCTGTGTGGTGGAACTCCACACAATTTAAATAAAAATGTACTTATGTTAACTTTAGATACTTTCTTATGGTTCGACAACTGGGAATAATTATTTTATGTCCGAGAATTATATTTTTATGACATTTATGGATTGTAGGATGATTCAGTTTACCACTTTCGTAATGGAATGTATCATTGCATTCGGAACCTGTGACATAGTACTTAAGAAGGGAAACATAAAATACTGTGAGAATGAAGATAACACCACCTCTCTCCCGATGCTGTGTTACTCATGAGCAGAAATGTTTCACTGCCCAGGAAAAACTAAATGGTGTTTTCATTTCGCATTCAATGCTGAGATAGACGGCAAAAGAGGTACTCTCGAAACACAAAAGTATGTACTGCACCTAAATATATGCTAAAGCGACTTGCATTTGAAAGAATGTAAATTAAGGCGGTTAGGGAAGCAAAACGTTTGAGAAGAAAATATGGATTACAACATTGCTGCGTACCTTGCCTTAAAAATCACTGCTACTTGGTTAGAGGATTGCTGGGCGCATTTAAGGTGCTAATTAATAGAATGAGAATGAACTCGTTGAACGCTTCCAAGCCGTTTCTGGGGAGTCGATCCTGATGCCGACAGATAGCTTTCGGAGCAGTCGGAAGAGAGAAAGTCACAGGTGTCAAGCCGTTTCGGACAGGTAAGACCTTCAATGATTGAAATACGGAAATATATCAATGTACAATACTCATTTGGAAGATGTGAATCCGTTTATTGGTGCAGGTATGTCATGAATGTTAAGTCATACAACATCCGAGAACTTGAAAATTTCTTCGTCCTAGAGCGGGAATCGAACAAGCGTCTCCCGGATAGCGCCCGAGTATGCTAATACTACACTACCCAGAACGACCGAGTTTCATGTTTCTGATTAATTTGAATATAACCAACACAGGATTTGCTGGTCGACGCAACCGGCATTCATATTCTCTCGATTCGTCATATGGGAATGTCGATTGTTTCGACTAGCGAATAATGTGTTGGTTATATTCAAATTAATCGAAAACTTGAAGATTGGTTGTTCTAGGTGGTGCAGTGGTGAGCATACAAGTGCGCTATCCGGGAGACGGGGGTTCGATTCTACCTCCAAAATGTCGAACTTTTCGAGTTTTCGGATATTATCTTACTTAACATCCAGGTAAGATTTTGGTCGGATCAGAGCGTTGAAACCAGTCAGAGGAGTAAGTAATGTTATTTTTTGCAAAAGCTTCATGGGGATTTTTTCGTCTAACTTGTTGTCTGCATTTTATTAATTAAGTCCGATTGCATTACACCGTATTACATTATTTTGAACAAATTCAGATGAGCAGCGTGTATCTTGTGTTCCATTCAAATTTCGAAAATCTCGTATAAAAAAATTACTTTTCGTTGGTATTGCGAAGATAGTTGATTAATTTATTTAAATAAATTATTATTTTTAACGCTCCTGAATTTGAATATGCTTCAATATGATGAAAGAAAAAACATTACAGATCACTGACAATATCTAATGGATTCCTGATTGATAGGATTTTCTAAACACAAACTGTCAGTGATTTCCATAAGGCATTTACGCAGCCGCTGTTTAGTTTCAATTTGCATCCATATTTTTAAAGGAAACTCTGCTAAGGAACAATTACGTGGTTTTGGAAGTACGATTCAATATTCCTTTCTTTTTCGTAATAAAGAAAACAGAAATAGCATGGAAGTTTCTATCTTAAAAACCAAATGCTTAGAAATTAGTTATTTATTATTTTTTATCATTTTCCTCTGTACTACATAGCTTGATGAAATTGCCTAAACTCCAAAAAAGGAAGTTTTTAGGGAGGGGCACAACAGACCTTTTATCTTTCGTAACCGAAGACTTAAAATTCTCTGAATCATACTCGGCTGAAATTCGTATTACTTTTCTTGTTATCAAATGTGAACAAAATTCTAAATTTCCATTCAAATCCTTGATGCCGCTTTGGTCATGCTATCGAAATGATATAAATCAAGCAGCAGAGATTCAAATTTCTGCAACAGTTACTCTCTTCCTGTAAAGTAAGGAACTTTGGTATGCAGTTTTTAGTGCTCTAAGTTTTATATTTAATAATTTGCAGTTGTTTTAAATAGCTTTAAATCATTTATGGTTGCTTCATTTCAATGTTAAATCTAAGGACTCTGGAGTTTAAAAACTGGGATAGTAAGAATTGGCTTTCACTTTATATCTATCAGCAACACTTTTCTTCTTGCTCCTATTAAATTTAGTACATTCAACAGAACTGTGGCATGCCCTCAACACCACACATAGATTAATTCTATTAATACCACTGTAAACTAAAAACTTTTACACAATTAAACACTTAAAAGATCTTAATATAACGAATGGCAGTCGTGAAAAAATACTGTAGAATCGTTCATAACATTTATAGGTCGAAATAAGTCCCTTAAACTCTCTCCCACTTTTAACAAAACTAAGTGTTTCTGTGAATCGTCTGCTCCCTTCCCCCGTCTTTATATCCACTGATTCGCAGTGTGGTGTGCAAATTATTCTTTTTCTAGAGATTGCAGCGCCGAAAATTTAATAGTGGCAAAAAGGGGAACTTTTTTTCTTCATAAATCGTGGAAGCATGCTTCTGAAAGTATTTCTACCAAGCTTGGTTGCCTTTCGTCCGGTGGTTTATGTTGCGCTACAATGTTCTAAACATCAAGTCGTTAATTGTGCTCATCCGTTATAATTTAGAGCAGCAATGATTTTCTCTTTCTTAGCTATTTTTCATCAGCATTTACTATTAGATGTTTCAGCATTGCTGCCTTTTCAATGGCTCCATGGGTAGCAAAGCTTGCAGCACATGAAAATGTAGAATGTTTCTACATCAGCGCCACAGAACATTATTTGTGACACGTATAAACATGTGTTCCTCGAACTTTCTTCTTTATTCTATGTTTTCTTTTAAAGTGGCAAGTGCAAGTAATGTGTCAAATATGTTTTTCATCACCAAATATTTTTTAAAATTTTAATTTGTTTTATTAAATGTCGATAATTCCTTCAAGCTGCCACAAGATCAAGAAAATAATCACGATAATGTGATTAAAGTTCGTGTATCCATTCTATGAATGTAGCAACTACCGTAACTTTGGCAACGAAGATTTGAATTCAAATTTCCTTTGGAAATAGAAATAATGGTTAATATTCGGGACACAGGTGATCTGAAAACATGCGTTCTTCTCTAGGATAAGACCAATTGTTTTTCTCGTGTTACGCGTTTGTTGCATTTTAGTTTTGAAAGGATTGTCTGGAAAGGGAAAATATATTCCGATTATTTGTGTTTGTAAATCTAAAAAGTGCATAACATAACATTCCAAAAACACCTAGTTAGCTGGCGACTGATTTATATCTGCAAACCAAAGAGCTATTAATAATAAGTCTGAAATATATATATATACTTTTAAAACAAAGGTAATTTCTCACAATGATTTTACTTTGTTTAGAAAACGCTTTCAGACTTTCGTTCTGTTGAGCAACCAAAGTGCATGTAATCTCGAGATATGTTATCTTTTGAGCTTCACCAATCCTGATCAGCGCAGAACAGTAATCGTGCTTTTCCTGGGAACCAATGTTTCACCGAAGGAAACACATTATCGTGCAGAAACAAAACGTGAGTTTTGAATTATTGTGTGTTTAGCAATATCTTTATCCTTAGCCGTATTTTTATCACTTTATTTATTCACATTCTTTTTTTGCACCCCAATCCGTCATTTTATGTTGTTTGTTTCTAAAAAAGCTTAAAACAGGATCTTGTAAATAGTTTTTTAGCCTCTCACACATTCTTTAAATCTCAAAACCATCATCACTTTGAGAATGAGGAGCATCGTGATCCACATTAATTAATTCTTCGCCTTTCCTTTCTCACACTGTCTCTCCTTGAAGCTTGATATTATTGGTATATCCTGACAACACGGAAAATATATATATCGGAATGACAAAGCGATCCATGGACACTAAATGTAAAGAACACGTCGAACTGTGAAGCAGGACATGCAGAATACAGACCTCGCCAGAGAAGTCATGCATTGCTCGGCCGCTCCTGTATGGAATAATATTAGAAGAATCGCCCCTTATACGAATTTCAAAGAGACTGCCATCAAGGAAACAGTGGAAATCATATCCAACAAAGTGGCATGCAATGATATAGTCTCTACGGAACTAACAATGGTTTTTCATGCATTATTAAAAGATGGAAATACATCACGGCGCTCTGTATAATTACGTGATAAAAATTCATGTAATATGCTTGTGATGTCACCCGCGTTATTTTCAAAAATCATCTTCGTTCTTTACATGTTCCAATTCTCTGCATTTTTGTGTCTATCATTGCCTTGAAAAAGCCTCCCAATGGAGTGCGAAAGCTTGGAGAATATTTGTGCTGACTACACCACGAAAGTAAATGGATTTCATACGCTATATGCGTTTCATAATTATTCAACTCTGATGTACTTAAAAATAAAGTTATTTTTATGTTTTGATAGATATCCAGTTGCTGCAGTTTTCAAACCGTACAGTTTGTAGTTATGGACGTCATTATCCTAATGATGTTAGTAACATAGATCCTTAGAATGAAGAAATGGTTGATAAAACAATTTCGCTAAACTTGTAGCTCTTAGTTAAAGGAAAATACTATGAAGGAGCAATTATTTGACAGAGAGTTGAACAAAACTATATTTCCTCCTCTAACGAGAGGAATATACGTATGAGGACAGTGAATGTCAAACAATGCCAAGGCAAATTGAAATATCACCATCTTTGTCCAATTTCATGGGTTTAGTTTCGCAGTTTATACTCATTGTCATAAAATCCCGCTCTCAAAGAAAAAGTCGTGCGATTAATGGGAAACTCGGCGAATTACTACGGAGAGGGCACACATGCAAATCATAAAAGTTCCGTGCGATTCCGCATGCCCGCGCATCAAAGACTGCGGCTGCAATTGCAATCTTTGGGACTTATAAGGCGCCGCCACGTAGGGGACACCTACATTCGTGACAAAGTGCACGGTAAGAGTCAGGTAAGATCCCTGAGCGATTGACATGCCGAGGAGCCGCCGTAGATGTTCGTACGGGCAACTGACGGAGTTTGAACGAGGCAGTATCGACTGGATGCAAGAGGCAATGTGATCGGCGAGCCAAATCGTCCCTCATTTGGTCTAGTCGGACAGTATTGTTCGATCGTGTTGAGAGCAATGCACACGGAATGTTACCCAGACACGGCGAAATCGCTCTGGACAACCCAGAAATACCATCAGCAGAGAGGACCGTTGGAACATTAGAGCGGCACGCACAGATGCAACGAAGTCTTTGTCCAATATCCAGAGACATGTGGCGGCTGTGCAAGGGACCCCTGTGTCTGCCAGAACCATTTGCACTCCTGGCAGAGGCGAATCTGCATTCTCGACGGCCCTTAAATTTTCTGCCACTAACACCTGACCATCGTCGCTTCGATTGCAGTGGTGTCAGCAGCGCGCCACGTGGAATGATACGGACTGGCGACGTATAGTGATCAGCGAAGAATCTCGGTTCTGTATGGGAACGGACGATCACCGTGTCGGAGTGTGGACAGCCGATGAACACTACAGTCCCAACCTCACTGTACAGCGCACACGTCCCGAACTGCAGGCGTGATGGTCTGGGGAGCCATCGCAAATGATAGCCGGACTTCCTTCGCATTGATATGAGGGACGTTGACAGCCCAGCGCCACGTACAGAACATCCTGCGGCCCCATGTGCTGCCTTTACTGGCAAGGCGACCAGAAGCCATCTATCTTCCAGCAAGATAACGTCCGTGCTCACACGGCTCGAGTTCCCAGGACTGTCTACGTCATGCTTCGACGCTTCCGTGGCCTGACAGATCGGCTAATCTCTCGCCCATCAAGCACGTGTGGGACCGGATGGGACGCCAGCTTTCTCCATGTTCCCGTGTGTGTGATTTAGAGCGTCAGTTGCAAGAAGTTTAGGCCAATCTGTCCTGGGATAACAAACGGCGTGTCTTTGATTCCATGCCGGACCGTATCACCGCATGTATCCGAGCACGAGGCGGTCCAACGCGATACTAACGCTGACCGGAATGTGTACCGTATGTCCGTGGAAAACTGTCCTGCTGCTGTGGTATTTTCATAACTTCTGGTAAGTACGATCTCACTACTAAAATCTCATTTCAATCCGACCCCTCTTTCTTGGTGCGCTGTTTTTTATGACAATGCGTGTATATAGAGGATGTAACATTCTTTAAATTTCGCATGGGGGATGTCATTCAGTAGCATTTAAGGAGCGAAAATGCTTTTTTCTTGAGTAAGATATACATTTGAGTCACCTTTTCTGACCAAGCCTATGCCTAACGTAATATTAAACGGGTATGAATTGCTTTCAGTGATATACTGTATATTTATCTACCTTTTAATAATTTCAAAGGGGAAAAAGTGTTGCGTATGCTCATTTCTTGCTGGAAAAAAACTTTGTATCGCTGTAATTTCACTTATTTATAAAACACATTTACCAATTCAACCGACTTACGTGAGATTATCAAGAGAGTGTAGTGGAAATATGCACCTAAACGACCAGCAGCGGTCTAGATGTCCTGTAATCCCAACTCAAGATCTCCACATCACAAATGTCAATAAACCAAAAAAAGATCACATAACCCCAGTAAGAAAGTTACCACGGAAAGTTTAGCATTGGTTCAGCTAGTTTCAACAAGATTATTTCCAAACGGCCGCCCCGGTGGCGCAGTGGTCTAAGCGATGGCCTCTGATCATTCGTCCGAACGGGGTTCGGGTTTGAATCGCGGTGAGGCATGGATGTTGTGTTTGTCTTACGGCCCTGGCTCTCTCCCTTCCCTGGAACCAGTGTCCCTAAATTAGGGACGGGCGACTGCTTATAGCCCATTGAGTTGCTCACGGCGGTCGTTAAACCTTCAATCAAAAAAAAAAAAAAAAATTCCAAATGGATTCAAATGGAAATGCAACAATATTTGCGGCGCGTCATCTTCCACCCAAGTCGAAGAAGGTAAGACCGGAAGTTTGTTAACAATTACTCGTCTGCAACATCGAAAGCGGGTTTTTGTCATTTCTGTACAGCATTAACACGGTTGAAGAGAGCTAGGTGCATCAATAGGAACCGAAATTGAAAGGCCTGTCATCTGAATATCCTCACACCATATCTTTCAGAAACAAAAATTTCAGTATTCAACATTTCGTTGGGATATGCGCACTGATTATTATCTCGAATTACATTATCATCATTCACCAGGAGTGTATGATCAATATATGAAAATAAACTCCGTTACTAACGTTAATAATTTCTCCCAGTGAAACAATCGAAATTTATTTCATTTTAAACTTACTGCATGTGTTGCTTTCTATATGTTTTTAATTGCCTTTCGCTTTTATTATTCTTTAAAAAATGTACACAACAACATTATATTCTTGTTTGTGTGCTTTACTGTAGAACTGACCGGTGAAAAATCTTGTTTCGCATTAATCACTAACTTTTAAGTAGCCTTTATTTCCAGTGGCGGGAAGCCGGTGAAATATTGCATACCGTAAATAATTCTACAGGACATTCAACCACGTCAGTATTTTATTATTTATAATACGTGGATAATCATCTTAATTTTTGTTACAGAGTTTCTCATCACTTTGAGAAAAAGTAGTTGATATGTTTTATTAAATAACAGAAAATTTAGTCAGAAAGTTGATTTGACCTAATTTCTTCAAATAATGTATTATGTTTATAAGTAAGAAGCAGTGTAAATTAGAATGGATAAATCAAAACTGTTCATCTTTAAGGTGTTTTACAGCACTGCTAAATGTGACGAACATTAAATTGAGATTTGGCATGGATGCACTCTAGACTTCGGCCCTTGCTGTCTGCTTCAACCAACGAGCGGATGGAATCACGGGAGAAACGTTCACGATAGGTGGAGCTGCGTCGGCGTTATTTACTCCTTCGCTGCCTGCATTACGTAATCGGTGTGTGGTTTGTGCGGGACGATTGTTAAGGACGAGAAATATGTAGCGTGGGTTTTTATTTAAAGGAATTGGCTTATTTGGTAATATGGCTGGCCCTGAAAAGCGCCTTTATGGAATTTGAGGAGTTCAGATGTTAAATATTTATAACTACATAAAGGAAGTATTTCCTCCTCACTGAGAACCTGTGTGCCTAATACGAATATTTCACTGGAAGACATTACATACTAGGGAAGAAATGTTTGATGATACCAATGATCACCTCAAAACAGTGTTCAGAGGAAAGACGAAGATTTCGTCGGAATAAATATTCCAGAATGTGGCCAAACGGAATTCCGCATTTATTAAAGTGGAACGTTAACAACAAAAATTTTTACTTCAACACACACAACGATATAGATCTATATGGAAAAATAAATTTGTCTACCAATTTTTACAAAATTATTATCGCTAACTGAAATAAAACAGTGTAATATGGCATTATTCTACTAAAGTAATTTATACACAACTCTGGGGGTTTGTGAATTAAAAGACACCAGAAAGAAAGATTTGATGTCATGCACAAAATTTCTCCAGGAAGCATTACTTCACGTCACAAAAAAGTTCCTCTTGTTGTTGTTGTTGATGATACGCTGATGTCAAAATATTGGAAATCACTTACATTTTCTTAGAAATCACTTACAGTTTCTTACTACATTAAGTTAGGTGTAATCTAATAAGGTCGCCCAAGTTAACTGTAATATTTTTAATAAGGATGGATTCATGAAACTTCAATTAGATATACTTAAAAATGTGCATGATTTTGTAAAAATCTAACTGCTATGTACTAACTAACTTCAAAAAATGAGGAAAAAGTTAATTCTAAAGTTGATTAACCGTTTAATGACTTTGCTGCGACTGCTTTTTGTTGTAAAGCATTTGGGTATTTAGTTGCAACTTGGAAGTCTACAGTTTCGGCGGATCCTCTAGATGGGTATCCGTCATAATTTGGATTAGGTAGGAGAATGTAGATTTTTGCAGCAGTAAGTACTTGAAAAGCAATAAAGCATGTTGCACAAGGCATGGGTGTTTCATTGCATTTTTCCTTATTTCAATTGGATCTTTCTTAACGTCAAATAAGGATTTTAAAATGTCATCTACTGAGAGCTCAGTCAATTGCATCTGTTGTTTTTAACAGCAGCGGTCGATACGCCAACTAGTTGAGGTTGAAATGCTAATTTGAGTGTGATTTCATGATTTTCAAAGTCAGTGAACCTTTCATTATATTTTCCAACTAATAAGTCTATAACAGATGCGTATTCTTCAAATGATTCGTATGGAACCCCTTGCTCATCAGTGCCCTTTGTTAAGTGGGGAAAATTTGTATCCGAAATTTCCTTTTAATAAGAGTTTTGAAAACAGATAGCATTTTAGAAATGCTTGGATTTTTTGTTACATTGCATATATAGACTTATATAGTTTTATCTTGCAAAGAAATGTTGACGCATTTTGCTTTGACATAATATCACTCAAGAATGCAACATTTCTAAAGCAATCTTCTCTCAATAATTCACGTTGCTGGTTATGTACTTATAAAATTTAACTATCTGTTCTCTCAAAGATAACGTTTTTACTCTAACACCTGTTCCAGCGTTAGACAACGCACTTTGGATAGAATGATACTGCAAATTCACACTGAATATCTCATTAGTATTTGAAATACGGTCATTTTAAGATTAAAATAAAAATAATAAAACACGAAAAAAGACATGTTAATAAGAATAAAACGATTTGTTCTGCAAAATTTGGATTCCCTCAAAAGACCTAGAAGTCCGCATGCGGTCTTAAGGCCTCATGTTCTTCACCCCTGAGTTATATAATCTTAAATATGTGTATGATCTCCAGGAAGTGAACTCAAATTCATACTAACATTAGCATTATAGATTAAATTTTCAGGCGCGACTGTAACGTCTGGCATTTTTACAGATTGGTCCATTTCTTTTAGAAATTTGCAATAAAATGGATCCACCTCGCTCAACCATTGAAACTGTTCTGTAAAACAATTTGCAATAAAATGGATCCACCTCGCTCAACCATTGAAACTGTTCTGTAAAACAATTTGCAAGAAATGATGGAATTTAAAAACAAAAACTCGCACGTATAAATCGTCCTATTTATATCAGTGAACACAAAATTTTGAATATTTGCCGCAGCATAAAATACTCTTGTAATCTGAAAATCATACATTTCTGCTTCAATGTGGTTCCACCTAAAAACTCTGCACTACATTTCTAATGGTAAAAAATGATATAGACATTTGTTCTCAATTAATATAAGCCCAAACATGAATATGTGTACACCGTTGAAAGAACTTTAATTGCTTTTTTTCTTTTTTGGTTGAGGGTTGGACGATCACCGTGAGCAACTCAATGGGATACAAGTAGACACCTGTCCCTATCTTAGGGTCACTGTTTACAGGGAAGGGAGAGAGCCAGTGCGAAAAAACAAATACAAAGTCCATTCCTCTCCGGGATTCGAACGCGAACCCACTAGGGCGAACGGTCATAAGCCAGCGCTTCCACCACTGCGCCACCGGGGAGGCCTTTAAATTATAGCGTGGCATGTTAATATTTTCTAAAACGTAACAATAATGACAGTAAATATCAATACTTTTTCTTTCGTTAATGTTGACACCCACTAATACATAGCACGACATGTAACAGATGCCGTCAGGGGAATAACAAATATTTTACGAATTATTTCGGGGTTAGAAATCAGCAGTACCTACAATATTGCTTCTTTATTTTTTAAATATTTTTATAAATATTCGGAATAGAATTGAAATTTGGTATATCCATGCGATAATTTGGAATTTTACAATGATTTGCACCACTTAGTTCAGATGTTCTGACAAAGGTAACTGTCGAAAGAAATGTAGGTATCACTGCCTTCTAATTCTGAAAGAAGCCTTAAAAAATTTATGTGACCACTGATGTCGGTGGTATACATGTAGTACAATCTAATAGCTGGTCTAAAATTTGCCGTTGGCAAACTGTTGATTTTTAAGGTGACTACAGTTACCTTTTGTAAATATATATGCTATAATTTACAATTATTTTTATCAATATGTAAATTCTCATCTTTTGGTATATATATCTATTTACGAAAATGTCACAAAACTTTAGCAGTAGAACAAAGCACTCAGTTTCAGGCGAAATTTCTGAGTTTGGCGAAACATCCTTCCCAGAATTTCAAATGGATTTTCCATTATAGTAAAAAAACATTCGAGTAATATACTGCAAAGTTTTATTTGTTGTAGACTACTTCCTTTCAGCTGACTGTAAATATACGAACAAACAGTTTTTATGCACAATTATCTTTTGTTTCCTATCGACTAGGATTTTTCTGTGCTTTTCGCCCAGTTTCACTAGGACAAATGTCATATAAAAATTCAAATCTGATATGACATATTCAACTGTGTTGTTGGTGACGTAGTTTTGTCAGTGGCTTTCAGGAGCATGACATAAATGGTGTAAATGCCATGTTGATGACATGTTGCGCTGCTTTTCGATGTCCATGGAAATTTTCCAAAATATCAAGTTTGAATGTTTAAATTGGTGCGTCAATAATCTTTGCTCTCTTTATCCAGAAATCACTGTACATTTTTCTGGCAATGTTTAGCTTTCCATGATTTCTTCAGGTAACAGTTCCACACTTAGGTCTTGGCGCGGCATTTCGATATACTTTGAACATCACGTTGAATTGTTTGTTAGTAAGTTCTACCTTCTTCAGTCAGAAACTACTGAACATTTTCATGGTTATGCTTAGTTATCGATGATTTCTTTACGTCACAGTTCCGCATGTAAGTCTTCTGCTACTTCATTCGAAAAAGTACGTTCCTACGGGTGTGTCCTATATATGTAAAATCCCATTCTAGTGGGATTTATTAGATTCCCCACGAATTATATTTTTAACATAGGTCTTTACCCAAAATAGTTTATTTTGTTTATTGGAATACAAATCACATTAAAATTGAAAGTTTTGTCGTTTTTGAAATTTTGAAGGAAATGTCACGGGAACACGGGATAATAGCAAAACTATGTTGTAATGGAAGTACAATAGGAGTTAAATTGGAGACAGGTTTGGTTTCGAAATTTATTTAACTGCCTTGTCTGCAATAGAAATAATGGGTTTCCAAATATTTAAAAAATCAAGTTCTTTTTTCAAACTGTTTTAAATCCTGCCTTTTTAAAAACATATGTATCATATAGACTCTTAACCCTTTAACGACCACAACGTCCAAAACGCCAGTACGTTCAGGCGGCCATAACTATCCGAAACGCCTCTCTAAAATAAGTCAGATTTCCTACCCTTGTATGTTCTTCAATTTTTTTGGGACTGTGAGAGACCAGCAGGAGTCATATTCAGTCACTATTGCTGTTGTTAAACAAAGAAGTTAACCAACGGACATTTTCGGGCGTTATGATATTTAGAGTAGTATAAGATTTCGGGATCATGGTCATTAAAGGGTTAAATTTCACCCGCATCACTCCAGAAAATACGCCTATAAACCAAAATATTATGACTACCTTCGTACTACGATGTTTGTCGTCCTCCTGCCGCCAAAGCAGCCCATAAATGACGAAGCATGGACGCTACAAAATCTGTCAGGTGTCTTGTGGGATCCAGTACCAACACCTTAACAGCAAATTCTTTGACACCTCTAAGTTACTTTGTTAACCTACCGCAGATTGCATTTACTGTTTTAACATCAATCAAAGATGCACGATTCGGAAACATAAAATCCACGACAAAACCTGTAAATCCTCTTCATGTTTCCTAAGCCATTATTGAAAAACTCGTGCAGTGTTAGATGACGCATTATCTGCTGAAAAGTGGCATTACATGAAGGAATACCTTTGCCATGAAAGGATGTACCTGGTCTCAAATGATTTTTAGCAGTGTTGTAGAAGTCATGGTTTCCTGCAGATGCATGAGTTGACACAGGTTTTCTAGCAGAATATTGCTCTAGCAGCAAACATCCTCCACTGGTTAGTTTTCGTCGAATGTTAGATATTGGTTCAACACTTACTGAGTTGAACGACGCATACGTAAGGGGCCGTATACGTGGTGCAAGAGGAAACGAGATTCATCAGACCGTACGACCTTATTCCATTCATTCAAATTTCATATTTTATGATCGCATGACCATTTTGATCACATCCGACGCTGATTTGCGCACTGGGAAGATATTACATGGCATATTTTACACACCATGGACACTCTGGTTTACATGGGCACTCGGAAATGCCTGTGGCTACGAAGTCCTATTTCTAGAACTATTAGAGAAATTTGGGTTTTGACACATAACTCCCGACCCTGCCATTCGAACTACCTGCGAGGTGTGCAACAATGCTCCTTCATTGGCTCGTACTGCACGAGATAGACTTCGCTCACCACTAGCACTGATGAGAAGTGGTCAGTCCACAACTTATCGGAGGCTCATGATCCTTCCCTCCTCGGATCAGTTTTGCAGATCAAAGCTGGCCCTGAGCACATAATAAGCCATTACCCTTCAGATATGTTTTAATCCAATTACTTGTCCAATATAATTTGGCGTTTTTTATAGTCGCCAAAGTTATCTGCCTTTCTGACCTACACAAGAAGAATAACACTGATTAACAGAGTATAGCAACGGATGTTATTTTTGTTGTTTTGTGATATTCGCAATGCTTCGTCGTATACCTACAGTTGCGTCAATATGGATAAAGACGCGCTGGTCATAATGTTTTTTCGCATAATATAAGTAATTCTTCAGACCATGAATGTGGTTTGGACTCCCCAATAATCGTTTTAACCTTGGAATATACATCAGCTGAATTTCGGATTTAGCTTCCTCTGTTTTGGACTTTTCAATCTGCACTGTTGCCGATGGGTGACGCTTATCGTCGAATTGTTCCACCAGAGAAAAGAGTTCCTCTTTTAAGGTGCAAAATATTGCTAACATTACATTTTTCTTTGTTCTTTGCATTTCGCCGGAACGAAGTCAACACCTTAGCTAAATAGAATTATTTATATCGTTATACATACTTGCTGAACAGATTTGGATATGGACTGCTACTCAAAATTTCGATTTGTTACTTTCAATAAAAATGCAATTTTTGGCATGCCAAAAACACAAATTCCACATATATTTTATCCTTTTACTTGATCATGCGGAAGCTAAATGGCATTTTGTAAAGTTATATGTAATATAATATTCCACATAACTTTGGTATATAGAAGCTGTATGTAATACTTTCAAACACTACAAGTGCATACTAAATGATACGTTTTTATTTATCATAAAAACCTATCCTTACTACTGACGCTATTGTTGCGTACTTATATCAGGGTGCACTGTCATTGTGTTTTTGGATGTTCTTAGTGTGGCAACTTTGGTTTATGCTTACCACTTTAACTAAAACCGAAATACATCCGTTTATTATTAATAAAATCATTTTATAAAATTTCTATTTTTTACCTTGTCAAACATCCATTGTTCTGTAAAACACCATTTTGATGTACCTTTGGCCAGGCCTTAAATACAAATAAGTTAAGAAATCTTACAAAAATGTTTATATGCTTTATTTGGAATATGAACATGTTAAAATTTGCATTCATCGTTTTTAGGGTTCACTTCGAGAATAAATATCATAAAATCTCGAAATGGTACTACTTTGAAAGAAAGAGTGAAGAAATATGTTATGTCGAACAGCTTTACCAGCATCAGGTAATAGGCAGAAAAAAAAGGCATAGTGCATTTTTTATTCAAACAATGCAGCTTAATTATAAATAACAGAAATGTATGCTGCTACCGAATAATCCGAATGTAAAGTCCTCCATAGTCAAAGGAGATGAGTTATTTTGTTTATTCGTAACATATGCAGTTGCTTTATTACTATTAATTATATTTATTTCCTGAAATTTATTTAGATTACTTATTATACAATGTAAAATGCAATAATACCAAAAAGAAGAGTAATATGATTTTTTGAGAATCTGCAATACTGCACCAAAAATACCCTGTCTTCGCTAAATACTAAGTTGTTTTTTTAATTCTGCATGTTCTTATGGTGTGGTGCCATTATTTTTGTTGAAATACTCTTAAACATGTACGGACAAACAGCAAATCTTAATTAACATCAAATTAAAATTTGACATGTGTCATCTTCACTTACGTACGCAACTATGTGTGAGGTTCTCTTTATAAAGAATTAACTGCACATTTTAGCACATATACGAAATATGTATAGGGTACAATGGGAAAGTCTCGTGATTTAAGGAACTTTGCAATGGCAATATAGCATGCGCTGAGCAAGCATCTCAAAGACAACAGAAACGGGAAACACTCTCGGCTACGCAAGATCGATCATATCCAGGAGTTGATCATAAACAACAAAACAAGATGTCAGTTGTTTGTGATCAACTCGGGCAACTGCTCCTGGAGCGGGTTGTTCGAGGTACCGTACGAACTGCATTGCACCAAAGAACCTCTCATCACTTACAGGGATACCGGAAGACGTAACTCAGCACACAGCCCATCTCACATTGCAGAGAATGCGTGGCAAAAGCAGATGTCATTTTTTCATACTTCTCGTCTGTGCGTATATGCAAAAGATTCATATGTAGTGCGAATGCGTCAAAATTGTACGCTTAAGATTTGGAAAAGAGCAGTTAGGTCAGATGATTCGTGCAATCTGTTCATACACACTGATAGACAGACAGGCTGCAAAATTGCCCAAATAGCACGAGTCGACGTGTCCAAGCTGCTCACTGGTAACACGGGTTAATTTCTCGAGGGCATCATTTTTTGGGGGGAATTTGACATCTTAATGTATCTGAAACGACATGTCAATGCCACTAGGTACTTTAACATATCTGCAGGAGGCACACCATCTTAGGTACATGGTATTTTCTGATGAATAGGATGGTTGTTGGTCCCGAGGAATAATAAATCTCTGCTCATCACACAGTAGTTTCAGGAGGACAAGTTTGACTTTAAAGTGCAAAACATGTCCCCACACAGATCCAGAACTTAACCGCATTGAACACTTGTGGGATGAATATTAAACGTGTGTGAATATTATATTTGTGGAATATAATGAATTGAACATTTGGCGAATGAGGGACGTTATCAGATCTGCCTCGCCAAATTTACCTAAATAAAAATATCGCTTCTATTTGAACCCATGTGATATCAAATCGATCGTTTTCTAAAAACCAAGGGTCTCCCAACATGTTATTAGGTAAGTGTACGTATGACTTCCAAAATATGAATGTATAAAAATGTCTCCATGCGTTGTTCGTAATGAACTGTTTTTTATTAATGTATTTCTCCTGAAATACGAATTAAATGAAAGCAGCTCGACGACGCCTGAAAAAATTTAAAGAATTGTAAACAATATGCAATGGTTTCCTAAAATAATTTAGGGACAAATATTTTTCCGTCACTATTTTTGTTGCTTTAGTGTCCAGGAACGGGACGAAAATTTCTCAGACAATTGGCAGTTATTAAGCTTGCATCAATTCATCACACATAGTACTACGATAGAGATGTTTAACTGTGAACGAAGACAAGCATCTTTAATCAAATACCAACAATGTTTGAAACAGAAAGCACTGCACATTCTAGGAATATTCTAGATATATTTGCGGTAATTAGAATATATTCAATATATGAATATCGCCTTCAGTCCATGTCTAAAAATAAGAATTGTATTGTGTTCAATGCAGAGCAAAAGTGCAAGAACTATCTGTAGCATTTTAGAATATTTTCAGTTAGTCGCTACTGATAAACTGTTATGCTTTGAATCATCACTTGAAGCGCAATTTCTTTGAGGCTTTCGACTGAAATTCTCTGGCCAGGAATTTGTAACGCTGTGAGCAGCAGAAAAAAATGAGGTAAAAACTAAGAATACAGCGTAATTGGTGCTCTGAAAATGGGTATGAAAATGAATTCTTGAAATTGTCAGAGTGATATCAGAATGTCAATATGAAAGACAAACTGAACAAAAATTGTTGGAGAACTTAAAATAAATAATGCAAAATATGAGATTTTGGAATTTCAAACATGTCTCCATTTTTTGAGATAATTTATTGAAAATGATTTCCATTCGATAAAAAATTTAATTGCACTTATGATGAAACTTTAAAACTACAACATATATTACACTCCTGTAACGCGGTATTATACCAGTTGTACTACTCTGAGTTGTTGAAGCCATTGTTACAAGGGTTTAATATGTTATTGAAAACTTTCTTCGTTCGTGCATG
This sequence comes from Macrothele yani, assembly GCA_039090855.1. Lineage (NCBI taxonomy): Eukaryota > Metazoa > Arthropoda > Arachnida > Araneae > Macrothelidae > Macrothele > Macrothele yani. The sequence continues at coordinate 38,701,371 of CM077018.1, forward strand.
TCGTGGTGTTCAAAGAGAAATAACACTAAAATAAAATTATCCTAGGATGACCAGTGGCGGCTTTTCAGGTGAAGTAGGCGAAGTGCCTCTTCACCTATTTTACTTAAAATAAAGTTTTATTTAGTAATTTGTATAATATATTCGTTTTTGCCTGTATTGTGTTACAAGAAAATCAACATTTTAATTAGATATCAATTCACATAGCGCGTTTAAAGCGGAAAACAAGTCCTCATACGCAAAACAGTGCAAGTGAAGAGCCGAAATGAAAACCCTTGGAAGTCTGCAGCTTTCTACCGAGTTGCTATGGTAACCGTGACGTCAACCTCCCCTATATGGCGCGCAAGTGAAGTGTTTTAGCTTTCGGCGCCGAAGCTCTGCAGATGGATTCGTGACCTTCGAAGGAGATCACGGTGAAACGGGATGGTTTACCCAGGGTATCTTGCAATACACTAGGGCTTTTCCATTTGCGGTGTTGAGTGGTACATTCTTTCCGAAAGGGATTTGTTTGTCGTGCTTTTTGATTATTTGTCGAAAAGTTTAGCTGTTACTGTAGTTTCGTGTACAGTTTAACAGTTAGTGATAGTTTTAATTAAAATATTTATCCTGTAAACGACATTGTTTGAAATTTATTACAAACTCCATTTAATTGGTGGAAAGATGAAGATGAAAGATATATTTTACTTCAAGGACGACCGACGGATTCACTGACAATTGTTGTCAAAAAAGAAATCAAGAAGAGCGGTAAATCTTACAATATTAATTTTTAAAATTGTTCGTTTAATGAATATAAATGGCTTTGTAGTACTTCTGTGTTACAAAAATTATTTTGTTGGCCCTGCTTCCTTTTTAGTTATAAACATTCAGCATGGAATAAAGACGGATTCTCAGATTTATTAAATATAACACGCTCACTTCATAAACATTGTGATTCTAGCGAACACCTGAAATGTGAGTTAATGCTAAGGAATTTTGAAAAAAAATCAGAACACCATTGCCGATGCCCTGAGGGACAATGCTAGGATTTTGAAAATGCTTTTCAACGAAAGCGTTCGTTTAAATAGACTTTTCCTGCAGACAGTGATTGATGCAGTATTATATTTGAGCAAACAAGAACTAGCATTCCGTGGTCATAACGAAAGCATGGACCCGATAAATCGTGGAAATTTCAAGAAATTTCTTTCATTGTTGATATCAAGAAGTCCTTTAGAAATTCAAAATCAATTCGATAAAAAAAAATGTCTTCACAGGTTACTTAAAAACTATTTAAAATGAATTAATTGAATGTATTTCTGAATATATAAAGGATCACGTTAAAAATGAAATAAATGAAGTTCAATACTTTTCTATTCTAGTAGATGACATCACAGACATAAATCAGACTTCTCAGTGGTCTTTAATACTAAGATTTGTTGATTCGGAAGGTGCATTGGCTGAGCGATTTTTGGGTTTCCACGACGTGAGTGGAGATCGAACGTCAGAAGCTTTATACAAAAGCTAGACAAATTTTTGGAACAACTCGGTTATCAACACAAATTAATGGGACAATGTTACGATGGGACAAGTCTAATATCTGGACACTTAAATGGGCTCCAGAAAAAGATCAAGGTAAACTTCTCAAGCTGTTTTTGTTCATTGCTTAGCATATCGTTTGAACCTTGTATTACAGCACAGTTTTTCTAAAATTTCAGAGTCGTATATTTTATGCAAGCCTCAGTGGAATTTCTTTGTTTTTTCACCACTACGGCTAACAGGTATTATCAACTCCAACTGTCACTGCTCAAGGCTCTGTCACTTCGACGATCTCTTCGGGGATTCGCGGACAATAAAAATGCACTTTTCGTAGGTAGAAAGTGCAGACTCCGACCCCAGTTAATGTTTTTCCTTCCTGTTTAAAGTGCATTATAGCGAGGTCAATCGAGTCTGTTTTAATCTATTTTCATGAAGTTAATCATTCAGTTAAGCAACTTTATGAACGCAAAATAAAGTGCAGAATTTATTTTATAGCTTATATCGTACGCAAATTGCAAAACTTTTCTTGATTGAATTCAGTAGCTACCATGGTGTACTGCTGTGAACCTTACTGTAACTCCAAAAAAGGGAAAACCAAAGGTTATTGAATATCTTCGGCTATTGTGTGGCCCAAGTCACACAAAAACAGAAAAATAACCGTAGACCCAGGTGAGAGTTTCTAATTCGGAAAGTTTGGAATTGCGAGATTGCTGAGTTGGTGTTCCAGTTAGGCTTATAGGGTCGATCGCACACACTGTTTGGGCGAACATTCCTATTGCAATTTCGTTTCATGCAATAAAAAGATTATGCACGATTAGAATAACTAAAAGTTAAAAGAACAGATGCTCCTGTAACACACCAAATGTGGTGAAAATGATCTAAATGACAGGTTAAAACAAACATGAGATCTTTCAATCCCTCTTGGGATCATCCTCAGATGTGCTCACGAATTAGTGATTCCGACCTTTAAATAACAGAAGGGGAAGTGACATGATTCGAACTGTGCGTTCACTGCGCATGCCTGGGATTGTTCACGGGAGGATCCGGGTCGTTGAATGGGTGATTGTGTCATCTGGTGTTAAGGCATTCAAGGTGTCACTTTGGGCATTATTTGATTCCCTTGGCAGGAAATTTTTCCAAGGATTGGGGATGTATATTGGTATATAGTCGTTACAACATTGATTGCCCTTGATGAATATTAACAAACTCTCAGCAAAAAGCAACGAGGTTTTGTTCCATGGTGTTGTAACGATGGAAGCCTGCTGCAAAGCTGGATAATAAGAACCCTTGTTGGAAAGGCGTGATAATGCAGTTTTATTGTTTTCGAGTCTTGATGTCATAAATATGTTCCTTCATTCTAATATCCAACGTCCTCTGGGTAGATCCTATGTAAGTGAGAGGTGGGTCATCTGGCTCAGTACTGTGAAGAGGTATGCTATATACTCCATGACGGGACCCCTGTTTGATTTGATCGCGGTTGTTGCGAATAATGGAGTAGGTATTTGATGTTCTGAGGCCAAAATCGATTTTATGACGATGACACAAGTTTTTCATAGTGCGAGTAACGTGTGGGTCATAGCACATGGACCCAACAAATTTCTTATCCCTAGTTTCTCTCTCGAGTGTGGACATGGTTGAGTTTCTGAGTCTTTTATAAACTGAATCCACCAAATGATCTTCATAGCCATGGTTTCGGGCGATTTACTTAATTTTTGCAATCTCTTGTTTTTTCATCTGGCTACTCGTGGAGTGTGTAATGGTTCGTTGTATCATGAATCGTTACAACATTGATTGCCCTTGATGATTATTAACAAACTCTCAGCAAATAGCAATGAGGGTTCCGCTTAAAGAGAAACGTGAGCAACGATTCCCCAGCTGCGATTGGCGCTACAAGAGGAATGTGCTGCGATGCCTCAACAGCTCATTGACAACCTCGTCCTTAGCATGGACAGGCGTTGTGAATCCTGTAACACAGTCCGGAGTGATCATATCCCCTACTAAAGACTGGATTTTTCTTGGCAGCCGCTTGTCACATGGACGTTTCTGTCTTCTGTCCAGGTGTGCTCGAAGTTACCTTTTCAATAAAGTGCCTTTGTATTCTTTGGATTCCTTGTTTGGTCGGTTTTGCTCACTTGTCATATATTCGTATATCTTTAGGATCGTATGGTATGATTTGGGTCGATGTGGAGCACTTCTGCACGACGTTACATTTGAAAAACCGTCTCGTCCTTAATTTTTGCACGCTAGTGTAGGTACGTCGTGCGATCTCGGGAGATTGCGCATTTTGCAGATCCTGCTCCCAAAAGTCGAGGGAAAATAAAAGTTTTCTTCTAAATTTAATCAGATCAGTGCTGTACGTGTCGCAACCCTTAGTCTAGCTTAGCTGATCACTCTCAAGTCGTCTCATCGCAATTCGGGCAGACGTCGTGCGATTTTGGGAGATGGCGCTAGTCAGAGCCGGCGAGATAAGTAGCTGATTAGTTATTGTCAAGAACATCTCTTTTGCTCGTGCGTCCACTGGTATTCAATAATAAACTGTGTTACAGCGAGAACAGAAACAAATTTCGATTGTAAATAGTGTTCGATTGATACCACCCAAACGAGCGTGTTTTTGGTAATGTACAACTGCGAAGGAATTTTGACAGCACACGAAATTAATGTGTGTTGTCGCAGAAGTTCTTGCGGCAACCTATTTTTACGAAAAGCTTTAGTGGACGAAACTACCGTATACGCGTTCAACTTAAGTGCAATGAATATTGAGCATGCGACGCTTTGCATTCCGCTAATGAGGTATCGAATGGTCATTTTAATTCCTTTGTCATAACGGCCGTATCTCTCTTCCATAACTACAGATAAATACAGAGCTGAAGGACTTATTCGGAACAGTCCTAATGTTGTCCAACACATGCGGAAATATAAAAGCGTAATATCATTCGAATTCCTCTCGGCCACAAAAAAAATGCAATTCCAGGCAATGGTTCGTAGATTTACAATTCCGGAAGAGATTCACCGGTATATCTAGGATTTGTTAGCACGTATTGGTGGAAACATTTCATACAGCTAGTTGTACTTTATAGATTTCTCTGTAGAAACAGATATACATATTTGTCGTAATGAAAATAAATAATCAAAGCGATCGATATTGAGAGCCCTGGCAGATATTGTGGCTAACAACCCTTACACCCAAACATAGAAGTCTGCAGCAGAGACGATTGAACGTGAGGTATCAAGACGATATGGACTTGCGTTTTGTTAGTAATATACTTAGACATTCTTATATTTCCTCAACAGTATACATGAAAAATGAAGTATGGCGCAAATTTACTACCACTTTCTTGAAAACTGTGAAACAAACTTCGATCTAGGCTGGAGCTTTTGCTCCACAAAGCCACTAGCACTTGTATTTAGTGCTTACTGAATTATGCCTTTCGATTGAGGCTTTTAACATATCCAGTAAATACAGAGAACCCGCAGGAAATACATTTTCTTTGAAGAATTAATAAAATTTTGTAAAGAAATTACTAAACTAATTAGAAAATTCACTGATTCAGAGTTATTCAACAGGTATAACGGCATAAAAGGAACTATCAAATTATTACGCACACCTATCTAACAGCGAGCTCGAACGCAATTGGCTTTCACAACAGCCTTGATTTGATGTAGCATTGATTCAATGACTCGATAATTTCGTTCTGCTCGCATTTTTTAGCCAGGCGGATGTGATGCTCTCTGTAAATTACCAAAAATTCTGTGAAGGAGGATCTCTATTACGAAACGCAAGATTTGATCCCCAAAGTGTTCAATTGGGATAATGTATAGAGACTGTGCGTTCCTTTTTAGGATACTGAGGTGATTGTCGTGCTGCCGGATCTCCTGTTTATCTATGCGAGTCTTATAGTTTGGCCCTTAATTCTACCAGAAGTAACCTTCCTCACAAAGAACCACTCTGAAAATATATGGGTGTACCTGGTCAGTGGTGTTGTTAATTGCCCTCGTACCACTCACAGTCATGTCTTATTTCAATGATGCTTAAACCACGACTTTAAAATAAACATTTTTTGTGATTGAGTTGCATAACTATTTGTTATAAAAACCTCTTCAACAAATTTGATGGCATTTCTCCTTAAGTACTTTCAGTTATGCAGGAATTTACAATTTCTTTCTTAATCTGGAGTCCCATTGCACTCGTAATGGTCCAAATGTTAGAGATACCTGCCGAATTGTGTGTTGGTTCTCCTCTAGCGCGAATAACAGCCACTACACTCCAAGACTTTGACTCCACCAGTTGCGGCAAGTAACTGCAACGATGCCTATTGCAGCATTCTCAAAATCTCCGCCCGAGACTTCGGTGCAGGTTCCATGTATCTGATGTCCCGCTCAACGGCATCCCGAAGAGCTTTCAGAGGTTTTAAATCCGGATACATCAGTGGCCACTTGCTGGCTCCAAACTCACACAATAAGCAACAGATTCGGGACTAATGGTGATTCATTACTTAATTCCACATTCATTTTGCTGACAACAGAATAAATTCGTCCTCCTCCCCCTAGTGTCAGAGTCTGATGTAAGAAATTTCTTGCAATATTGAAAAGTGGGGTTAAACGTTAAGTTAAATAAGGCAAAATTAATATACAATGCTTTTACAAGAACTGAAGGTTTATATCTGGCTTCGCTTGTATAGTTCTCAGTATTTAATTAGAGTTCTAAAAATTTAATACATGAACCTGAGAGTCAATTTTGCACCGGAGTTTTTCTTGAACCACATTCCTGAGACTGATCGTGAAGATCAGCTGAAATAGAGGTGGAGAACTATCGATAGTTTGTTGGCAAAGTTTCTCAGGAGAAAATATGTTTTCCAGGATGAAAATTTATTTCTGACAATAATGTTTCTTACTTATGAGCATTGTCAAAAAGCTAAGCTCCGATAAACATTTAAACTAACCTTTTTTTCTTTTGTTTGGCGTTTAACGACCACCGTGAGCAACTCTATGGGCTATACGCAGTCACCCGTCCGTAATTTAGGGAAACTGACTCAACGGAAGGAAGAGGCCCTGTGCTGCAAGACAAACACAACCACGACATCTATTCCTCACGGGATTCGTATCCGAGCCCATCTCGGATTGACGATATTCTCCAGGAAGTGATGGAGCAAAAGTCAGGAAAAACGTTTTACCTTAAGAACGAGCTAATTCGTGGTTCCTAAATTCTCATTTTCTGCTTGTACTGTATGTTTTTTTCTTTATGTTTCTGTTCTCAAAACTAAAGAAGAAAATTCTGCAGTTTTGTATTCAAAAATATTTTCTTTCTATAATGTTTAGCAAAATCACGGTAATAATTCGTGAGAAATTGAGTAAATAAAGTTATGAGTAGGCTGTACCTCAATTGTTTTTTTCTGGGATCATTTAAAACGACAGCAGCAGGATGCTGTCGTTTTAAATTATTCATTTGACATTTGACGTATTGCCCGCCGTTTTGTAGTTCTTTCCGAAAAGGCTATATTTTGCGTAAACCTTATCCTTAGCAAAAGAAAAATAAAGTTGTACAAAAGATATTTTACGTTTACCCATAATTACGGATTACTTACTCTCACTAAATAACTGTACCAGCACCTGATGTACCTGTAAACTTCAAGTACAAACAATTTCTATAACGAAGTAAATTTCTCCGTCATTTTTATCCGCGCCGGGGTTCGAACCCGGATCCCCTCATTCCGGAATAAGTCACTCTACCAATTGAGCTACGCGGACGTTTTATTCTGATTCCTATCTGCCTTTATGTCGTGTGCGTCCTGCTGGCAGGTACGTCACATCTCCTAGTACGTTACAGTTCCTCTTTATCTGACTGAAACCTACACTTTCACTTTGAGCTTGTCTTGACCTGAAGAGCAACAGAGTGCAAAAACCGCAGTCCCTCACCGTTTACTCTTTTGATTACAGTAAACTTTAGTTTCGCATTGTCATCATGAATCAATATAACCAGGCACAATGATTTCGACACCAGTATAAATATGGTGAAAATGAGCGTTTCGGTCATCAAAGTCATCAGTGGAAGCTGAATATTATACACCATCGTGATTTACACATACAGCATTGGAAAACGTAAAACAATCGATAGTTGCAAAAACAACTATCGATACACTATCGATGTACTGATTTGGACAACGCTATAGAGAATGCCATCGATATTATCTCCACCTCTAAACTGAACACACTGAAGCACGGCAGAGGCTATGTAAGTTATTGAACACGGATGTCTTCCTCTTGAGCATGAGTGATGCTTCACAAGGGTGATAACGGTCCTTGTTCGATGTCAAATTGTATATGAAAAGCACTGTCATTTTATTTGTATCAATGCAAAAACAAGAAATGTTTTCTGAATATGAAGATTTCGTACTTGATAGATGAAAATGAGGAACATAAATTTGCTGTCTGTAGTACGATAAGTCAAAACAAATCTCTGAAACTGCCGAATAAAACTCAATTTATTTACAGTTTTAAAAACCTATTTACAAAGCTAGCACTTTCTGGGCTCGCGTGGCCCCATTTTCAAGCCCAAAAGCCCAGTAACACATAGAGGCAGCGACTATATACTATAGTATTCGTGACTAAGGTGATATACGTCATAAAAATTATACAGGTGATGCCATTTACATTAAGAAACAAGAAAGATGACACCGAATGTTCAGGTGTAATAAGCAAGTCTTTTGAATCCCTTCTGACGCAAATTAAATTTATCAAAGCTATTCAAAGTCAATGGAACCGGTATGGAAAACAATAGATCTGACGAAAGAAAGAAGATTTTCAATCTGGTTTTTAATCCCTCAAATATTGCTGTAAACGGAATCGTGAGCTTACGAACTCTTAGAAACAGAGATATCGACAAAATAAGATGTGACTTAACGTCCCCTGGTGGGAAAACCATGCATTATTTTAAGAAGAAAGTATTCTCAAAACGTTTATCCATATAAGGGGTATCGGTCCAAGAAAAAAAAAATTAGTCGAGCTTTCAGAAGCCCAGATTTAGCTACAAATACATAAGAAGCAGAAATTAACACTTATGCCTCTTGGTGGCCAAACCATTCTTTACCAAACATTAGAAATTATGTGAAAAATATTTTCCATCAGGTCTTATATGCGATACAGGAACAATGTTTGAAATCGGAGCTTTTGGAGCAGAAATAAAGCAGAAAACGCAATTTACCTTTGTGCCTCCTAGCGGAAAGTCTATGATCTACTTGTAAATTTGGAATTTATGGGAAAAGCATTTCGCATCTGAAACATTATCCAACGAAGAAGGAATTTTTCTAAAAGGACTCTTAGAAGTAGACATATTGACAAAATTAAAGTATACATCACATCTACGCCTTCTGGCGTAGAAACTATGCATTATTTCAAGAAGAAAATTTTCCTAAAAGGTTTGTCGACATGAATAGTATCGGTCAAGAAACGACGTTTTTTTCAATCGAGAATTTAGAAGCTCATATTTTACTACAAATACATCAGAAGCGGAAATCAAGATTTACGCTCCCTGGTGGCCAAACCAGTTTTTACAAAAAATAGAAATTATGTGCAAACGATTTCCTATCAGGAGCTGTATCAGGTGCAGAAAGAATTTTTCAAATCAGAGATTTAGAAGCAGAGAAAAAAGGGGGAACGTAATTTACCGCTACGTCCCCTAGCGGAAAGTCTATGAAATACTTGAAAATTTGGAAATTATATGAAAAACATGTCACACGGAAAACACTATCCAACAATGAAGGAATTTTTCAAATCGGACGCCTAGAAGTAGAGATATTGACAAAAATAAGATTTATATCTACGCCCCCTGGCTGAGAAACTGTGAAATATTTTAGGAAAAAAATTCCAATGAGGTTTATCGATGTGAGTGGCATCAGTCCATTAAAGAATTTTTTTTTTTTTTTTTTTTTTTTTGATTGGAGGTTTAACGACCACCGTGAGCAACTCAATGGGCTATAAGCAGTCGCCCGTCCCTAATTTAGGGTCACTGGTTCCAGGGAAGGGAGAGAGCCAGTGCCGTAAGACAAACACAACATCCATGCCTCACCGGGATTCGAACCCGGACCCCTTCGGACGAATGATCAGAGGCCAACGCCTTAGACCACTGCGCCACCGGGGCGGCGAAAGAATTTTTTCAACCAATATTTTAGAAGCTCAGATTTTATGGCAAATACATCAGAAGCAAAAATTAAAACTTACGCCCCATGGTGGCCAAAGTATTCTTTACCAAAAATTTGAAATTATATTCAAAAGATATTCCATGAGGCGATGTAACCGCTGAAGAAAAAATAATTCAAATCGGAGTTTTAGAAGAAGAGTTATCGTAAAAATGTAATTTACTTTTACGCCCTTTAGCGGAAAATCTATGCGTAATTTGAACAAGAAAGATGACACTGAATTTTTGGGCGTGATAAGCACGTCTTTTCAATCCGTTTTGACGCAAATTAAATTTATCAAAGCTATTCAAAGTCAATGGAACTGGTATGAAAAACAATACATCTGACGAAAGAAAGATTTTCAATCCGGTTTTTAATCCCTCAGACATTGCTGTAAACGGAATCGTTAGCTTACGAACTCTTAGAAACATAGATATCGACAAAAATAACATGTGACTTTACGTCCCCTGGTCGGAAAACCATGCATTATTTTAGGAAGAAAGTATTCTCAAAAGGTTTATTCGTATAAGCGATATCGGTCGAAGAAAAAAAAATTAGTCGAGTTTTCAGGTGCCCAGATTTTGCAACAAATACTTCAGAAGCAGAAATTAAAACTTATGACACCTGGTGGCTAAACCATTCTTTGCCAAACATTTGAAATTATGTGAAAAATATTTTCCATCAGGTCTTGTATGAGATACAGGAAGAATTTTTCAAATCAGGACTTTAGGAGCAGAAATAATGCAGAAAACGCAATTTACCTTTGTGCCCCCTAGCGGAAAGTCTATGATTTACTTCAAAATTTCGAATTTATAGGTAAATCATTTCGCATCGGAAACACTATCCAACAAAGAAGGAATTTTTCAAATCGTACTCTTAGAAGTAGATATATTGACAAAAATAAGATATACATCTACGCCCCCTGGCGTCGGAACCATGCATTTTTTCAAGAAGAAAGTTTTCCTAGGAGGTTTGTCGACATGAGGTGTAGTATCGGTCAACAAACGACTTTTTTTTCAATCGAGATTTTAGAAGCTCATATTTTGCTGCAAATACAACAGAAGCGGAAATTAAGACTTAAGCTACCTGGTGGCCAAACCATTTCTTACAAAAATTAGAAAATGTGTGCAAACGATTTCCCATCAGGAGCTGTATGCGGTGCAGAAAGAATATTTCAAATCGGAGATTTAGAAGCAGAGATATAGGAGGAAACGCAATTTACCTTAACGCACCCTAGCGGAAAGTCTATGAATTACTAGAAAATTTTGAAATTACATGAACCACATGTCACACTAGAAACACTATCCAACAAAGAAGGAATTTTTCAAATCGGACTCCTAGAAGTAGAGATATTGATAAAAATAAGATATACATCTACGCCCCCTGGCGTAGAAACCATGCACTATTTTAAGAAAATATTTCTAAAAGGTTTGTTGACATGAAGAGTATCGGTCAACAAACGACGTTTTTTTTCAATCGAGAATTTAGAAGCTCCGATTTTATGGCAAATACATCAGAAGCAAAAATTAACTCTTATGCCTCCTGGTGGCCAAAGTATTCTTCACCAAAAATTTGAAATTATATGCAATAGATTTTCCATCAGGAGATGTATCCGCTGAAGAACAAAAATTTCAAATCGGAGTTTTAGAAGAACAGTTATCGAGGAAAAGGTAATTTAATTTTACGCCCCCTAGCGGAAAATCTATGCGTAATTTGAAAAAGGTACTATATCTAAAATACTGTTCGATATAAATGGAATCGAAAGATATAATTTTTTTTTCAATCGGATGTTTAGAAGCAAATATGTGGAATAAAACGTATTTTTTAATTTAATATCATCTTTATTCACGCCCTCTACAGGCGAAATTATACATCGTAAAAAAACCGGAATAAAGGATCAGCATTTGCATATTTTAAGCTTTCGAATGCAAAAAAGAATTTTTCAAATCGGACTAATAGTTGCAGAGATATCGTGGGTACAAACGGACGGACGAGCGGACGGACAAACCGATAACAGAAGCACGATCTTTTTTATAAAAGATGTGCTAAAAAGTAACTATATCTAAAATACTCTTCGACATAAATGGAATAGAAAGATAAAATAATTTTTTCAATCGGATGTTTAAGAAGCAAATATGTGGAATAAAACGTAATTTTGAATTAGACATCATCTGCGTTTACGCTCCCTAGTGGCAACATTGTACATCGTAAAAAAATGAAATAAAGGATCATCATTCGCTTATTTCAAGCTTCCCAATGCAAAAAGAATTTTTCAAATCGGACTAATAGTTGCAGAGATATCGTGGATATAGACGGACGGACAGACAAACCGATATCATAAGCACGATCTTCTTTTACAAAAGAAGTGCTAAGAAGAAGTAATTAAAGACCAAAAACAAATACAGAACATGTTCAAGTAAGAGTTTCACTTTCTAAGAGTGTCATGGGGGAGCGATCATCCGTCTCCAAGGTCTTGGGACTGAAGTCGGAAAGTCCGTATTACAGCAGACGTCGTACTATTTAAGAATAAACAGGCTTTCCGAGAGAAAAATTGTATTCTTGTTAACAGAGGAGTTTAAAATTTTAGCATTTTGCCGGTCCACATATTCTTCCTTACTTGAAAAAGGATTTCTTCCACATATTGTTCCTTACTTGAAAAAAGTCCGTCACCGACATAATTTATCCTTTGGAATCTGTACCCGAAATATCTTCTCACTAGTTCGTAGAGACAGGGATAAAGGCAATATGTTTAACAAACCGAGGGTCTACTCCATACCTCTGACCTCAGAAGACCCAAACCGTGACTCTAAGGTTTACATCGGTTCGACACTTCGATCGTTAAATATAAGACTGAGTGAGCACCAATATTCTCTACGAAGTGGAAACATCACCACAGCCCTCACCGTTGCAGTCAAACAGGGAATGCTACAAACCGGACTGGCAAAATGCTAAAGTTTTAAACTCCTCTGTTAACAAGAATAACATTTTTCTCTCGGAAAGCCTGTTTATTCTTAAATACACTCACTTCCAAAAGTTAAGCATGCAGAGCGAGAAGTTAATTTCCGTAAGCCAATCGGAATCGGAGAGGCTGCAATTCCCCGCAGCGGTAGATGGAAGTATGCAAATGTGGTAGGTAACAGCGAATCACGGTGTTTTGCCGAGAAATATGCAAAACAGGCAGTCGTATAAGAAGCCAGCACTCTGAAGGGGTACAGGAGTTGCATGCAAGTGCTGCTACAAGGTGTTGAGAACTGTCGGAGGATTTGTTTTGAAGACAGACTTGATTTTATGGCTTCCAGAAGACGATTGGAAGATTCTGAGCGCTGGCGTGCCGTCGGACGCATTGAAGCAGGACAGTCAATCACAGATGTGGCTGGTTTCTTCGGCGTGAATCATTCCGTCATTTCACGTTTATGGAAACAATTTCTAACCAGCCAAACAGTTGTCCGCAGAGCTGTGGCCGGTCGCCCAAGGGTTACGAACCCCGCGGAAGACCGATATATTGCTGTTGTAGCCAAGCGGAATCGAAGAGCGACGTCCACACGTGTGACATCTATTGTTACGGCGGCCATTGGTAAGGCGATATCTGCCACTATTGTGAGTCGAAAGCTTCACATGAAGGGACTGTTCGCCCGGGTACCATGGGTTTGTGTTCCTCTATCCGTCCAATCCAGAGGGGCACGATTAACGTGGTGTCGCCAACATGTCAATTGGACTGTGTATGATTGGGGCAACGTTATGTTCACGGATGAGTCCAGATTTGCCCTGCAACCCGATGACAAGCGTGTACGGGTGTGGAGGGAACAAGGCACACGCAATAGACCCCAGAACAACACCAAACATGATGCATTCCGAGGTGGAAGCATCAGGATCTGGGCAGGAATTTCGTTGGAATATCGCACCGACCTCCACATCTACAGACGGGATTCTGTGACGGCTGTACGGTTTCCGGATGAAGTCCTAGACCCCACTGTGTGATTGTACGCTGCAGAAGTTGGTCCTGCCTTCGTTTTAATGGACAATAATGCGCGTCCCCATAGAGCTGCCATCGTCGACGACTACCTGGAGAGTGAGGGGATTGCGCGTATGGAGTGGCCAGCCTACTCGTCCGACCTTAATCCCATTGAAAATCTTTAGGATACCCTCTGCCGTGCTGTGTGTTCACGTCTCCCGCCCCAACCACTCTCACAGCTTTGGAAATTGCTCTACAGGAAGAATGGCGATTACTGGACTCTGTGGTGGTTAATCACCTCATAAAAAGCATGGTCAGACGTTGTAAACTTTGTATGATGATGAGGGGTGCTCACATACCCTATTAATGTCGGGTTTTGTTGTTTGTTGTGACTTTATTACTCACTTTGTAAATGACTCCAATTTGACGTCATCTTATAATTTCTGAAAATTCAATATTAATTTCATCTCTGTATATATTTCTTTGTTTTGATTCATTAATAAACATATTTCCTACGTTCCTGCCGCATTTCGTGTCAATCCAAGCAGTACTTCTCCATATTTCACATCTTACTGCTCCGTGCTTAACTTTTGGAAGTGAGTGTATTACGACGTCTGCTGTAATACGGACTTCCAACTTCAGTCCCAAGACCTTGGAGACGGATGATCGCTCTCCCACATGACACACTTAGAAGGTGAGACTCTTACTTGAACATGTTCTGCATTTGTTTTTGGACTTTAATTACTTCTTTTTTCTTGATGTAAACGGCATCACCTGTATAATTTTTATGACGTATATCACCTTAGTCACGAATACTATAGTATATAGTCGCTGCCTCTATGTGTTCTGGTGCTTTTGGGCTTGAAAATGGGGCCATGCGAGCCCCGAAAGTACTAGCTTTGTAAATAGGTTCTTAAAATTGTAAATAAATTGAGTTTTATTCTGCAGTTTTAGAGATTTGTTTTAACTTATCGTACTACAGACATCAAAACATTTCTTGAAAATGTGGAACATTTTCAAGAAATGTTTTGATGTAGATTTGCAGCCATAATATCATTTTTACACTGACGGAAAGTGAAAAAAGAACACCAAGAAGGATACGTCTGATACCAACGAAATGTATACAGCATAATAACGGAATACAGAGGATAACGTGATCAAAACATTATGGCAAAATACAGCTGTATTTGTTGGTAAACTGAACAATAACATTTCCATGTAACATGGTTAGTACGAGGTTGAATCGCCATGAACTGCGTCACACTGTGCAATTCTGGCATGCAGTCTGTCGTACAGATGTTGGATGTAAGTTTGGGGTATTGAGTTCCAAGCATCCTCAACTTGGACGCATAAATCGGGAATGGTCGTGGCTGGCCGTGGAGACCGGATAAGTCGTTGTCCCATAAAATCCCCCAAGTGCTCAATGGGGACCAATCCGGTGAACGTGCAGGCCATGGAAGTTGTCTCACACCCTGAAGTGCATGTTGCGTTGCACGTGCCGTGCGTGGGCGTGCGTTATCTTGCTGGAAAACACCACGATGTACCGATCTTACAAATGGCACAACAACGGGCTGAATGATGTTGTTGATGTAGGAGGTACTGTTTACCGTACCCGGTACAAACACTAGTTGTGTACGGGAGTGATAGCTGATCGCTCCCCACACCAAGAGACCATTTGTAGGCCCTGTGTGTCGCTGGCGGATGCAAGAAGGGTGGAGGCGCTCCCCTGTGCGTCTGCGAACACGCATACGGCCATCGGAGGCTCCCAAGCAGAATCTGCTTTCATCGCTGAATATGACAGATCACCATTGCTTTCTGCAGACGTGGGCGACACCACTGCAGCCGTTCCTGACGGTGGGCTGGATTCAGAGGTACACATGCCAGAGGCACACGTGCACGTAGTCCTGCATCCAGTAGACGGTTGCGGATTGTTCGCACAGTCACCTCAGGTGCAACGGCAGCTCGAATTTGTGTTGCAGTGGATGTTCTGCTTGACAACGCCGCTCTTCTTATGCGTCGATCGGTCCTCTCATCAGTGCGCCTGTGACTCCCAGTTCCACGTCTATCCGTGTGGGAATGTTCCTCGGACCATCTACGTCACCATCGTATCACCACCGATACTTGCCGTCCAATTCGCTCCGCAATACGACGATACGACCACCCGGCTTCGCGGAGTCCGACTAGATGACCGCGTTCAAAGTCCGATAACTGTTGAAATCATACACGTCTTCCATGTCCAGGCATTGCAGCTTCTTCAGGGTCTTCGCACGTGTCCGTATGCCGACGACTGATTACATTCACTTCGCCGTACTCTTTAAATACCACCGACGATAATCTCTATATTATGCCGTGCTGTTGCGTAAGCGCTCACCCGTTGGTCCCGAAATTTACATCACACCTACGTAAACTCGACCCCATTAACATATGTAAATTTCATGATCGTCCGCCAATTCCTTCTTGGTGTTCTTTTTTCACTTTCCGCCAGTGTATAATGACGTATTTTATGTCATACTGAATGCTGTACGTACATTTTGTCCGAAGAAAATACTTCATCCGTCCCATATAATACGAATTTATTGTCTGAATGAAGAAAAATTGGTTCAGTTAGCAGATAATAGAATAAAAGGTGTATCAGAATAAAATCAATCTTTCTTAGTTGACACATAAAGGAGGTAGATTTTCCAGTGTATCTTTTCATTTTGCTTTGCTAATGCAGATTATTTTCATAATGTTAATCTTTCTCTGATCATGTCTTTAAATTATCATATTCTACCGTTTTCCGATCATTAATCTAAAGTAGATAGAAGTTGATGAACCGATGATTTAGTAAAATATCAACTAAAATTTATTTCTGTATATTTTTGTTAAACACGGTCTTAATTTGCAATTTTCCTTGACAAAAACATTTTTATTTCTTCCATTTTTGACGCTTTCCAACCGTAGGTTGAAGAAAAGTATATGCTCCAGCTTTGTCCGTCCGTCTGTCGGTCCGTTCGCCTTTCGGCACGATAACGCGCGTAAAAACGGTCGATTTCGATGAAATTTCATTATGTGGTACGGGGCCACATGGGGACGAACCCTCTTGAAAATGGACGAAATGGGGTCAAAGGTAACGACATAGGAGCGGGATCCATTCCATTGCCCTTATGCGTCATAACCTGCGTAAATATAGTTCGATGTCGATGAAATTTTAGCATATTGTAGGGTACCACCTGGGGACAAAACCTATTGAAAATTGGTGAAGTGGGGTTAAAGGTCAGGACATAGGAGCGGGATGCATTCAATAGCCCTTATGCGTCATAACGTGCGTAAAAATGTTTCGATTTCGATGCAATTTTAGTATCTGGTAGGAATACCACCTGGAGACGAACCCTGTTTAAAATGGACGAAATGGGGTCAAAGGTCAGGACAAAGGTTCGGGATCCATTCCATCGCTCTTATCTCATACTATTAAAGTGGACGTCAAGTAATTTTGCTTCCTACACTTCCAATGGAAAATAATTTGTATACATTTCCTTCACAATTATTGTGTTCCCAAGGATGAATATTTTAACATCGATTAAAATAACTTCATATTGTAACTTGGAATATTTAATATTACCTAAAACATAACCGTTATTTTATAAAAAATCAATAACTTTACCTTTGGTGGTGTTTGAACCAGAAAAAAGATGGCGCGACCTGTACTTTGATGACGTCAGTAGACAAACAATTGTTGGATTTCATAATTATGGTTATGTTTTGGAAGATATTAAGTATTCCAAGTTATAAAATAAAGCTATTTTAATCGATGTTCAAATTTTCATCCTTGGTAACGCATTAATTGTGAAGGAAATGTGTACAAACGTTTTTCCATTGGAAGTATACGAAGCAAAATCACTTGACGTCCACCTTAAAAGAGCAATTCTTGTATGTATGTAAATTTTGTTTTGAAAATGACTCTAAGGATTTTAATGAAAGTCGTTAAGCTACCGTTTTCTGGTACTAGAAACCTATTTAGCTTGATTTTTCGACTTTCGGAAAATTCGTTTAGTGGGTTAAATAACCACCTCGAATTAACACGTTTTTAAAGTCATAACGTCGTCCCATTGATGTTATCTAGGCTTAGAAATCTTATGACGTCACAATCTCGCGATTGATATGTTGGCGCGCGGTCACTCCATCTGTTTCATTACGTCACGAGTTGTGTGTTGATCCTATTAACGTTTAATGACGTCACACACTTGCGAGCAGATGGTCGCGATCCCACCTGCCTGATTACGTCACGCGTTGTGTGCGTATGCCCATCCGCATGATAACTTGCGTAAACATCGTTCGATTTCGATGAAATTTTAGTATGTGGAAGAGGAACAACTGGGAAGGAACCCTATTGAAAGTGAACGAAATGGGGTCAAATTTCAGGACATAGGAGCGGGATCCATTTCACTGCTCTTATGCGTCATAACTAACGTAAAGACGGTTCGATTTCGATTGAATTTTAGTATCTGGTAGGGGACCACCAGCAGACAAACCCTATTGAAAATGGGTGAAATGGGTCAGGACATAGGAGCGGAATCACTTCCATCGCCATTATGCGTCATAACGTACGTAAACATTCTTCGATTTGAATGAAATTTTAGTATGTTGTAGGTGCCTGCCTGGGGACGAATCCTATTGAAAATGGACGAATGGGGTCAAAGGTTAGGACACCGAAGCGGGATTTATTCCATAGCCCTTATGCATCATAATTTACGCAAAACTGCTTCGATTGCGACGAAACTTTATCATGTTATTTCGGAGGAATACTGAACCGGTTCTGTTGAATATCATCGAAATGGGATCAAAGGTGAGAGCACAGGACCAAAATTTATTCCACAGCCATTATCCTCATAACTTGAGTAATGATTTCTGGTATGTTGGAAAGCGTATTGTAATCAACACATTGCATGATTTTACTAACTTGTTAATAAGTTTAGAATGGCCATTTCGAACTACGTATGACTTTATATAAATCTATTCGTTTGAAATTTGTCATTTGGTGCGTATCCAACAAACAGCACATGCGAACGGTCACTGAGAAACGCCAATGGTCACTGAGAAAGAAACAGCGTAGCAGTGGTTACTGTGAAACGCACGACCATCCCGCTTTGTCATTCGCCAATAATACACTGTTTCGTTCTTTCCGTGAGTCGTACATCTCCCATTTAGTCGTTGAACACGCATATGTGCCTCGACTGAACATTATAACTGTATTTTATGCCCCTTGTTCCTTCGCAGAACATTGGTTTGCAGTTGATAGGTCCGGTGTATGGATTAGAATTTAGTGGCCGGTTAGCTGGGATTTATTTATCTTATAGTGATGTATTTTATGTATTTTATGGCAATTTCGGTTCTATGGTCCCTCTTTTAGTATTTTTTTAAAACTATTAATAATATCAGATCCAGAAAAATGCTTTTCTAGAAAAACGCTATATGTCCAATACGAAACTGCAAGCCGCAAAAATTAATAGCCGAGTATCAAGTTCGTTGGTGTATAGAGACAGAAAAAATATAGAATTAAGAGTTGCCAATATTTGCGATTGGTTTTGATAAAACTTTTCCATTAAACCTCAACTAGATCAGGCTTACAAATATGCTAGAATACCAACTTGAGATATTTTGTCGTTCTTTTAGCGATAAATCGCTTCATTTAAGAAGAATCTCAACGTTGAGGGAATAGGAGTGCTAATTCACTAGGAAAACAACACAAGACGGCTAGCGTTTAATAATTCACAGACAACATTAGACGCCTAGAAAACTTAATGAGACACGGTAAAGAAAAATACCTCCTTCGCAATTTCTTTTTTCACTTGAATGTAAGTTATATTCACAATAGAAAGGTATGCATGATATACCGATTACACTTTTGAATTGATTAATGCAGCTCAGGGAATGTTTTACGAACCCAACAAATAGAATGAAGGCTATGGCCCGGATGATGGAGCAGTTTGAGGTGTTAGCTTCACTATTTTTAAGGTAGTCTTAATTTACCAGAAACAATTAATTAATTCCTTTGATTTAAAAAACTGTGTAATTTATATTCGCATATCCAAAATCTGGAAGAAAGGAATTAGGGTAATTATACAGATGTCACGAGCGGTCCCTTCTCAAAAATATGCTGTTCGTTAATTGAGGTTTTAGTTGTGCGAAAGATTTGCGATGAAAGTAATACTTTTTTAAATCATGATGGTAACAAAGAAGCTTGCGATGTCACAATATCAGAATTTACGAGAAACTGAGTAAAACGATCTTAATGACCAGTCTTTTAACAGCTTATATATCCACGAATATCATATCTTACGTTAATTAGCAAACGTACGTTCAATTTTTACTTATCACTGACATAAGAAATACAAATCATGAAAGCGAAATGTAAATATTTCAGTAAACAAAAATGTGCCGTTTTCTTTTACCAACTTACGAGTTAAAGATAACCATTTCAAGATGCAATATCAACATCATTAGGGTTACCTGAATTTAAAGAACCAGACTAATTGAACTTCCATTTAGGAAAGAAAGGAACATATCCGTTTAGTTCCCAGAATTGCAAATAAATTTTGTTGTTTTATTCATCACATTTTCAGTTAATACTGCAACTGAACCCAATTCAAGGTATGAACGTGTTGATACAGAGAAGTTTCTCTCTCTTTGCTCTATCCTTAAGAAGCTCAGATATATTTTGACAGAAGAAGGTGTCATAATGTAGGTTAGTATTCTTAAATTAAAAGGCCACAGTCAAAATATCCTGAAACAACCATTTCACAACTTAGATGACTGTGCTTCATAACAGGCTTCACTTTTACGGATTCGGAGCTTTGAATTTCTTACCATGATTTTTCTATATAAACAGCACTGGCCTCCGAATCTACATTTTTGGTTTCACACTGGTGTTGTAATAAATCTCCCATTACTCACAATTTCATATCTAAATGGTCCTAAAAATGAATCGAATTCCCTTTTCATGGGTTCCCACAAACCATGTTTTATTTCGGAAAAAGCCTAATCGCTTATGTAAATCCCAAATATATTTATGAATGAATATGAACTTCAAACACAAAATAAAAGTCACAGAAAGGTGGCAATAATAGCAAATTTATTTTTTATATTTAACGAGTTTGTGATAAAGAAATATACACAAAATACATGTGTACAAACGCAATTAGCACTTTCGCCACTGTGGCATGATAACATTCTAAAATTGGAGTCAGAGTTTCCCGAGACGCATATCTGCGAGCCAGTACAGATGATAAAACAATTTTTTCATTCTTAAAATATGCCTGAATCTATTCTTAATTTGTAACTACCGTTATCAAAGGTTTTTTTCTCGTTTGGAAATCGAGTTCTATTTTTATAAAAATATTTGGCAAGCATTGATATGTTTGTCTTTCTGTCTGCAGGATTTTCCAAATACTGAAGGATGAGGAATGTCTTTCGGATAAAATATACGCTCAGTATTGGGAGAGGTATCTAGTATATCGTGATGAAAAATATCTCTTTTCAAACCTAACCTATGACAAGAAATTTTTGTCATGAGGAATAACAATTTGTTAAATGACTTCGCACATACGAATTCAACAAACATTCAAAACTTTCAGAAATATGATTACAAATTAAAAATGTTTCTAGCTGTCAGCGAAAGCCGCAGAACTTAATAACTGTTAAAAAAAACAAGAGTGTTTTTGTGAACAGGAGTGCCACCATTATAGTTCGCTTCTCACTAAAATCACAAACAAACATCGCTAGAATATCACCAGATTTTACGAAGAAAATTAAAGGAATTGGATATTATTTACTTACTGTGGAATTTTGTTCCTTTAATATCCAACACAAACACACACATGTAACGAGAAATTTGCTAACCAGAATTCAACTAAACTCCTAATTTATCTCAAAGACTACAGTCTTGTGACGATTGTATATAGATTAAGATAACACAACGTAGTTGTCACAAATGTTTATTTTTTCAAGCCGACCATGGTTTCGCTGGGTATTGACCATGGTTTCGCTGGGTATTTAGATTAAGATAACACAACGTAGTGGTCACAAATGTTTATTTTGTCAAGCCGACCATGGTTTCGCTGGGTATTGTTCATCAGGACGAATGGCACGTAAATATTCAGATAAACAATTGAAAGAAATACAGAAATTGATCAAAAAATCAGAAACTCTGAGCCAAAACATGAAAAACAAATTTAAACCTTCATACGTCCGTTGTGAGGGATTCTATGCTCTCTCTAAAATACATAAATCTGGAATTCCTTTCCGGCCTATAGTAAGTAATGTCGGCACAGCAGCATATAAGTTATCAAAGTTCTTATCTTCAAAATTATATACCTTGGCCACTCCAAACGAAACATCTGTGAAAAATTCCATTGAGTTTACCAATCGACTCCAAATACACCCCTACGTAGATCAATTAATGCTATCCTTTGATGTGGCATCTATGTTCACCAATGTTTCAGTAAAAGGAGCTCTGGAATCCCTAAAATCAAGTCTTGTAAAGCATCATTACAGCCAACCTGAAGTTCAGGAAACAACAAGACTAGTGGACATTTGCATAAAACAGAGCAGATTTACTTTCCGTGGAACGTTTTATGAACAGACGGAAGGTCTAGCCATGGGCAGACCACTGTCACCTATATTATGTAAAATCTACATGCGTCGATTTGAAGAAAAACTTTTAAAACTCGTGAAATTTGACTTATGGATAAGATATGTAGATGATACTTTCGTTCTATGGAAGGAAAAACATTCTGAAATTCCGGAATTAGTCAAACTTATAAATTCTATTGATCCTCACATTCAATTCAGCTACGAAACTGAAAATAATGGATGCCTATCATTCCCTGACGTCCTGGCAACCCGCTTAAATAAATTTCTCGCAACCACAATTTATCGGAAGCCTTTCGCGATTTTTCACCTCCACATGCCAAATCTAATCACCCCTATCAACAAAAACTCAGCGCCTTTTACAGTTGCGTATATCGCGCGATACATATATGTTCAGATAAGGACAGTTTGGAAAAAGAACTTCATTTCCTTAAACGTGTTGCAGTACAGCGAGGATATAACTCCTCCATTATAGACAAGGCTCTAACAAAATTCCGGAAACCGAAGCCCATCTCCACATTGACTCCTGTGATGCGCCCCTTGCGAGAGAAGTTTGCCATTATTCCATTTTCCCGTGACATTGCCTTCAAAATTACAAAAAATTGCCAAAACATTTAATTTTAAGGTGTTTTTTAAGCCTATAAACAAAATGAGATTTTTAGGATCAAAGGACTGTGTTGAAGACAAAAACTCGTGGGGAATTTATCAAATTCCATGTTAATGTGGCGCTTCGTACATAGGACAGTCCTGTGGAGCCTTACGGTTTCGATTGAAGGAGCACAAGACCTACATTCGGAATTGTGACCTAAAGAAGTCATCGATGGCTAAACACTGTTACGAAAAGGACCACAAATTTCTCTTTGAAGAAGCAAAACTTATTGAAAAGCCAGATTCAGCCAGCAAACTGGATATTCTGGAAGCTTTCCATATATATCAGAAGTCTTCGCAACTTGTTAATGACATGGCATCTACGCCATTTCTATCAAGCGCGTGGAAGCATCTAACCAAAACACGTGACTGTAAACACCATTTATGATGTCATATACAATTTGAATATTTACGTGCCATTCGTCCTGATGAAGCTAAGTCAATACCCAGCGAAACCATGGTCGGCTTGAAAAAATAAACATTTGTGACAACTACGTTGTGTTATCTTAATCTATAACCTCCAACTGTTCAATAATCCAAAGAAAAAAAAATAACACATAGAATTGCTTTTATAGAGAAAAATAGCTTTTAAATAAAAACTAACCATCAATTATTTTATAAGAGTGACGTAAAAAAGCAACCGCAGCAACTTCAAAGTAGTCCCACAAAGCTTCCGACGCCACAAGACCACACTGAATTCTAACGCAGAGGCAACACATAAAGTATAACAGGACCAATATTTTTAATTAAATCCACTTGTGCCATAGCTGTTAGAGAATGGCTTGTATATACACCTAACATTTATGAAACGCATCAGCTGGGACTGCTGTTACAGTGTGATCACTATGCAAATGTAAAGTAAGGAAAATATTCGACAGCCTGTGTGCAAGTTGGTCGTTGTTTTTATCTACCATTCCTTGCCCTGCCATGCTTTCCGTCATCCAGAGGTTATTGATTCGCTTCTTCAAATCTTTCTCACGCAAAACGTTTAGGTCTGATTTCGATATGTTGAAATAGTACCCGAGAGGTTTCCCAAACATTGTGGAGCTTTCGTATGAACTTCAACTTCCGACAAGCTATAAAATTAGGAAAAAGCAGCATAAGTTATTCTGTTTTACCTATGTGAGGTTTTTGTTCGGAATAAAAGCAAAAAACGACAAAGCAGACATTTTTTTTAATTTTGGGTAAAATTAGGGATTGATATGGATTTGCGTCTTAAAACTGGAAGTCTGGAAAATATACATTACCAGAATCAAATGACCAGAATGTAAAAGTCGTATACACAACTCAGTGTTGTGAAGCTGACAGACACTTGTGTCTCGAGTAATCTTTGTTCGCTTCTCAGATTTGAAAGTCGGAACTTGGAATTGGCCGACTGCTAATTTATATTTTGGGTTACAGTTAGGAAAAAGATATATTAAGGGACAGATCATAAAATATCCAGTCTTATCTGTAGATAAGAAAGGTTATCTCAAAAACAGAGACATGCTACTGAATTGATAATTCGGTCTCCAGATGGAAAACGAAATTTCCAAATCTTGAGGTAAATTCAATAAATTGTTTCTGAAATTTCATAACTGAGCCAGCAGGTCAGCTTTCGGGAAGGAATTAATTGATAATATATACTGGTTTTCAAACATTATGCTTTCAAATTTTATAAAACTTTCATTTGAAATTAAATACTTTACGTTAAAATTCAAAAGTGACAAGATCATCAGTGACGAGAAAAACAAAGTTTGGGTGACACATACACAATTGATATTAATACCATTCCGTTGTATATAAATATTTAGGTGCTCCTCAAATTATCTTTAAAATTCCAAATGAAAAAGAAAAACGTTTCTCAGCGTGTTTCTCAAAATTATTTATGCTGCAATATCTGTACGGCAGTATTGCATGTTATCAGATAATACAATACGATGTTCCTGTACATATTTCGGCAAACATTGTGATTCCACGTTCAGCGACCTGTTTTTCTAGTGCTACGAAAAGAAGGAAATCTCTTTTTGTTTCGGCCACCGCTTTACCTCAACGATATGTTTCCCATTAGAGACATTTTTGAGCTATCATAATCTGTTTGGCCAGAAAGCCGGTGTGTTATTCCAGCGCTGTTTGTTTTTCGAAAAGTGCCTCAAAGGTTTTAAACGGTGCATCTGTATTAAAGTAGAAAAAATGATATCGACAATTTAGCATGTACACTCTGGCAACATCTGATGTTAGAATAACAGAGAACAGTAAATTCCGAATAACAGTGATGCTACACATGCTCAATTTATAAGCCTACTGCCTTTACAGGAAGTTCATATTAAGAATCAAATTAATTATTAATGTGTCTACTTATATATAATTTTTCGAAGACAGTGATATTCGTAATAACAAGGTTGTGCGACACTTGAATGTCGTGAAGGGAGATTACAATGCAAAAATTTGGCAACAATACTAGATTGATTACTGGGAAGATAAATTCGATAACAGAAGGAGAAGTAACTGGCGAAAAGTACTCCTCAAGTTCAAGGACGAGAAAAGCCATTTTTTTTAAATGAACTACTTTTTCTAGAAGGAGCAATGAAAGAAATGGACGCGGAGACATTTTAATCGGATGTCAAGTAAAACTGAGTTCACTATGTGCAGCGAGAAATTTTTCAGGCGTACAGAAACCCGCATTTTCGTCGTTCGGATATACATATATCTCAGCTTTTTCCAGGCGTATACAATGGGATATTTTGCCGAGTATCGAAGATGCAGAATCAAGTTGGAAGAGAAGAATTGTCACCTGCATTTCCTAAGCACTTGTAAGTCAATGGGTCTCATCCAAAATTCCAACGCTTCAGATCCACAATGCATGATAAGTGGTTGCAACGAAAAAGTCAGTACTTCAAATATAGACGCTCATTCATCTTGTACGCATGAAAAGGATCCGTGTTATGGCTCTACAGTGCTGTGTATTCCGCCTCTATACAAACCGGGCAGAGGAATTTACCCTCCTGGAGTTCGACGCTATTCTCCGTAGAGTTGATATGCTTTCAAGACACCAATACCGCTCCCAAACGGCGAAGCACCAGGACCAGCTGCCCCATCTCAGAGATGAACAAGGCCCTCCGCGTCACCCGCCAGCGATTCCCATTGTCAATGTCTGTTCCCGGAATTTCTCCCCCGAATAGATAAAAATAATATAAAAATGCCCCAAACTTGCATTTGATGAACCAGTCAAATTTAAGGCTCTTATTCCCGCCATTCAAGGTGTTCTGAAGAGCGTTCAGCTCCAAATAAAAGGACTAAATTCGTCTCAGATGTGCTGACAGATTAATTCGTTCCATTAGGCAACAGCGACTTGGAAAGACACCGGGAATACCCAAAACTGTCACCAACCTCAAGAAAGACCACTCCCTCATTTCACCCTCACAGACAAGTCCGGGCAAATTGCGGTAATGGAGGAGTCCGACTACCACCGGAAACTTGAGGAATTCATCCCCCAGTCTGATACTATCCTCCGCTCTGTGAACTCGCTTAACAGGTGGGTGGACATGATTAAGCGAATAGCAGATACGAAGGTGCTACTTAAAGTACTTAGCAGAAGGGCCAAGATCCCACCAGGACCTAAGGTACCTCACCTTTTTGCTCGACTTAAACATCACAACCCCAGAAACCCAGTCAGACCAATTGTCAGCAACAAACGCCCCCCCCTCACTCCCTTCAGCAAATTTGGAAAAAGCCTCCTCGTCCTTCTTACAGCCGTTCCTACCGCCAGCGGAAAGTGTCTTACTCTCTTCAGTTGACTTTGTTTCTAGACTCAGGTCCACGAACCTGTCACCAGGTGACATCATTGGACGTTTTGACATCGAGTCTTTATACCCCTCAGTGCTGGTTCATGAAGCCACTTGAATCGATCCTTTTACCTTCGGATATTGTGGAGGTTATTTCGAAACTACTGGGAACAGTTAGCAACTCAAATCTCTTCAGCGTCGGATATAGGATTTACAAACAGAACAAAAGAGTACCTATCGGGTCCTTGATGCCGGCGGTTCTTGCTGAAATAGTCCTCCGGCCTCTCGAAAAACACCTCTTGCAATCGTCAGCCCGGGGACTTAAAATCTCGTTGAGATACACTGACGATATCTTCTTTATTTGCCAGCATGGAGAAGCCAGCCTACGTGATTTTCTCGCCAGAATGAACGCTGTGCACCTGGACTTTAAATTCACAGCTGAATATTAATCCGGAGGTGCGTTAGATTTTCTGGATGTACGGGTAAGAAGATTACCCTCTGGAGCACTTAGCACATAAGTCTAATATAAACCCACCCACGTGGAGAACCTTATACTGCCTGACTCAGCAGGCCCCGCCCGCCTCACGCAAATATGTGCTTTTCATGTACTGCTCAAAGCAAGCCTTCGAACTCTCACCTAACAAGGCCACATGCGAGGATGAAATCCGTAGCCTTAGAGACCTAGCGTCCGCAGCGGGGTACGACGTGCGCAGAGTAGACCAAATATTCAGAAAAGCAGCAACAAATGCACTCGCGCGGCCTTGTGCCAACCCCACAGCGCAGCCCTACATATTTGTGGGATCGATTCTCTAAATTCGTAGGGTAACGTACTTCCTAAAGAATACTCTCCGAAGACTGGGTTGCGATATCGGCGTGAGGACGACTAGACATTTTTCTGACAACCTCGCAACTGACCAGCGCGCATTACCTTCTACGCTATCTGACGCCGGGGTCTATGCTATTCCTTTAGATTACCCTGACACATCGATTAAGTTCAACACGGGGTTGACAAAGAGATCAATCAAGATCACGATTTCTAAGCATTAAAAGGACGTTAAAGCTGGAAAACGTACGACGGCCCTACCCCGTGATGTTGAAACTGAGGGAGCAGTAACCAGATGGAGAGAGGTTAAGAAACTAGCACCTTACGATAGCGCAAAAGCTACTTCGCTCCCCAAAACCATTGAGATCATTACGCGATGGAATGTGTGCAACAAGAACGTAACCACGAGCTTTTCTCTGATATGGCGCGGCATCTTGATGTTCCATGTGAGCAGCTGGCCTTTGAAACAAGCAACTCGTGACGTCGTGCAAGTGTCTTGCTTATTTTGAGTTTACTTATATTCTTAGAAGTATTTTTCCCTATGTTTTCTCCGATACTAACTAGTAAATTCCTGATGAAACTACCCGGAGGTAGCGAAAGCTAGCATCTCTTTGTTTATCATCGTTTATACGCCTAATAAACGGAGTTCGCTTTCTTATTATTTTCTCATTAATTTGGCGTACAGAAACCCGCTTTTTGATCGTTCGTATATATATATATATATATATATATATACAGGGGTGGGATGTAAGGTCAGGTGATGCGTAACATCACAGCCTCTCCTTAACAAATGTCAACCCCGCCTTCTCGTGGTGCATCCTGTTCCTACTAAAGGGGCTCTGACGACCGCCAACAGCGGTATAACTATACCATCGGGATTAGAGGAAATGCTATCCCACACTCACCAACCCGCTTGGCCAGAGTGGTGAGTTATGGCCAAAACCCTCCAAAATGATTCCACAACTTAAATCTTGGCCCTCAGTCTCCGGCAGCTGGAATGTACCTGGCCAAGGCAGCGGCCAGTGCGACATGAAGGCAGAGGGTGCTAAGAATCCCCGGAGGACCGGACTACGCTGCCATCTGATGCTGACCTCAGCTACGTACAATGGACGCTCAATATCTTCTGATTCAAGGCTTCTTGAATTGGAAGAGGAACTACAAAGGATCAAGTGGGACATCGTGGGGCTAAGTGAGGTAAGGAGAAAAGCAGAAGATCTCATCGAACTGAAAAGTGGACATCTCTTCTACTATCGTGGGACAGATACTGGCAGAACTAGTGGTGTTGGATTTATAATAAACAAGAAACTGAAGGATAAAGTTGTAGAAGTTGAAAGTTCCTCTGACAGAGCTGCACGATTTGTTATCCAACTCTCGAAAAGATACCAGGCTCAGATTATTCAAACTTATGCACCCACCACAAGTCATCCTGAAGAAGAAATTGAAGAATTTTATGAGGAAATTTGTCATCTAAATGATAAAGGTAAGCAGCACTTGAAAATAATTATGGGAGATTTCAATGCAAAAATAGGGCAACGGCAACAGAATGAAACTTCAGTAGGTAAATTCGGTCACGGCAACAGAAACCAGCGTGGAAATACTCTCGTTGAGTTTGCAGAGGCAGAAGGGTTTTTCATCTTGAACTCCTTCTTCAAGAAAAAGCCACACAGGAAATGGACATGGAGACATACAAATGGGACAACAAGTGAAATTGATTTTATTATGTGTAACAAAAAATTCGTCATAGAAGACTGCAGTGTGCTAAACAAGTTCAACACAGGTAGTGACCATAGATTGGTGAGATGTAAGATGCACCTCAACACTAAACTTGAACGTGGCAAGCTCATAAGACAAACAAAATCTATTGACATAACCAACCTTAAAAAACAATATAATACCTTCAAGTTGGAACTGAAGAACAGGTTCTCTGCTTTAGAAGGCCTAACATCGGAAGAAGTGGACATCTCTGAAGTTAACAGAAAAGTAACCAAAGCTCTTATGGAAACAGCAACAAAATTAGCTGGGTCTAAGAACAAGTTGCATGTAAATAAATTATCAGGAAAAACGAAAATGTTGATGCAAAAAAGAAGAGAGATGAGGACAACTAAAGAAGATGTGACTTCCAAAGTGGAATATATAGAGCTATGCAAGACAGTAAGAAAAAGTATCACTGAAGACATAAGAAAATTCAACTGTGAACTAGTGAGGAAAGCAATTGAAAACAACCAAAGCCTAAAGATAGCAAAGGGACATCTCAGTAAGCGAAGAAAACAGATTATGGCACTGAGAAAAGAAGATGGTTCTGTAACAAGAAATAGAGGCGAAATTTTGACAAGAGTGAAAGATTTCTACTCCAAATTATATGAAAGGGATGATACATGCACTCCAGACATCATGAAAGATACCAGTACCAGAGTTCCTCCAGTCCTTCCAGCAGAAGTTGCACATGCAATCAAGAACATGAAGCGGGGAAAAGCTCCAGGAGAAGATGGAATTACTGTAGACATCATACAAGAAGCAAGTGGAGAAATCGAAACAGTACTCGCCCAAATTTTCACTCGATGCCTTAATGAAGGAAAGATTCCTGAGGATTGGAACACCGCTACAATGATCCTGCTACATAAGAAAGGGGACATTGAGGATCTCGGAAACTACAGACCTATCAGCCTCCTATCAGTAGTTTATAAAATCTTCACTAAAGTTCTTTCACACCGCTTGAAGGTAACACTGGACATGGCTCAACCGAAAGAACAAGCTGGATTCAGGAGTGGCTACAGCACAATAGATCATATCAACGTGCTGAGAGAACTAATTGAAAGAGCGAGGGAATATGAACTTCCATTGTGCATGGCTTTTATCGATTATGAAAAAGCCTTTGATTCGGTGAAACCATCAGCAGTTACAATGGCTCTGAAAACCTGCGGTATTGAAGGTGCATACATTAATATTATTAATAACATCTATGAAAATGCAAGTGCAAAGATTAGGCTGTTTGAAAATACAACACACGTAAAAATTGGAAAGGGAGTGAGACAAGGTGACACCATATCTCCGAAGCTCTTTAATGCCACATTGGAGGGTGTTTTTCTGTCGCTGAGCTGGGAAAACAAGAGGATAAAGATTAATGGAGATTATCTAACCTACCTTCGTTTTGCTGATGACGTAGTCATTTTTGCAACTACCCCATCAGAGCTGCAGAGTATGATCCAGGAACTTGCTGACAAGAGTAAAGAAGTGGGATTAAAAATGAACTTTCAGAAGACAAAAGTGATGTTCAATGCTTTTACAAGAAATGAAGATTTATCGATTGATGGAGAAAAGCTGGAGATAACAGACACGTACGTTTATCTTGGACAGCAGATATCAAGTGAGGGTCGCATTGATGAAGAAATTAATCGGCGTACAAAACTTGCCTGGAGAGCTTTTGGAAGAAACAGCATAATTTTCAAGAGCAATATGCCATTATGTCTTAAAAGAAAAGTGTTTGATCAATGCATCCTTCCAGTGCTTACGTATGGTGCAGAGACGTGGACCTTAACTAAAAGAGACATACAAAGGCTGCAGACAACTCAAAGAAGCATAGAGAGGTGCATACTTGGTGTAACGAGGAGAGATAAGAAGAGGAACTCGTGGATCCGAAAAATGACAAGAGTGGAAGACATCATGATCAGAGTTAAATCCCTGAAATGGCAATGGGCTCGACATACTGCCAGAAGGACAGATCATCGATGGACAGCCGAAATTTTAGATTGGATTCCAAGGGACAGGAAAAGACCCAGAAGTAGACCACATGGGAGATATGTGGATGAAATTCGAAAGTATGCAGGGGTGACATGGAGGAGACTGGCACAAGACAGACCGTTGTGGAGGAAACTTGGGGAGACCTTCGTCCAGCAGTGGATTGATAATGGTTGACAATGATGATGATATACAGGATTCTAAAGTCAGGTAATGCGCAATATACTACAGCCTCTCCTTGGCAAATGTCAACCCCGCCTTCTCGTGGTGCATCCTGTTCCCACTAAAGGGCCTCTGACGACCGCCAAATAGCGGTATAACTATACCAACGGGATTAGGGGAAATGCTATCACACACTCACCAACCCGCTTAGGCAGCGTGATGAGTTATGGCCAAACCATTACAAAATTACTCCACAACTTAAATATTGGTCCTCAGTCTCCAGCAGCTTAAAGGTAACATGGCGGAGACTGGCACAAGACAGGCCGTTGTGGAAGAAACTTGGGGAGACCTTCGTCCAGCAGTGGATTAAAAATATTTTACAATTGTGATGAGGATGATGATATATATACATATATATCGTTTAAATGGCCTGTCGAACCTGTGATGTGGAGGAGTGACGATGAAAGGGTGATACCAGTTTAACAGATATTAATAGGAAGATGGACGAATGTAGCGGCTTTTCCATATTTGTTTTCTGTTAGAACACCGAAACAATATAACTATCACTTCTAGATAGCTTAGGAGATATACTTGTATGCTACAAAAAGGATTGTAGTGAAGCAAAATAAGTTTAATACATGTTCATTCTTTGTCCTACAAAGTTTTAAAGCTAAAGCTTGTGTTTACCGTTTAAGATTTAACCTGTATATTCTAATTATTACTGCAGTGAATGACTACTTTATGTAAAACACCCATCCCACTCCTTTGCCCTGCGAACATCTTAACCATGAAAAGTATTCGCTTCATGTGCACTGTTCGTACGTGTAAATCCTAGCAATGCACAGTGCCGAACGATGGTTTCGTCTTCATAGTAGCTGTGAACCTTAAAAACATCGTCTGTCAAACATTTTCTTATGTTAGATACGTACTCACCCCACCCCAACGGGCTTTGCCAATGCTATACGTTTAATGCTAGACACGACATAACACAAGAAATACATATGCAGTGATTAAAATGAAAGTACTTTTGTAGGAAGTAGGGATGAGAACATTTGCAATTTGAAAGCGCTGTGCTATGCGTCACTTCAAGAAGATTTCACTTTTAAATGGCAGGGAAATCAAACACCCGGATCTTTGCGTGTTCGTAAACTGTATCGATTCTAAACATCAGGTACAATCATCGTTGAAAGCAGATGAGCTCAGGCTTATTAAAAGCTTATCGACGTGCTTGGATGAACAAATGAAATGTTTGATGTACGTTTATATATACTTCTTTTTCCATTTTATTACTGTATGTTACTGGAATTCTTAAAACATGGCAAGCTGAGCAATAAATAAAATAGCACTTTTACGTGATTTAAGAGAAAACAACAACAACTTAATAATTAAGATACACCTCCTTATTTTGTAATGAGAAAAGCTTGGAAAATATTATTTCTTTGAGGCAGCTTCCCTCTTGAATAGTTTGAAACTCGCAGGAATTCCAGTGGGAGGTGAGAACTGTCACATAACACTCAAAATTGACTTCTGTTGTCTTTTAAAAAGAAAGAACAGTCTCCAAGATCTTTCCATTCCACCGTACGGTCGTAGTGAAAGTCAAAGATTTGAAATACTTTATTTGCTTTGTCACCTATAGCAAGCCGTTTCTGTCTTCTGGAAGAAACTAGGAAGTGCTGAGCTCACAGCAGCTAAATCTTATTGCCATTTGAAAGTCACTTCACTACTATCGTGAATACATACATACAGATCACGAGGCTCTTCTTTTATATTCAAAGGTTAGCTTCTCGAGGAGAAATTGATTCGAAAGATTAACGTTTAAAACTAATGTCACTTGATTTTACTATCTGTTCATATATCATATGTCTGTATTTGCAGTGCTCACGGCAGCCAATTCTGTCGTCGATTAAATCCATCTCACGTCGAACTGAAAACCTCTTCTATTTCCAACTCATTACAATTTTCTTATGAAAATATTGCAAAATTTGGCCTTCCTCTGATTTCCTTTGCTTTCTTTGCTCCTTCGTTCCTGATTTTTTTGGCTCGAGAAATCCTCTTAGCATCATATCTCATGCACTCACCATGGCCAAGGCACCTAATAGTATTTGTCTCAACCTTAATAAAAATATTTTGATTTATATTGCACACGTATCCTGACATGCTTTGAACATGAGTTGCCACGAATCTTGCATCTAACGGATCTCTCCAGCACATAAGTGACTATTATGTCGCCCCTGCAGTACACCGTTTTTACTGCTACACATCAACAGAATAATAGCAATCGCATTTCTTTACAGAGATATTTTTTGAGAACCCATCACTCATGTAAAATTCTCCGAAGGTTGTTAGGACTTTCACAGATGAATTCACTCGCGTACTAACCTTATTAACTTCTTAGTGCGTCTCCTTGGTCCAACATGATTCATAGATACACAAATTCATTCACCTTGTCTAACTCTTTGTTCTTCGTCTCCTCATATAAAAATCACACTTCACTAGCTTCTCCTCTTACATTATCCAAAATTCCGGAGCACGTACTCACCATTCCATTCACTTCCTCTATCCGAATAGTTTTCCTGTTTTGGTCCACTGACACGCAGCACATCCAGTCTATGCCTATTCATTTTTTTCATATCACATCATTCAGCATTCCATTTTTCATTTATTATTGTATTTGTATGAAACAAACAATGATCGTTCTCATAGGCAAGTTGAAACCACGTCTCACTACAAAACGTACTACACAACAATATGATATTTTTAAATAAAGCTTTCGGTGAGCAGTGTTTGCAAGTTTCAAAGCCGCCAAACCTTTTCCTTCTCAAGCCATACAGACATCCTGTTGTCTCTTCTCTAATAACATTTCTATTATCTTCTTTTACAAGCCAAGAAAACTGGAAGCTTTCTCTTAACCCACAATTTGTTTCGAATAAAAATATAAAGCTTCCGTTTCTGTTATCCATGTGAAAGTGTTCTCCTCCCTGATGCAGCCAAAATATCTGGTTGTCAAAAGTTTCAAACCTACCTGCATTCCTGTTTTGGTGTGACTCCCTTTGAAATTTCAGTGTTAGACTGTTCTTAACTTTAAAACATCATAACATGACAGGGAACGATCATTCATAAAATTTGTGAATTCAGGTTGTCCTCAGGACAAAAAGTGCTGTGAAATAATGGTAAGGCGACAAATCCGTATACGGGAGGGTGATCTGGTGACGGAAGGTGAGAAAAGCACAAAATCGAACACAGGGAAAGGCATCTCCGTGTTGGTTATTTCATCTCTACATCATATTTTCCAATCTTCACTGGAAACGTTGATGAGCGTGACAGTTTATATCCCAGCAAAAACACAAGTGTTCGGAAACTGGCAGTGATGTGTCACAGCTGGCTGAAATATGGCGGTTACGGTACGGTAGTGGTCCGTTGGTGGCAGCAACATCACTTAGCAGACATTGATGACCCTGCAGCACTGCCGTGAATTACGGGTCTTCAAGCAAGTGCCACTAGTATGCCGCAGCTGGCAGCCGAAGCAACCCCAACACGAGGTGGAAGTAACGGGACTGCGCATGAGCAGAAACAACGCCTGCTGTCCTTTGTGGTTCTAGTAAATTGAGGAAAATGTTATCGCAACCGTGTTATTTGGGTGGAGGCTAAGAAAAAAGCCATTTGTAGAAATGAGAATAAATTTCTAAACAAGCAGATTACCGTCGGAAGAAAATTGTATAAATAATTACTGATGAACTATAAGAAATAGTCAGTTACTCTTTTGCATTTATAGAAACTCATTTTTGCCGCCCCGGTGCCGCAGTGGTCTAAGGCGCTGGCCCATGATCATTCGTCCGTAAGGGGTCCGGGTTCGAATCCCGGTCAGGCATGTATGTTGTGTTTGTCTTACTGCACTGGCTCTCTCCCTTCCCTGAAACCAGTGACCCTAAATTAGGGACGGGCGACTGCTTATAGCCCATTGAGTTGCCCACGGTGGTCGCTAAACCTCCAATCAAAAAAAAAAAAAAAAAAAAAAAAAAAAGAAACTCATTTCGTAGCAAACGTCCTGCTCTGACACACAAATAATCGAGAATACAGACAGACATGAAACACACCCACACCATTCCTACGAACAACCAGAAATAATTTCTGTCTAATCTTTCGTTATAAATTGCACTAAAGCGCTTGAAACAAAAGTTCTGGAAAAACATTAAAAAATCATTACGTTGGGGGGAAAAATAATTATACCCATACAAAATATATCAATTTTTGGAAAAAAAAATGCAAGGCTATGTGGATATAATGTACTAATCCATGGGTTGAACACATAGGACTGGAGGAATTCGTGGTTAAAAATAACGTCAAGTAAAATAACATATCTTTCCTCTTTAGAACAAATGTAACTTCGCGCCAGGGAAAGGAAAGATACAACATTAAAAATGTAAAATGTAACAAAATATAACATGAACGGGTAAATGTATTAATTAAACAATTGTCATTGAATACCACAAGGATAGCACACAATTTTGGAAAGCCCCTTTAAGTTTCCCAAATTATTTTTGGAAAGCGCCACTCGTTGAAAATAAGTGAAGTTCCCTTAAGTTAAATAAAAGCAATCGTTACGTTGTAAAAATGAGTTCATGAATTATATGAACCGGACATTTTTGAAAAATAGCTCGCAATATTGTAAAATTAAAAGGAGAACCATTCTTTACACATCGCGCAAAAGAGAGGCGCAGCATCAAGCACAGGCTCGTGCGTGGCAAAACAGTTTAGTTGCTAAAGCACCCGCTACACACGCAGACCGTCATTGGTTCTTTTCGAGACAGATCCACATGAATATTTTTCAGGACCAGTTGAGGAAATTTTCTCAACGTATTGCAGAAGTTTCGTAGGGGTGGGGGTAGTAGTTGTGCCTTTGGGAAACCGCGGTTTTATTTTTTTGTAATGGCAACTGCTGCGAAATTGGCGGACAAGATTCGGCAACCCATCAATGACGCCACGTGATTGCCGGCTGACACTTCCGGGAAACAAGCGAACCTCATTAGGCTAGCCATCATTCATGGCACGTGCTTTCAGGGCCGCTTGCGGAAGCCACTGACAGTGATGGATAACTGATGGCCCTGTTTTGGCATGTGGCAAATAACGGGGGTGACAATTGTTAGCCCGCTTCTGGCCCGAATTCCTTGCCCATGTGGTGGCCCCCAGGACATTTTATTGACGGTTGGGCAGCGACAGCATAGTGCTGGGCCACTGCTGGCACTGCTGGCTGCCAGTAGTGTCCCAGTAACACTGTTTTTGTTGGGATGGGCACTCATTGAAAGGTGGCAACATGTCGTATTTTTTTATGTGACGTTCTAAAACATTAACTGGGCGATACTATGCGTCGTTTGGAGACAATTAAGATTTTCAGGTTCAAAAACAGTAACATTCCACTTTTCAACTGAAGCAAGTATTTTAACATGTATTAGGAGCAAAATTTCGAAGTGTCTTTTTCGTTGCACACGTATACATACAACACTAATTACAAAACAAATAGATAATATGAAGTAAATGCGTATTTGCAACAGGGAGACAGCATGGTAATCCTGAGGACAGGTAGCTTCATAGAATTGTGATTTTAGTTACACAGTGTGAATTTTTAAAATCTATTGGAAACCATTTGTTTGATTTTAGATGAGATATTATAAAACTGATAAAAAAATATTGAACGAAAATCGGTAAAGGGACAAACTGTGTAATTTTCATAATATCGGTCTCGTCATTTAGCATGGTGTTATATAATGCTAATAACATAGATGAAAATTAGGGTGCCACGTGCAACATTAAAGTTCTTTGTGTTCCATAAATGACACAAATGCCATAGGTTGCACACCAAAGTTTTGGATGGACAACATTTCTCAAACTGTTCGGATTGGTGGTGTTGTCCTGAACAGGAATCATAACTGTATTTTCTACGCCCAAACTCCCAAAAAATTTTCAAATGAGCAACTGAATCATTACTTTTAAGGCACCTATGACTGAAAAAAAGGGATGTAAGGTCAGGGGATGCGTAACATCACAGCCTCTCCTTGACAAATGTCAACCCCACCTTCTCGTGGTGCATCCTGTTCCCACTAAAGGGGCTCTGACGACCGCCAGCAGCGGTATAACTACACCATCGGGATTAGAGGAAATGCTATCCCACACACACCAACCCGCTTGGCCAGCGTGATGTGTTATGGCCAAACACCTGCAAAATGATTCTACAACTTAAATCTTGGCCCTCAGTCTCCGGCAGCTGAAATGTATCTGCCCAAAGCAGCGGCCAGTGCGACATGAAGGCAGAGGGTGCTGAGAATCCCCAGAGGACCGGACTAGGCTGCCATCTGATGCTGACCTTGGCTACGTACAATGGACGCTCCCTATCTTCTTATTCAAGGCTTCTTGAATTGGAAGAGGAACTACAAAGGATCAAGTGGGACATTCTCGGGCTAAGTGAGGTAAGGAGAAGAGGAGAAGATCTCACTGAACTGAAAAGTGGACATCTCTTCTACTATCGTGGGACAGATACTGGCAGAACTAGTGGTGTTGGGTTCATAATAAACAGGAAACTGAAGGATAAAGTTGTAGAAGTTAAAAGTTCCTCTGACAGAGCTGCACGACTCGTTATCCAACTCTCGAGAAGATACGAGGCTCAGATTATTCAAACTTATGCACCCACCACAAGTCATCCTGAAGAAGAAATTGAAGAATTTTATGAGGAAATTCGTCATCTAAATAAAAAAGGCACCCAGCACATGAAGATAGTTATGGGAGAATTCAATGCAAAAATAGGGCAACAGCAACAGAATGAAACTTCAGTAGGTAAATTCGGTCACGGCAAAAGAAACCAGCGTGGAAATACTCTCGTTGAGTTTGCAGAGGCAACAGGGTTTTTCATCTTGAACTCCTTTTTCAAGAAAAAGCCACACAGGAAATGGACATGGAGACATCCAAATGGGACGACAAGTGAAATTGATTTTATTATGTGTAACAAAGATTCGTCATAGGAGACTGCAGTGTGCTAAACAAGTTCAACACAGGTAGTGACAATAGATTGGTGAGATGTAAGTGGTGAGATGTAAGATGCACCTCAACACTAAACTTGAACGTGGCAAGCTCATAAGACAAACAAAATTTATTGACATACCCAACCTTAAAAAACACTATAATGCATTCAAGTTGGAACTGAAGTACAGATTCTCTGATTTAGAAGGCCTAACACCGGAAGAAGGGGATATTTCTGAAGTTAACAGAAAAGTAACCAAAGCTCTTATGGAAACAGCAACACAATTAGCTGGGTCTAAGAACAAGTTGCATGTGAACATATTATCAGGAAAAACCAAAATGTCGATGCAAAAAAAAAAGATGAGGACAACTAAAGAAGATGTGACTTCCAAAGTGGAATATATAGAGCTATGCAAGACAGTAAGAAAAAGTATCACTGAAGACGTAAGAAAATTCAACTGTGAACTAGTGATGAAAGCAATTGAAAACAACCAAAGCCTAAAGATTGCAAAGGGATATCTCAGTAAGGGAAGAAACCAGATTATTGCACTGAGAAAAGAAGATGGTTCTGTAACAAGAAATAGAGGCAAAAGTTTTGACAAGATTGAAAGATTTCTGCTCCAAATTATATGAAAGGGATGATACATGTACTCCAGACATATTGAAAGGTACCTGTACCGAAGTTCTTCCAGTCCTTCCAGCAGAAGTTGCACATGCAATCCAGAACATGAAGCGGGGAAAAGCTCCAGGTGAAGATGGAATTACTGTAGACATCATACAAGAAGCAAGTGGAGAAATCGAAACAGTACTCGCCCACGTTTTCACTCGATGCCTTAATGAAGGGAAGATTCATGAGGATTGGAACAACGCTACAGTGATCCTGCTACATAAAAAAGGTGACATTGGGAATCTCGGGAACTACAGACCTATCAGCCTCCTATCAGTGGTTTATAAAATCTTCACTAAAGTTCTTTCACACCGCTTGAAGGTAACACTGGACATGGCTGAACCGAGAGAACAAGCTGGATTCAGGAGTGGCTACAGCACAATAGATCATATCCACGTACTGAGAGAACTAATTGAAAGAGCGAGGGAATATGAACTTCCGTTGTGCATGGCTTTTATCGATTATGAAAAAGCCTTTGATTTGGTAAAATCATCAGCAGTTACAATGGCTCTGAAATCCTGCGGTATTGAAGATGCATACATTAATATTATTAATAACATGTATGAAAATGCAAGTGCAAAGATTCGGCTGTTTGAAAATAAAACACACATATACATTGGAATAGGAGTGAGACAAGTTGACACCTTATCTCCGAAGCTCTTTAATGCAATATTGGAGGGTGTCTTTCAGTCGCTGAGCTGGGAAAACCAGGGGATAAAGATTAATGGAGATTATCTAACCCACCTTCGTTTTGCTGATGACGTAGTCATTTCTGCAGCTGCCCCATTAGAGCTGCAGAGTATGATCCAGGAACTTGCTGACAAGAGTAAAGAAGTGGGATTAAAAATGAACTTTCAGAAGTCAAAAGTGATGTACAATGCTTTTACAAGGAAAGAAGATTTATCGATTGATGGAGAAAAGCTGGAAATAACAGACACATACGTTTATCTTGGACAGCAGATATCAAATGAGGGTCACATTGATGAAGAAATTAATCGGCGTACAAAATCTTCCTGGAGAGCTTTTAGAAGAAACAGCATACTTTTCAAGTGCAATATGCCATTATGTCTTAAAAGAAAAATGTTTGATTAATGCATCCTTCCAGTGCTTACGTGTAGTGCAGAGACGTGGACCTTAACTAAAAGAGACATACAAAGGCTGCTGACAACTCAAAGCAGCATGGAGAGGTGCATGCTTGGTGTAACCAGAAGAGATAAGAAGAAGAACTCGTGGATCAGAAAAATGACAAGAGTGGAAGAAATGATGATCAGAGTTAAATCCCTGAAATGGAAATGGGATGGACATACTGCCAGAAAGACAGACCATCGATGGACAGCGGAAATTTTAGATTGGATTCCAAATGACAGGAAAAGACCCAGAAGAAGACCACATGGGAGATGGGTGAATGAAAATTCGAAAGTATGCAGGAGTGACATGGAGAGACTGTCACCAGACAGAACGTTGTGGAGGGAATTTGGGGAGACCTTCGTCCAGCAGTGGATTAATATTTGTTGACAATGATGATGATGACTGGAAAAACGATTGTGTCTTTTGATAAATAAATTACTCTGAGTGGGTTCAATAATTTGAATGGTATTGTAATATTAAACAGTAAGTACATTTTACACGAATGAATACAATTCTTTGCCGTGTAGTGTACTTTTATATAAAGTACGTCGAGAAATTCTGAAATACATTCTTCCCGAAGTAGAGTTAAAAAAATCCTTAAAAAGTAAGTTTAAAAATTTTGTTCTAAAAATACAAGTTCACCAAAGGTGCCAACACAAGACTCTTTGTACCAGTAAGAGATAAAATAGGTAACGAGGAAAAAATATTTATTTTTCATCGTAGTTTACAAGCGCTTCCGTACTAGTGTATAAGTTAAGAGTGAAATACCGTGTAATATTAATCACTTAACCAAAAAATACTAAATTAATAATAATAAATTATGTTCCACCAAAAACACGGTAAAAGGATCACATGCCTCAAATGGAATATGTGCGACTAAGTTCACCAATATTTAATCATTCTTCACATCTTACGCGTGAAAATGTAACTGGATGTGACTTGGTAATTCCGTAATTACGACGTTTTACTAACAGAATGTAAGGCATTTTGAAAAGGAACGGTGTAAGCTTCCTCAGTACTGGGAAACTTGGTTTTGTAAAAAGTTGAGTCATTTGTTCGTCCTTTGGTTTCCAAACTAACTGGCGTATTGGGCATAATTAAGGTGGTTCCGCCTAGAATCTCTGCCTTATGTTTTCAAAGCTAAAACTTCCTTACATATTTTCTTCGCAATTATTGTATTTTCAAAGATGAAAATTAGCACATCGGTAAAACTAACTTTAAGTTACATTATGGGATGCTTAATACTTGCTAAAAATTAACTATAGTTATATAAAAATCAATCTTTTTTGAGTAATGTTCAGAATGGTTAATAGATGGCGCGACATGTACATGGAAGACTTCAGTAGTGAAACAACTGTTGGATTGCTTAATTGCGGTTACGTTTTAGCAGGTATTAAGTTTTCATTTTACACTGAGTGGCCACATTATTATGACCACCTGAGAGTTTTAAGCAAATGAGCTACGACTGCTTGCTGTTGCCACCAGAAGGTGAGGCTAGTGTTAAAAGTGAAAGTTTAGTGTTTGCGACAGTAGTAGAAGTGATTTTGGGATGACCAGATGGGTAAAAAATGCGATTTGACGGACTTTCAACGTGGGATGATTGTAGGAGCTTGGAGCCATGGAGCACGTATCACCGAAACCACCGCATTCGTGAAATGTTCTAGAGCAGCTGTTATTAAAATGTTTAAATACTGGACTGTCAGCCAAAAAACTAGGTCTCTACGTGCAACGTGTGGTCGTCATCGACTAGTGACTGCTCGGGAGGAACAGAGAGTGTCTAGACTGGTAACAGAAAACAGAAGGGCAACACTGCAGCAAACTACATACCATCTTAATCAAGGATCCCCTCAAATGATCTCTGCACGCACCGTTCGCGGTACATTGCAACGGATGGGATATGGCAGCCGAAGGCCTGTTCGAACACCTTTTCTGTCTGCAGTTAACAAGAAAAAACGTCTCCAGTTCGCACGGGAGCACAAGGATTGGACAGTCGATAATTGGAAACAAATTATGTGGTCCGATGAATCACGTTTTCAGTTGCCCCATGCCGATGGCCAAGTGAGAATTTGGCGGAAACAGCACGAAAGCATGGACCCCAAAGGCATTACTACAACCCTTCAAGCTGGTGGAGGACACGTTATGGTGTGCGGATGTTTTCCTGGCATGCCTTGGGCCATTTAATTCGTGTTGATACACGTATGACTGGCACATCATATCTTAACATCTTTGCTGAGCTAGTGCATCCTGTCATGTGGACAGTTTATCCCAATGGCGATGGCAACTTTCAACAAGATACTACGTCTTGCCATAATACTCGTATTACACAGGATTGGTTTTAGGAACATGCCGGTGAGTTTATTTGGCTTACGTGGCCCCCACAATCTCCAGATCTCAACCTCATTGAGAATTTGTGGGTTGAGGTTGAACGAGCCATCAGACAGCTGGATCTAAACCCCTGAAATCTCACACTCCTCGAAAGTGCTATTAATCAAGCATGGTCTCAGATTCCACAAACCGCCTATCAACATCTCGTGAAGTCCATGCCACGAAGAATCGACGCAGTATTAAAGGCAAAAAGTGGCCCAACGAAGTACAGAGGATATCGTCATAATAAAGTGGCCACTCAGTGTATAATATAAAGTTAGTTTTTTTGATAAGCAAATTCTCATTCTGGGGAGTACATTAATTGCGGAGAAAATATGTAAAGTTTTACCATTGAAAACACGAGGCAGAAATGTTAGTTGTAACAAAATTAAATCAGTTTCACGGCTCATATTTTTCATATTTAATTATTTATAAAAATAAATTGCTCAGAGGAAAGGAACTGAAGTTTGTCTAAGCTGAATTAAATATGGATACATATATGACGGAAAAGACAGACTAGATGCATTGACATAACCAACTTCAAAAAACACCATAATACCTTCAAGTTGGAACTGAAAAACAGATTCTCTGCTTTAGAACGCCTAACATTGGAAGACGTGGATATTTCTGAAGTTAACAGAAAAGTGACCAAAGCTCTTATGGAAACAGCAACAAAATTAGCTGGGTCAAAGAACAAGTTGCATGTGAACAAATTATCAAGAAAAACCAAAATGTTGATGCAAAAAAGAAGAGAGATAAGGACAACTAAAGAAGATGTGACTTCCAAAGTACGAAAAAGTATCACGGAAGACTCAAGGAAATTCAACTGTGAACTAGTGAGGAAAGCAATTGAAAACAACCAAAGCCTAAAGATAGCAAAGGGACATTTCATTAAAGGAAGAAAACCAATTATGGCACTGAGAAAAGGTGGTTCTGCAACAAGAAATAGAGGCGAAATTTTTACATGAGTGAAAGATTTCTACTCCAAATTATATGAAAGGGATGATACATGTACTCCAGACATCATGAAAGGTACCAGTACCAGAGTTCTTCCAGTCCTCCCAGCAGAAGTTGCACATGCAATCAAGAACATGAAGCGGGGAAAAGCTCCAGGTAAAGATGGAATTACTGTAGACGCCATACAAGAAGCAAGTGGAGAAATCGCAACAGTACTCGCCCAAATTTTCACTCGATGCCTTAATGAAGGGAAAATTCCTGAGGATTGGAACAACGCTACAATGATCCTGTTACATAAAAAATGTGGCCTTGAGGATCTCAGGAACTACAGACCTATCAGCCTCTTATTAG
Organism: Macrothele yani; assembly: GCA_039090855.1. NCBI lineage: Eukaryota > Metazoa > Arthropoda > Arachnida > Araneae > Macrothelidae > Macrothele > Macrothele yani. Next base: position 38,745,238 of record CM077018.1, read on the forward strand.
TGATTTATATAATTTTCACTGAAGCTATTTCCACCGCTGGAAGGTAACACTAGACATAGCTGAACCGAGAGAACAAGCTGGATTCAGGAGTGGCTACAGCACAATAGATCATATCCACGTACTGAGAGAACTAATTGAAAGAGCGAGGGAATATGAACTTCCGTTGTGCATGGCTTTTATCAATTATGAAAAAGCTTTGATTCGGTGAAACCATCAGCAGTTACAATGGCTCTGAAATCCTGCGGTATTGAAGATGCATACATTAGTAATATTATTAACATCCATGAAAATGCAGGTGCAAAGATTCGGCTGTTTGAAAAAAAAAACACAAAAATTGGAAAGGTAGTGAGACAAGGTGACACCATATTTCCGAAGCTCTTTAATGCCACATTGGAAAAGGTCTTTCAATCACTGAACTGGGAAAACAAAAGGATACAAATTAATGGAGATTATCTAACCGACCTTCGTTTTGCTGATGACGTAGTCATTTTTGCAACTACCCCATCAGAGCTGCAGAGTATGATCCAGGAACATGCTGACAAGAGTAAAGTAGTGGGATTAAAAATGAACTTTCAGAAGACAAAAGTGATGTTCAATGCTTTTACAAGAAATGAAGATTTATCGATTGATGGAGAAAAGCTGGAGATAACAGACACGTACGTTTATCTTGGAGAGCAGATATCAAGTGAGGGTCACATTAATGAAGAAATTAATCGGCGTATAAAACTTTCCTGGAGAGCTTTTGGAAAAAACAGCATACCTTTCAAGAGCAATATGCCATTATGTCTAAATAGAAAAGTGTTTGATCAATGCATCCTTCCAGTGCTTACGTATGGTGCAGAGACATAGATCTTAACTAAAAGAGATATACAAAGGCTGCAGACAACTAAAGCAGCATGGAGAGGTGCATGCTTGGTGTAACCAGAGGAGATAAGAAGAAGAACTCGTGGATCAGAAAAATGACAAGAGTGGAAAACCTGATGATCAGCGTTAAATCCCTGAAATGGAAATGGGCTGGACATACTGCCAGAAGGACAGACCATCGATGGACAGCCGAAATTTTAGATTGGATTCCAAGGGACAGTAAAAGACCCAGAAGAAGACCACATAGGAGATGGGGGATGAAATTCGAAAGTATGCGGGAGTGACATGGAGGAAACTGGCAAAAGACAGACCGTTGTTGAGGAAACTTGGGGAGACCTTCGTCCAGCAGTGGATTGAGATTGGTTGACAATTACGATGATGAATATATGACGGAACAAAATACCATTCGAGTGAAGATATGAAATAAGCTCTTAAAAGAGGTTCATATGTTAATTTCGAATTTTATAGAACTAGACTCGGTAAATGTGGTTTTCGTATCTAGAAAAAGATCTTTGTATGGAAACAAATTTCACATGTAAATCAAATTTCATATGTTCGTGTCAGTAATTCTCCTGGTAAAATAAATGCATATAACATAAAAGTAAACATTTCATCTTCTGGAAAAAAGCATCACAATTCCTGTTTTTGTATATAAAGCTAGAGAAGGTAAATGTGATTTTTGCATCTAGAAAATGATCTTTGTATGGAAATAAATTTCATGTGTAAATCAATTTTCATGTGTTCGTGTCAGAAATTCTCCTGGTAAAATAAATGCATATAACATAAAAGTAAACATTTATCTTGTGGAAAAAATACATTACAATTCCTGTTTTTGTGTATAGAGCTAGACAAGGTAAATGTGGTTTTCGTATCCAGAAAATGATCTTTGTATGGAAACAAATTTCATGTGTTCGTGTCAGAAATTATATTGGTAAAATAAATGCATGTAACATAAAAGTAAACATTTCATCTTGTGGAAAACAACATCACAATTCCTGTTTTTGTCCGTTGGTGCATACTGTTGTAAGTACGTTTCCTGGTAAACGACAAACACGTATCGGACAGTCCACATGGTGAAACACAAAACGAGATTGATTTTACGCACGAGATTCTTTCAAACGATCACGGACCAGTTTTAGTGGTCGCTTGTCTATTGTATTCCCATTAGATAATGAATCGAGGTTAGCATGGGGCCATCTGAACGGCTGGGGACTACAGAAGTCCATTTTAGCAGGGTTGAAGGTACTGCATGTTGTGACAGATTAATCTAGTCATCGAAATTTGAAAGACGGCTAGTTTTGTCGCAATGTCGCTCATTTCTACCACTAATGAGCCGTTTTCGTCCCACATCTCACCGGCAGTTCGTTCTTTTTCCTCTCCTCGGATATTTTGAAGATATTAATGACGACTATCCTTGAGCACCCAACATGCCTTGCCGTCTCGGAAGTGCTATGACACATTGGTCTGTCCGTTTCAATTTGGCCTTTGTCAAACTCGCTTAAGACCGCTGCCTTTACTATCTGAAGGAAAAGAAGAACACTGACAGAGCACAATATCAGGTTTATTTACATAGCTCTATGACTTTCACGTGCGGCGATATATACTTGTAGTTGCTTTTTTATGCAAAATTACCTGCTAGTCATGTTATTTTGGATATTCGGGGTATTCTACATGAGAATTTCCTTAAAAGTAATTTTTGCAACAGAAAGTGAGATGTATTCAAATTAATTTTCTTGCTAAAAATTCCTACTCGCGGAAACATAATTCATAATACGATTGCATAAGGGCACCTATGAAACTATCAAAATGAACATCCACTTTTTCAATATCTCACACACGATCGAGTTACATTATCGTGACCACCAGCTAATATCCAGAGTAACCGACGTTTTCAGCTCTGACAGCAGGTACATAGGCTGGGAGTGACTCAGTAAGGTGCTAGGCAGATATTTACAAGTATGTTGAGCCATGCTGACTGCAGTACATCCGACAGTGGCTGGTGGGTGCATTTTGCAGGATCCATATATTAAACAACACTATCGAGTTGTTCCCACACATACTCAATTGGGTTTAAGTCTGAGAAATTAGAGGGTTGGGGAAGTACATTGAATTAATCATCATTCTCTTCCAAACACTCTCGGACATTTCTAGCTGCGTGACACGTCGAATTGTCGTGCTGGAATATCTCATCCGCCCCAGGGAAGACAATCAGAATGTATGGGTGTACGAGGGCTGAAAGGATAGATTCATAAGGAATTCGGCCCATAGTGTATTCCACAGATATAGTGGACCAGGGAATGCCACGAAAACAATCCCCAGACCACAACTCTCTCCTTACCTGCTTGTGGTCTTCCCAAAATAGTTGAAGAGTGTTTATTCTCCGATGTTTCTCCCCTTATACACCAGCGTACATCGGTTCGATGAAGCCGAAAACGTGACACATGGGAGATGGCAATCCTTTGCCAATCAGCTGATGTCGAATTCCGATACTGTCGTGAAAATATAAGTCTTTCTGCCGTGCAACTTCGTTAGCATAACTGCAGTGACCATCCGCCTGCATCGAAGCTCCATACGCAGCAGTGTTTGCTGAACTGTCGGTTTAGACACACATCCGGTAGCCCCGCGGTTCATTCGGCGAGAGAGTTGCTCCACTGTAGCGCGTCCATCGGCTGTCACGCACGTTCGCAGCCGACGTTCTCTCTCACTTCAATGGCACGTGGTGTTTCACAGTTTCCACATCCTTTATTCGCAATGGTGCCGTTTTTTCAATCACCATACGTTTTAACCACAGCAGCACGTGTTTAGTCCACAAACTGCGCTGTTTCAGAAACACTGCTACCCTTCGTCTGAAAGCCGTTAATCATCCCTTTTTGCAAATCTGATAAATTGTTCCTTTTATCCATGAAAGCAACAAGTGATATGTTTTCAGAATGCCTACAGCACAAGCCAGTTCACGACAAATGCTTTCTTTCATTATCTACGCGCAGTTGACATCAAAAGTAGGAGGTGGTCACAATAATATGACTCGACTGTTTTTGATTTTGATTTGATTGGAGGTTTAACGACCACCGTGAGCAACTCAATGGGCTATAAGCAGTCGCCCGTCCCTAATTTAGGGTCACTGGTTCCAGGGAAGGGAGAGAGCCAGTGCCGTAAGACAAACACAACATCCATGCCTCACCGGGATTCGAACCCAGGCCCCTTACGGACGAATGATCAGAGGCCATCGCTTAGACCACTGCGCCACCGGGGCGGCTGACTCGACTGTGTATATCAAGATTTCAAATACATCACAAAGGAGGTTTACAAAACCTGTGAAAGTTATGTAAAATTAAATGTTTCCATTTTTACTGCAATTATGGTGCATAAAATTCGATATAAAAAGCTTTTGTGCTCAACAAATATCTGGTAGCAGATAATCATCTTTGTCTTATATGAATAGTCAAACAAACATGCGATATACAGAAAAGAAATTCCCAACTCCTATTCAGCAATAGAAGTCAGTTTTTAAATTGAAAAATATATTTATATAAAATATATTAAGGTTTTCTTTTTTTCGTTCCGGCTTAGTCATACATTTCGTTTCACGCTAGAAAAAGCGTCTGTCTATACACTCATTTATCTGTACTCACTACAACCTGGAATTTTAAATCATTAATTTATAAAAACAAATTCTATTAAATTTAATCTCGTCTTACTCTAAAAGAAAAAGGCACTTTAAAGAGTCATCTGGGTTATTTTTCAGATTTTTTTTTACATTTACTTATTTATTATTATTTGTAATTATGTTTTATTTATTTATTTCTCATTCCTTTTTAAAATTTAGCGGAGAGAGTTTGTTTGGTTTAGTAATTTTTTTCACTTTTGACTGTTGTACCATGAATCAGCTGAATTTGCTTTCTGCACATTTCCACTTATGATGTGTACAAACTTAATTTAAATCCAGCACAGGGTTTTCCCAAACATAATTAAGAGTGTTTATCAGCCATTGCTAGCTAATTCATTAATTTAGTTTTTTTCGTGGATAATGTACAGTATTAACATTTCTGGCCCCACTGTGTCATAGGCGATAGAGTGTTGCTTTTTTTTTGATTCATGTGAATCATTCGGTGTCGTTCTCATCAATCAAACTAATTTAATTATCGCACATTTCTGTATACCACTGTAATATTATTCTGTTTCTTAGCATCTGAAACGTGTTTTTGCTTAATTTATAAAAATTTTCCCAAATATAATTTGGTAATTAAGCAGTTATTGTTATTAGCTTTTGTGTTTTCCCATTTCAACAGATAATTTAGGGACATTTATAAATTTCCTGTTTCGTAATACTTTCTTGAAGTTGTATCTTCTTCCCTTTATTTTGTGTGTGCGTGAAGAAAATCTCCGTGAGTTTCAAGATATAATTATATTTCAGATTAAATAATTATAATATCTAAACTTTGAGTACTATGAAGTATTAATTAGTTTTTTTCACAAGCATTTTTAATTCAGAAATATATGATTTGGTTTAGTGTCTTCCTGTTTTCCAACCTATACTCCGATCTTGATGTTGCTTATTCCTTAATGTTTGTTTTGTGCGTGTGAACAATATTTTAAACAACTATCAGATGCTAAAAACAAAGTAATAATATATTCCTAAAAAAATTAGCCTAAATTAATTGCGGTTCTTTCTCTGTTAGTGAAGGTGTTACTTATCCTTAAGTTAATGTTAATTCAAATGTCGTTGTAACAGCCTTGTTTCACATGATTAAGAATTTCAAGATGTTTAAAGCTTATTTATTTTACGCTTTATTACCATTTTATTATTGAAAATAATGGTGCCTTGTTGCCGGTAGACCTAGATCGAACTTTTGTTCTTGGTCTAGGGCAAAGCAATTTTTCTCTTCTGCCTTCAAGTATTTCGAACGCAGTTGAAAGCTTTGTGTATTTTCAGGTGTCAAGACTGGCGCTGCTTAAAAAAGTAAATGAAAAGCTTTCAGAATTGTGAAAGAATGCCCGTTGAGAATTTTTCGGTCTTGCTATGTGGAATATGCGGGAGTGTGAATGAGAGGGAGTAGGTATTTGTGTATCCCAGAGTCATACCCGGAAGGCCGTTCCAACTGCTAACTGGTTGGCAGAGTTTAACCGCTGTTAGTGTGTATTAATTGCAGTGGCACATTTCCGCCTTCGGGGGGGGGGATACGGGAACGTTTGAGACACACCATAGAGCGGCCCATTTTCATTATTTGTTCCATGGTGCCCTTTTCTCTTTAAACAACAGATCCCTGAGTCCAAAAAAATTATATCAAACCAGAAAGGAACACAGTCAGTGCTACACATAAAGACGTCTCTGTATGCTCGACCAAGATACTAGTTCTAAATGTCGCCCAAATGTAACTGAGGCTGGAGATTGTCAATTTTTTAATGTAAAATTTTATATGTTGGAATATGTGAACATACAGAAAGGACAAGTGATGTATGGGCTACATACCCGCTAGAACAATAGTCCTCGTTGGCAGTTCAAGAAAGTGTCCCATCTCGGCACGTGATTGTGGATACCCTGTGTCTTTAGCAAACCGGCGGCCTTTCAGAGCTTCTTGCAGTGGCCAGAAGATGTGGTAGTAATATTGTGACAGGTCCGGTCTGCAGTGGGAATTGTTGAGGACTTCCTAGCGGAAGCTCCGCTGCAAATAAACAGGATTTCAATGTATCGAAGTATACTTACATCATTACGTCCCGGTAACCACCTCACATGCAGGTAGTGTTTTCTAAAATAGAAGGCTCTGTCGTGTGGAATAATGCCCAATAACTGAAATCAGGATTGTCACACTGTAGTCTCTGGAGTACGAGAGCGACTTCAAATTTTTAAAGTTGTCTCTGCAGTTTCCAGATCCTAACCCAACTGCACACTTGTGTTTCGAAAATCAGAGAGCTGTTATTAATGGAAACCCTCCTCCAGCAACACTCGGCAATTCATGGGCGTCATAATTTTCGTTTGGCTGAAACTCCTGTAGGCAAGTATAAATATTTCCAGGAACGTTGCCACATCAAATCAAGGCTGCTTTAAAAGCTTATGTCCGTCGATAACATCAGCATGTAGGTTACCTTAATGAATTAATGTTTGCTGTATATAATAGTTCAAGCCCTCAGTAATTTCAACAAGAATTAATCAAAAATTGTTTTTTTCTTTTAGTAATTTCTCTGTAATATTAAATATATTTTAAATAAAAAAAATTATATTTCAGTGGCAATCTACAATCAGTGATGTTTATCACCTTTAACCAATACTAGGTGAAAGGTAACATTAAATAAAAGTATTGCACAGCTATCTAGGAATTCATCAAAAAATATTTTTTTTTAAGAATCACGAATCTTAGTTTTTGAGGGTGAAAATAATTCAGTAGAAAAAGTGTTCCTTTCAACGCTTTTATAACTTTTACCCTTAGTGTCAGAAGCAGCTCAATCTGCGCCATTATTGTGATATGTGTTAAACCCCCACATCAAATACTTTCAGTATTTTTTTTTTGTTTTTTTTTTCATAAATTTTGATTTAGAGACGGTAAAATCCATTCTTCTGAAATAACCGATTCCTTCGACTTCACTCACTGAAAAGATTCTTTCCTTCCGGTCAGTGATGTTTCCGGTTTGGAGTTTTCGGAAAAGAATTTGTTGTTAAATGGTGCGAGAATGTAATTGCTTACTGAACCTCTTAACAGAAATGTTCTGCAATATTTAAAGTACATGATGATGTTTTCTTTCCCCTAACGATTACCATAGATTACAGGAGGGTTTACTTGAGAGGCACTTTTGCAATCAGTGAAACTGCTCTGCTTCAGCAGATCGGTCGTTTCGCCATCTATCTGTGTTCGAAGTAAGTATTTAAGCGACTTTGATACGGTGTCAACATAGTTTTTCTTTTGCGTTTTATCCTAATAATAAAATTATTACTCAGAGCGTTTTAAGTACCATTCAAATTGTTAAACATAAAGATCTGGATCTAGCTGTTTCCTTACGTTTGAACAGTTTTTGTTCCAGACAGAATACTATGTTTTTCGTGGGGACTCCCTTCTGATTTCTGAATATGCATGATTTAGTAAACCTTTATTGGTAAAATGGGACTTTAGGATGTTGAGGACATCAAACATCTTATCGAGCTGATACGTACCTGATAGAATCTCGAAAACAGAGAAAAGGCCCTTTTAAGAACCTAAGTTCACTTCGACTGAAACGCAAATCTTCCTGACCCTCCAGAAAACAGTTAGATAAAGTGCTTGAAGATAAATCGTTATTCACGCTGTGCGTTTAGTATTTTGTCAACAGGGTTGGTCGTAACACGTTTGCAAATTTTGGGGAGAACTATGAACGCTACAGCTGCGAAAATTCCCTTGGAATAAATATTTTTCCTGAAACTGATAAATATATTTCTTTGTTTACATGTGTGTTCTTATGATAGTAAAAGATGACAACGTCGATTCCACTTTCACACTAGAGGTATTATACTATTTAGAGTTCTCATTTCCAGAATCTTGACAAAGTCCTTTGTGCTGCATAGAGAAAAAAATATTTATAAATCCTCGAAAAAGCTACCAAAGTTCATTTTGTTTTATTTTGTTTAATGTACATTAGATATCATAAAGTAATCTGTCCAAAAAGAGAATTTTCAGAATATCTTATAAAAACACAGCTAGATGAAATTGTGTGAAAAAAGAATCTTCTAAGTTTTGTACCACGTCTAGCACCAGGTCCATTTCTTTTTCCGGTTTCCATTCATGTTGCATGATATTATGTACTAATGTTGAAGTAAATGCTGACATGTCTGCCTTTCAAATCATTGGTTCTTTGTAAAAACATTACTATTCTTATCGGCCCTCGAAGCCTCTACTAAGTGTTTCGAATATTTAAATTAACACAGCTTCTAATTTTTTAATATAACTTTTATTTTCAAAATATTACTAAGAATAATCAGGCATTTGACATTTAAAATAATTTTGTTTCATTTTCTGAAAATACAATCGTTCATGTTGAAAAATGACGCTGCGGATTAATCTTCATTTACAGATTCTTAACAAAGTGCTTTGAAATTTGTAACTAAGAGGCTAAAAGTGATCGGATTGTCGCCGATGAGGCGCATGGATTAGAAGCTCATTATATGCGATAAATACTGTAAAGGAAACAATTTGCTGTGATTGGTTCGCAAAATTTTGTTCGAGTGACAGGATGTTGAAAGCCATGACTTGTTTTAGACGCCCTCCGGTAGTGTGTGCTGAAGAAATATCGGCAGCAGTTAAATCTGACCGTGCACTTGCAAAGAAATTGTTAATACACCTTCCGTTTGTAGAAAAACGTCCACGAGGAGAATCAAATTGCTCACATTGTCCAAAACTGGAACAATCGGTAACTCATTAAATATCGGCAAGTTACATAATAGAAACAAAGACGATAAGATTATGTTTGTAAACACTATACTAAATGACTTCGTTTTTGTATCGAATGGTGAGGTTAGAATAAATTGTGTATTGTATAATAATACTGAACCTCTCAGCAACGGCTAAAAATCCTGATTATCTCCCAAAAGAAAACATGCTCTACGTTATAAGGGTCCCAAAGGAATAATCTCTCAAGATCTTACTATACCAAATGAATGAATCACTGCGAAGCTGTATGATCTGGACTTGAACGTTCAGAATGAACGAAAATTTGGAATTCACAGTTCCCATTTTGATGAAAATGTGGTGTCTTCCGTTACGATAACAGTAGACCTACGTAGTTACGGCCAGTCACTAGAAATGGCAGGACTATGGATGGAAGTATTACCGTACACACCTTGTTCTCCACACTTAAAAAAAATACTATTTCCACTTGTACCGATTATCGAAGTACCGTATGAACTATTACGTCATGAAAGATCGTATAGTGAAAAAACTGCGATGTAAAAGCGTTTAGACTCATTAAATATTAAATATTGTTTTCCCTGATATAAGAATTTGATGGATAGCAGAATGATGTTAACAAGTGATCGCTAAAACTGGAGTCAATGCAATTTTATTGAAATAAAAATATGTGCAAGTAACAAATAGCTTCACTTTCAGGTATGCGAATGCCTAAAATACTATTCTCCACTTAATTAAAGAATTCTAAACGGAAACGATATTTCAAGGCGGGAGAGAAAAAGTTAAATACATTTTTTAGGAAAACAAAAAGTAACATCGTGAGGAGACCGTCCGATCTTATTGAAATTTCGCATTCAAGTACCTCAAAATCTGAATTACTTTAAATAATTTATTCAAAGGGCATCAGTTCAGTACATTCCTTCAAGAAACTGCTGGCCGCCCCGGTGGCGCAGTGGTTTAAGCGATGGTCTCTGATCATTCGTCCGAACGGGGTCCGGGTTCGAATCCCGGTGAGGCACGGATGTTGTGTTTGTCTTACGGCACTGGCTCTTTCCCTTCCCTAGAACCAGTGACCCTAAATTAGGGACGGGCGACTGCTTATAGCCCATTGAGTTGCTCACGGTGGTCGTTAAACCTCCAACCAAAAAAAGAAACTGCTGTTCTCTTACTGTATCTAAGGAATTCAAAGTACTCCAGAGAAGAAAATGATTGTACAAATATTTTGTACCGAATACAACAAAAATTTGCAATTTTCGTTCCCAATTTCTATAAAAAACAATGCAGTGAAGATACGTACTTTAAACATAATCAGATAAATCTAAGTAAATTAGGATCCAAAAAACACATTCAGAAAATTTTTATTCCGACTAAAATCCCATCGCAAAATGGAATCCCAAAAATAAAGTAAGACATACTGCATAGTAGTACACCGACATACTGCATAGTAGTACTCCAAAGTAGTTTTCAGTTTCGCAGTACTAAGTAGATAGTATGACAGAGGAAATGTGTAAGCTAAACATTGAGGACCGAAGACACGATGTGGAATATTTTTTATTACGTGAAGACTAAGAATGTGAATTCTAAATTGGAAAGTTAACTCACAGCCAGGTTATTTATGTTCATGTCTCTCATGCTGTATCCTACCAGTGTTATAAGAACCGTTACGTAGGGAGTCTAAAAAATTAATGAATCATAGCTCGGCTTTCATGTCCGGCGTAACAGAGAATTGGCTTGAATTTGTTTCATAGCTCGTTGTTTTACGGAAATCACCGGTTCCAACCGCCCAGGCAGCACAGCCTTGCACTTTAACATAGGCCCAATGCTGAAACACCGTAATTTAGAAACAGAAGACGGTGGTTCCGTCTTGGGCCTACGTAAAAGTGCACGGTTGGGGCACCTGGGCGGGGTACATTAGCTTATAATGAGAGACATATCTCCGTGCAGCGAACGCAGCAGTTTAGAAAGATGAGTTTAAATTTAAATCAATTTTCAACAATTATCTCTATGATATCGAACCCAAATAGTAACGTTCCGTTCTGTCCTATGTTTTCATTGTCTTCACTTAGCTGCAGAGCTACTTAATTTTACCCTTAATGCGGGTATATTAATAAGTGGTGGTGAAATACATGTGAAGTAATGCATTAGGAATCGCGATTATTTACTGGAATCTTTCTAAAAAGAAAGTAAAGTTGAAAATGACAAGCTCTTTCGGCGAAAGTATTTACATAACAGTGTAGCAATTTTAGGTTGAGACCGCACGAAAGTTATATTTAGCATATTTTTAGGAGCTACTGCACCCTGGCACATTTCGAATTCAGGTGGTGAGTTCCGCTGATTTAGGTAGTAATCATCATCATCATCATTGTCAACCATTATCAATCCACTGCTGGACGAAGGTCTCTCCAAGCCTCTTCCTAAACGGCCTGTCTTCTGCCAGTCCCTTCCATTTTACTCCCGCATACTTTCGAATTTTATCTACCAATCTTTCATGTGCTCTTTTTCTGGGTCTTTTTCTGTCGCTTTTAATCCAATCTAAAATTTCGGCTGTCCATCGATGGTCTGTCCCTCTGGCAGCATGTCCAACCCATTGCCATTTCAGGAATTTAACTCTGATCATGATGTCTTCCACTCTTGTCATTTTTCGGATACACGAGTTCCTCTTCTTATCTCTCCTGGTTACACCAAGAATGCACCACTCCATGCTCATTTGAGTTGTCTGCAGCCTTTGTATGTCTCTTTTAGTTAAGGTCCATGTCTCTACACCATAAGTAAGCACTGGCATGGTGCATTGATCAATCACTTTTCTTTTAAGACATAATGGCATTTTGCTCTTGAAAATTATGCTGTTTCTTCCAAAAGCCCTCCAGGAAAGTTTTGTACGCCGATTAATTTCTTCATTAATGTGACCCTCACTTGATATCTGCTGTCCAAGATAAACGTACGTGTCTGTTATCTCCAGCTTTTCTCCATCAATCGATAAATCTTCATTTCTTGTAAAAGTATTGAACATCACTTTTGTCTTCTGAAAGTTCATTTTTAATCCAACTTCTTTACTCTTGTCAGCAAGTTCCTGGATCATACTCTGCAGCTCTGATGGGGTAGTTGTCAATATGACTACGTCATCAGCAAAACGAAGGTGGGTTAGATAATCTCCATTAATTTGTATCCTTTTGTTTTCCCAGTTCAGTGATTGAAAGACCTTTTCCAATGTGGCATTAAAGAGCTTCGGAAATATGGTGTCACCTTGTCTCACTCCCTTTCCAATTTCTGTGTGTATTTTTTTTTCAAATAGCCAAATCTTGGCACCTGCATTTTCATAGATGTTAATAATATTACTAATGTATGCATCTTCAATACCGCAGGATTTCAGAGCCATTGTAACTGCTGATGGTTTTACCGAATCAATGCTTTTTCATAATTGATAAAAGCCATGCACAACGGAAGTTCTTATTTCCTCGCTCTTTCAATTAGTTCTCTCAGTACGTGGATGTGATCTATAGTGCTGTAGCCACTCCTGAATACAGCTTGTTCTCTCGGTTAAGCCATATCCAGTGTAACCTTCAAGCGGTGTGAAAGAACTTTAGTGAAGAATTTATAAACCACTGATAGGAGGCTGATAGGTCCGTAGTTCCTGAGATCCTCAAAGTCACCTTTTTTATGTAGCAGGATCACTGTAGCGTTGTTCCAATCCTCAGGAATCTTTCCATCATTAAGCATCGAGTGAAAACTTGGGCGAGTAATATTTAAATTTCTCCACTTGCTTCTTGTATGATGCCTACAGTAATTCCATCTTCTCCTGGAGCTTTTCCACGCTTCATGTTCTTGATTGCATGTGCAACTTCTGCTGGTAGGACTGGAAGTACTCTGATACTGGTACCTTTGTCTAGAGTACATGTATCATCCCTTTCATATAATCTGGAGTAGAAATATTTCACTCTTGTCAAAATGTCGCCTCTATTTCTTGTTACAGAACCATTTTTTTCTCAGTGCCATAATCAGTTTTCTTCCGTTACTGAAATGCCTCTTTGCTATTTTTAGGCTTGGTTTTTTTTAATTGCTTTCCTCACTAGTTCACAGTTGAATATCCTTACATCTTCAGTGATACTTTTTCGTACGGTCTTCCATAGCTCTATATATTCCACTTTGGAAATCGCCTCTTCCTTAGTTGTCCTCATTTCTCTTCTTTTTTGCATCAACATTTTGGTTTTGACTGATATTTGGTTCACGTGCAACTTGTTCTTAGACCCAGCTAATTTCTTTGCTCTTTCCATAAGAGCTTTGGTTTCTTTTCTGTTAACTTCAGAAATATCCACTTCTTACGATGTTAGGCCTTCTGAAGCAGGGAGTCTGCTCTTCAGTTCCAACTTGAAGGTATAATGGTGTTTTTTAAGGTTGGCTTTGTCAATACATTTTGTTTGCTTTATGAGCTTGCCACGTTCGAGTTTAGTGCTGAGGCGCACCTTTCATCTCACCAATTTATGGTCACTACCTGTGTTGAACTTGTTTAGCACACGGCAGTCTTCAATGACGAATATTTTGTTCACATAATAAAATCAATTTCCCTTTTGTCCATTTCCTGTGTGGCTTTTTCTTGAAAATGGTGTTCATGATGAAAAACCCTTCTGCCTCTGCAAACTCTAAGAGAGTATTTCCACGCTGGTTTCTGTAGCCGTGACCGAATTTACCTACTGAAGTTTTTTCTGTTGCTGTTGCCCTATTTCTGCATTGAAATCCACCATAATTATCTTCAAGTGCTGGGTGCTTTTATTATTTATATGACGATTTTCCTCATAAAATTCTTCAATTTCTTCTTCAGGATGACTTGTAGTGGGTGTATAAGTTTGAATAATCTGAGACTGGTATCTTTTCGAGAGTTGGATAACGAGTCGTGCAGCTCTGACAGAGGAACGTTCAACTTCTGCAACTTTATCCTTCAGTTTCTCGTTTATTATAAATCCAACACACCTAGTTCTGCCAGTATCTGTCCCACGATAGTAGAAGAGATGTCCACTTTTCAGTTCAATGAGATCTTATCCTTTTCTCCTAACCTCACTTAGCCCGAAGATGTCCCACTTGATCCTTTGTAGTTCCTCTTCCAATTAAAGAAGCCTTAAATCAGAAGATAGGGAGCGTCCATTGTAAGTAGCCAAAGTCAACATCAAATGGCGGCCTAGTCCGGTCCTACCCTTAGTTAAACACTTTTTTGTCTGTTTAATTATTATGCAATTTCGCAGCCCCAAAGTTTTGAAAATTATGCCCCGTTGACTATAAAAACTGCTTGATATTTGTATTTACTCTTTCATTTTATGTTCTTTTTTATTGGAGTTTTAATGGGCTACAAGCAGTCGCCCGTCACTCATTTAGGGCCACTGGTACCATGGAAGGGAGAGAGCCAGCGACGTAAGATAAACACAACATTTATGTATCACCGGGATTTGAATCCGGACCCTTCCCGGACGAGTGATCAGAAGTCATCGCTTAGAACACTGCGCCATCGGGCGGTCAATTTTATGTTTACGTGTTTCATTGTTTTGAAACTGTGAATGCGGTATGTATCGATGAATCATATATTTCAGATCGAATACCTCACACGTCTAGAGATACAAAACTAAAAATAATAATTTCATCTAATTTCTCTAAACGATTGTCCTACAGAGCAGTCATTAATAAATAAATGATATATCACATGTTTTAGGCCATCCGCTTTGAGTATAACACGCCCTTTAGTAAAATTTGGTAACATTTCGCTGTTACATGATCACGATGGGTCTAATACGATACGATGAACTTTAAAATAAATGTTCGTTTTTTATAGATGTTATAAATAAAAATAATCGTTTTCGCTTTATCGTGTAGGAGCTGAAAATTTGGCATTTCTGAAAAAATGAGCGAACCACAATAAAAAGGATTTCGTATTCGGAAATGAAAGTTTTACAACAGGAATTTGTGAATTTGTGTTCAGGACGCAGGTTTTCCAGAAACAAAACATTTATTCCTTCGGACACTAGTTGCACATTGTTCATAATGTGCCACACAAACAGAGGAATGTGATATTTTTCATAAAGTTTTTGGTGAATGTAAATGCAATTGACAGTGAATGTTTGGTATCATTTCGATGGACAACTAAGGAAAATTAACAGAGGTTGGTAAGCGAAAAAAGCATGATCAAAATTCTGCAATAATGTAATAAATTCTTCTCATCGCTGAATAATTGGACAAATGTCTACTGCGTAAAATGTTTTCTTGGATATTTCGATGTTTTTATCTACGGCATTCAAGGCGTGGATTTTTATTTAGCGCACTCTTTTCTGAACTAATTCGCATATCATCCCGGAAAAATGAACCAAACAAAATCCTTCTCACAGCTATGTTGATAGTGCCAATAAACAGTAATGTGCAAATGTTCCTCCAAAATTATATTCTTTTGATGAACTTACCCTCCTATTTTAAGTTGATCAATTTTTATATAAGAAACACACACTTAGTGAAAACGCGTGACTAAGGAAAACATGAACATGTTGCGAAGTGTAAGGACAGCAACCAAAAAATTATGGAAGAAATCGAAGCGGCTATAGCAAATGAATGTCTTTGAAACCGAAGAAAAAACATCTTAATTAAAATACGTAAGGGAGCAACTATGTGTGACGCTTTAGGATCCTGTGAACTGTTAATATAGGTAAAATAGGTGCACTTTACTGAAGAACAGTTTATAAAAGTTGATATCTCATTCATTATGTCAAAAATGTTTATTATTATTAACCTTTAGCAGTTTGAAAGCCATGCTTGAAAGAAAGATAACAGAGAGCTGCGATATCAACCTGCTGCTCAGATTACACTTAAAATTATCCCTCTCTGACACACACTTTTATTGATGAACTGGGCCTGCGAAGGAACAGAGATCAGCTGCCCGTCTGCAGTGTTTCCCCTCTCTGCTTTGCTTTGAGGGAATTTCCCGATCTGTCCAACCATACGAACACCTATTTGGATGGCGAAGAATTTCCTGTATTTCCAGTTAAAGAGACGCATCTATAAAAACAGGTCCTCAAAACCAACTTTGTTAATAGTTTCAAGGAGTTAAAGCGCACCTTGGCTGATTCTCAGAAGCCGGCATCTCTCTTCTGGTTGCACTCCGCTATTTTTCGCTAACTTACAAACAGACCGATTCACAGCTTAAATTGTATGTTGAGACGTTCTTTTCGGCTTTTAATAGTCATTCACTTGATGTCCAATTCATTATCCAAGGAACCCGCTGATTCTCTTCGTAGCGGAATGTTGTCAACTGAGTATTTCATAGAAGAAATGTGTTCTTCCACCTATCTGTGAAAGAGCCTCATGAACGTTCTTCATTCACTACAGCTACGGACAGGTCAGGAAGTCAATAATAAATACACAGTTGACGTGGACCATGAACATCAAATACAAGCCATCGTTCTTTCCACGTTCACAAGTGAGTCACGGAAAAATGCTCATCAGCCGCCACTGGGAATCGAACCCAGGGTCTTCCAGTTACGTGCCGGACATGCTTTCATTGCACCACAGCGGCCCCGAAACTATCCAGACTTTTTGCTATTGTTCATCTTTGGTGAATCCGCATCATTGTGTGGGGCTCCAAAGAAAGCAACCTGCCACGTGGTTTGGTAGTTTGTCGTATGTGAGTCTGGAGAATTTCGAGGCCGCTGTGGTGCAGCGAAAGCATATCCGATGCGTAACTGGAAGACCTTGGGTTCGATTCCCGCTGGTGGTTGAAGGTAATTTTTTCGTGACTTATTTATAAACGTGGAAAGAGCGATGACTTCTATTTGATGATGGTGACAGCAAGTCAATGCCTGTTAAAACGAACATATCAAATGCCTGGAATTCGTGAATACTGTTTCTCATATCAGATACATATCTTCCGCCAAGACAGCCAGTGATCCGGTTAACAACTTCCCATCGAGTTTTGTTAGGAAAGCGAATTGATCTTCGCTTCAGAGGAAAATCTTATTATTGTATCAACATCCCTCAAAAAAATAAACACTAAGATCTTAATAATTCTTTTGCGGTATTTTACTGAAAGCAAATTAAAACTAAAATTGGTTCTAATGGAATCTTAGCTATAATTACTTATTATTTAATAAATAAGTGCTACATAGCTAAGTTTTGCCACTCTCTTTTTCTTTGCGAAAAAGTCTTTTCTTTTCATTACTCCTTGGTTTTTTTGCAAATACTAAATTTTTCTATAATGCAGTTTGAGAATGGGCGTGTTATTATCAATGCATTAGACATTTCGTTTTCATTTAACTTTTGTATATATGATCATTACTGATGTTTGCAAACTGAGGTTCTGCTTTTTTCGTTTCTGTTCTTTTTTATCTTTCTTTGTTACACTTTTTCTTTACAAGGAGCGAAGAAGCATCCTGCATCCTGAAAAATTTCTTAAATGACAGATCCTTTTTGAAATTCTAGTAATGCATTGCTTATAGTTTTTTAGGAAGATGTATGTTACTTACGTTCGTTTGTCTCTTTTTTCTCTGAATTATGTGTGCATAAATTTAATTAGTGTAATTTTGATTTCAATAAGTTCGTCATAAGAATTATCATGAAGCCAGCGGAGCTATGAAAACCCGGTTTCCTGCAATGGAATGCTAGTGACAACTGTATTGAAACCAATCAATGTCTAAAACTACTTTGAGTACTTTCATTTTCCCTAATATAATAAAACGCAATAGATAGCAGAAGCTTAAAGACGTAAGTAAATGATTTTTTGATGTGCCTGTTGTTTCAATAAATCAAACTATTTAGTGTACCAGTTGAAATAAAATACTGAAGGTGCACGATGCGCTCAGTATGTTGAAGAAACTGAATCGCTTATATCCTTTTAGCTCTACATAGGTGCATTTGAAGTATCGCCAACGTATGTTAACCATGGTGTCGAACTGTACTCTAATACTGCATTAAATGTAAGTAATCAAGAAGGAAAGGGGAAATTTGGAAAGCTGAAAAGTTTCACTATTATCTTCAGTACTTCATGAAAAATTGTTTCCTGATTATCTGGGAAAAATGAGTATTTACATTAAAATTACCTAAGATTGTTTTAACTTATCAACAGACTATGGTGCACGCTAAGTAAATTCTGGGAACTAGAGTAACATTTTATTTTTTTTAAACTGAAATTTGTATGGTATGATTCGTTTTTCCACTAATGTAACTTAAACAATTACAAAAAGGAACTTATTAACTAAATATACCTTCTACTTCCACGAAAGTTCAAATTTCGCAGCATTATGTGTGGCAATTGCTCTTCATCGTCCAGAATGCATAGGGTATGTATATCCTAAAATTCCACATATTTTGTTTTTCTGTTCCTGCGGTATCAGGCGGCATTTCGGTTGGCTCAACCTATCACAGTATTTACTAAATTTAGGTAAGAAGGAAACGCGCACGTATTGAAACAATAGTTGATACAGGAAAAATGAAAACTGAACTATAAGATTTCTCCTAAATGTGATTTATTCACTGATATAGTCCGAAATACAATTTTGATCATATTTTACTTGCATTCCTTCATCAGAAAACAGAGGGTGCAGCCCCAAATCTCATATTTTTTTTCATTTTTTTTCATTTTTAGCCTGTTCTGATAAAATCATATGCTAGTTGCTTTCACAATGAATAAATGGCAATAAAGATATGAACAGTTTTAGCTTTTCGTATAATGGAATTAACGTTAATAATGACACCGTGCCTTGTGAATGGGATTCTTTGTAGTGGCTGTTATTGCCATTTCGAACTTGAGTAATAATGCTTCGGCTTACCTCAACGATATAATCGTTAGTACACAAAAATGTATCTGTGCTGCAATACAGAAAATTTTCCCAGCTGTGTTTTTGATGTAAATTAACAGAAACAAACTGTAATATACTGCAAAGTTAAAAGAAACAAAGATAAAAATTCATACTCCCTCGGATAATATTGAAATTACTTTGGAACCGACGATCTGGACTCCGATGATAGTGAAGGCTGGACTCTGAAAATATGTTCTGTTGTTAACAGAATAAAACCGTTTTGGTAATTTATATTAAAATAAAATAAAATATTCAACATACACAATTTCATAAATATGTCCAGTGTATTAATTTTTAATTTTAATTTCTTACTGATATTTGCTGATAGGAACATCTCATTCCATAAGAGCTAATCACAATTTACAAAGTGTTGCCGCAAAATTATTCAGAGGGGGACATTCTTAAGCAATCGAGCAAGCTCCTAGTCTGTGCATATTATTCTACCTCAAGTAAGTTGCGAAATCACCAATTCAGGTTTGTTCAGTGAAGCCGACCGAAGAAACGTGTTACAATTTCGCTGTGAAAAACCGGTTTTCGCGCTGACGGAATTTGTCGCCTTCGTTCGTAAAAGAACTGCCGTCTTTTTTTTTTTTTTTTTGATTGGAGGTTTAACGACCACCGTGAGCAACTCAATGGGCTATAAGCAGTCGCCCGTCCCTAATTTAGGGTCACTGGTTCCAGGGAAGGGAGAGAGCCAGTGCCGTAAGACAAACACAACATCCATGCCTCACCGGGATTCGAACCCGGACCCCTTTCGGACGAATGATCAGAGGCCAACGCCTTAGACCACTGCGCCACCGGGGCGGCACTGCCGTCTTTGAAAGTGGCTTTTACGGATCTCAGTGGCGGTTTCAAGGCCGCTAAATCACACGGCTTTAACCTGTTGGAGAGTTCAAGTTTCCGATTATGTCTAATATTCAAGAAGAGTAATTTCTACGTGACCGTTTCAGTTTGGCCTGCAGTCTTTCTGGATCACGTTCAATGACAATCTTCCCAAAAATCCTGAGAACTAATTTTTTATATAATTTAATTTTAACACATTATACTCCACAATACACTGTTTAAGAAACTTCACAGAAGATAGAATAAATCTGTAACAGTTAAAGAGGAATTGTACGGTACTTGTAATATATAATTTGTAAAAGTGATTTTGTAAAACAAAAATCATGTAAACCGCTCATAAATTATACATGTTTAGCATTTCTTGTAACTATAAGGGAAATGTATGGTGTCATTAAAGCTTGATAGTAGCTTAGGTATATACAATGAACGAAAAAAACAACTGAGATATCTACCGAATAGCGTGCTAGTCCTCTAGTGCGAATAACAGTCTGTTCACGTCAAGCCATCATCGCCGCCCCGGTGGCGCAATGGTCTAAGCGATGGACTCTGATCATTCGTCCGAACGGGGTCCGGGTTCGAATCCCGTGAGGCATGGATGTTGTGTTTGTCTTATGGCACTGGATCTCTCCCTTCCCTGGAACCAGTGACCCTAAATTAGGGACGGGTGACTGCTTATAGCCCATTGAGTTGCTCACGGTGGTCGTTAAACCTCCAAACCAACCAACCAAGCCATCGACTCCACCAGATGCCATAGTGTTTCGGGAGGTATTTCCAAATATTCTTACTGCAGCTTTCTACCCAACTCCCACCGAGACGTCGGTCTAGGATCAAAACGGCAATTCAATAAGCGTATTCTGAAGTGTCGTTAACTATTTGTGTACTGCAATGTACAGTAGATAGAGACCAAAAGTTAAGAATAATTGGTAAAACATAACATACAAAGTTAAGGGTTAAAACCGATACAACAGCGGACATTGTCGTGTAAGTTTGTCTCATACCTAAATCAATCACAGTACACGGTCAATAACTCCTGATGAGGTTCGATATGCAAATGTCTAGCAGTTCCATATAAACAGCTTAACCTAACGTGAGTGTTTTATCACATTTTTTTGCAATCCCCGTGAGAAGAATTATTGTCATTCGTGATCAAGAACATAATACAGAACAAAGACTCACAAGGCAGAACAATTCGAAGGATTGAATGACGACAGTCACAGACTAGGGCCACCAGAGCAGTGAATGAGCCTCAAAATGTCATCTATTGCTTTGGAGGTTTCAAGACACATGATTGGTTAGACGCCAACACGTACAAGGTCGTCTGAGACTCATAACACCTCAGAAGGAACGGTATCTTGCATTAATTGCACGACGTCATAGGGTGATGTCTGCTATGCAACTCTCTGCAGAGCTTGCGGTCGTCTGAGGGCCAATAATGGATATCAGAACAAACTCTTCATAGTAGACTCAGGCTAATTAATCTCTATGCCAGTCGTCCAGTGATTTCTGTCCAGCTCACCTCTGTGAAAAGTAGGGCCCCTTTAAACTGCAGTCGAGAACATCGAAACTCGACACTGAGTCAGTGGAACAAAGTGCTATTCGCCGTTGAGTCCAGGCTCAGTTTACAAACTTATTCTCGTCGAACAATTCTCTGGTGAGAACTGAGAATCCGTTACAAGCTCAATAATTTCAGGGACAAATTTGGTAGCTGTGGATTCATTGCACAGGCAGGCTTCATACTGAATGGGCGTAAAGAGTTCAACATCTTCAACAGAGGTACCGTTAATGCTCTGAGGTACAGAGGCGAGATATCGAAACATCATTGAAGACTTTTCAGAGATGATGTGTGTCCAGAGTTGGTATTCATGGACGATAAGGAACACGCATTCGGAGCTCAGTAGGTGGATATCTTTTACCAAAGTTCAGATATCCAGCACATAAAGTGGAAGGCCAGGTCTCAGGATGAAAATTCGATAGAGAATACATTTGATGCAATAGGGAGGCGAATTACGTTCCGTCAGCTTTCACTATAGGACATTCCGGAGCTCCTAACTTCTCTTCGTCGGGAGTGGGACTTGTTGCCCACAGAGTTCTTTAACAACCTGATAACCAGAATGAGATGTGGATGCAAGGCTGCGTGGGTGAAAGGCGACACCACATCCCTTATCAATCATGGTGAATGATCCTCTTCTCATTTTCATGAATTCAACATGAAAGTTACTGTGTTATTCACTTAGTTTATTTGCAATGAAATTAGTTTCAATAAGCTGTTTGGTCTGCTGCTTTTCTTGGAATATGTTGTTATTCAAGAATAACCAGTGTCGTGCCTTTACGGCAACTGACCCTTGAAATACACTGATGTTCAAAATTAAGAGAATTTGCACATTTTGTCGAATTTCTGAAAACTAATGGCCACATTTTAATGAAATTTGGTATGGTGAAAAAATAATATCAGACAACAGTCACGGTACGCACTTATGATCGTCAATAAGGATCATCGGCGCAGGAATGTCCAAAATCCACGTTGCAAGATTGAACATTGAATGACTCTAATATGGGGTATGGTACCCTCTCACAGTCATACAACTATCACAGCGCGACGTCATGCTGGAAACGAGACAGTTGATGATTTCCTGTGGCAGTGGGTTTTACTCCTGCAGCAACGCATTTTTCATCTCCGCGATGGTTCTCGCAGGGGGATGGCGAGCTCCAATTGCCCTACCAAGAGCATCCCAGACATGTTCGATTGTGTTTAGGTCTGGCGATCTGGCTGGCCAATCCATCCCGCGAATATCCTCACTTTGAAGTTAATCGTCGACCAGGTGAGCCCTATGTGGACGATCGTTGTCCTCCATAAAAAGGAACCGAGAGCCAACTGCGCCCATGAAATGTCTAACACAGGGCTGTAAGATCTCAGGCCCATGAAATGTCTAACATAGGGCTGTAAGATCTCTAAGCAGTCAGGGAGCCTTTGTCAAACACATGGAGAGGTGTGCGGCTGTCCAACATGAAGCCTGCCCAGACCATGACATGTCCTCTGCCATAGCGGTCGCGTTCTTGGTAGTTGGGTAAAGGTATCGTGTCCCAGGTACTCTCCAGGTGAAGGTACATCGATAATCAGTGTCCAAGCTGAATCGCGACTCGTCTGTGGAGATAACGTTACCCCCCTGAAGTATAGTCCAAGGCTGATGTTGTCTGCACTATGCTAAACACGCTCTCTTGTGTGCAGAAGTGAGCGGGACGCAAATAGAGGGCCTTTTGGCAAAACGTCCTTTCTCAAGAAGCCTTCGGGAAACAATAACTTTTGAAAATCGGGTTCCAGTGTCGGCATGCAGCTCACGAGATAGCTGTGCAGCTGTAGAAGCTGTGGCGTCTAGCTGAAAGTGCCAAATAAAGATCTTCATTGGCTTTCGTGGCTCTTGGACGACCTTGCCCAGGCCTTCTCGATATGGATCCGGTGTCCTTTAACTGTTTCCATAAACTGCAGACGACACTGGGCGTTATATTGAGCTCTGTAGCAACCTGCGCTTGCGATTGCCCTGCCTCCAATCTACCGGTGATTTTCCAACCCATTCCGTCATCAATACGTTCGTGACAACTCATTTTATCTGATAGCGTATGAAATTGAACCAACTCCTGCAAGAAACACAACGAATATCGCCGAGGAGTACAGCAAACTAAACGCGGAATGAGCCACGTGTGCTTTTCATGCCCTCCGCTGTCACATCTCCGCCCACACACACGTGTACGCTTATGTATTCGATACTGCAACTTTGCATTATTTTTCGGTGGCAAAATTTGTACCTTTTGTTCTGTAATTTTTGTGAAATTCGACAAAATGTGCAAATTCTCTTAATTTTGAACACCAGTGTGTTTACAAGAATGTTGCTTATGACTAACTTTTGGGCATGAGTGCGGAACTGTTTGAATTTTAGCCATTCTGCAAAAGAATTTTACAAGGTCCTCTGTCGCACATTTGAAATTTCAAATATGACATTCTTTTGTGCTGCCTTCGTGCTCGAATGGGCCAAAACGTTTCTTGTGTACTACCATCCCTGTTTGAACGGTATCCTCAGTTAGTTCCACTGCACCAGCATTTGATGTAACCCCATGAATAATTATAACATACAGCATAACCGAAACTTCTGTTACATTTGAACTTGTTTCGATTTACAACAAATCTGTTTTTAAGATATCAGCAGTTATCCGCACCACTACAGCATGTCATCAGCACTACGCAAATTCCTGTTTCAGATATGAGATTCCTAAGTCATATATTTGTTCTCGAGTCTAAAGTACAGAATTTTCCTTTTATATGCTGCGAATTAAAACACGTCATTGAATTGGCCACTGACGCAAAGTATACTTCGAACTTGGTACATAGCGATACCGAACGAAAACGGAACCAGTTATATCAATCTTTCTATGACGCAGTTACGCTCATTGGACTCAATTTCGTGCTTAACCAATGTCTCCTGTTAACTCAAGAACGCACTCAGGATGATAAACATTGGTGTTGGTATAAAGTCTCTGACATCGCTATACGCCAGGCTTAATGAAAATGCTGACAGGCATCCAACTTACTTACAACCAAATAGGTGTTTATGTTATCCTTCAACAATATCCGGACGATTCCAAGAGATACGACATTACCGAAACAAAACGTTCATTTAGAATTCGAGTCAACAACAATAAAAAAGACACAAAGAAGGGTAAAGTTACCAAGTCCAGTTAAAGTCCGCTACTCCCATGTGGGATGTAATAAAAAAATTAGCTTCCTATTCCACCCCTAAATCCACTGCCGTTTGCGAAACTTTTAAGATCATTACCAAAAGTGAGCCCTATTTGCCATGAATTGGGCATTAGGTTTTCAAAGAGTGAATGCTTTTTGTTTTTCTTTCTGGATTCCGCATTCTAAACGAACATGACGCCTGGTGTCTTCGAATGAGTTACCACTCTGGCATCTGTTCGTTTATTGTCAGGTCAAGACACTGCGTTCAAATTGTTGAAGCGTTCTATTGTTCAGTTTGCTGTCTACCTTCCTTCGAAAGGCAATCTGGTTCATGTGCGAAATCTTGGACACTTGGATTTCAAATCTAAACCTTGAAATGCGGATTAGTAGTATAGATATATCCTTTAAAAAATTATTGACAGCGAAATGCAGTTCCTGATTTTCTTCGCTTTAATAATTCGTGTTTATTCAAAAAACGAATGACAGATGAAAATTATTTTTTATTACGACACACACAAAGCGGTAAATATAAAACATATATATTTGGAAGGTAAGTAAAAAATATGTTAATATCATTCTAGAATTCCACAGTGCCCTCTTTCAGAGAAATATTTGTAAACTTACAAAAAATTGAAGATAAAGGAATGTGAGAAGAAATTTTCAAAAAGCACTACTTATTTCCTTTAAGAGAAAGCGTGACAAAGGTGAGCTCATACATTATTTTCTAGGGAACTGTAATGCTCTGAAGTTCAGTCAGGCGAATTTCGAAATGAAATGTTTAGTACGTCATTAACCAACGTTTTCCTTTACTTCCCTTTGAAGGAGAATTTTGAACATTCCTTTACGATGGGATTAGCCAAGCAGACGCCAGAAACTATTCGGAACTTATAAATCATCTAAATGGTTTGTAAATAAACCTTTTAAATTACATACAATTTTCCAAAATAAAACTTTGCTGTTTTGTTGATAGATAACTCTAAGTTGCGAGTAAATAAATGCCGAGACCACTCGTATATACACTGGTGTGCAAACATTAAGGACGAAGAGGAGAAATTAGCATAACAGCGGAACGAGCGGGCAGAACGGACCGAAAAACCACTCAGGAGATAGACTAGGGTCCGGTACGGTAGGGCATGCGCATATATGCAACATGACGTAAGCGGGGGTCGAAATGGTATAAAGCACAAGGGCGGTGTACGCTCAGCAATTCAGTGAAAGCTATTGCACGGTGTACATCGGTTTGAACGACGTCGAGTTGCTGCCACCTTGTGATATGGCCAACAGGCAATCCAGTGGACAACATCTGGATGACTTTCCCCGGGCGCGCCATTAGGAAGTTGGAAGAAGGTCGAAGTGTGACTAGTGTGGACGAGATGGTCGTGATCGCTCACAGCATCGTTTCACGAGCTTGGAGAGCATTTCAAACGACAGGGACAGCTGTTCGAGAGTTTAGCAGTGGTCGTCCACGAGCAACAACGGGGGTGGAAGACTGGTATATTGTCCTACAGGCAAGACGAAACAGACGGCAGACAGCGGGAGAAATCGCAAGGCACATGCAACAGACAACTGGACGTCCGTTACCGCGTTTTACCGTGGCCAGGAGGCTGTACAAAGTTGGTCTATTTGCATGACGACCAGTACGATGTGTGCAATTAACACCTGCTCATCTGAGACGGCGGTTTCTGTGGTTCCAGGAACACAAGAACTGGACACATCAAAAATGGGGTCAAGTTCTCTTTACGGATGAGAGCCGAATTTGTCTGACGAGCGATTCTGGACGTATACACATCTGGAAAGAGCAGGGAACACACAATCACACCTCCAAACTCATCGAAATAGACCTGTTTGGAGGTGGGGCAGTTCTCTTTTGGGGCGGGTCATGCTTGGTAGCCGTACTGACCTCCACATCTTCCAAGGAGGTTCAGTCACTGGTGTCCGCTATTGTACCGAGGTTCACCTGCCTCACGTGCGTATGTTTAGAGGTGTTGTTGGTCCTGAGTTCCTCTTCATGTACGGAAACGCTACACCTCATCGTACAGTGTCTGTGGCAGAGCTGTTGGAGAGTGAAGATATTCAACGCATGAATTGGCCCGCTAGGTCCCCTGACCTAAATCCAAACAAACACGTGTGGGACCTACTCGGGAGACGCTTGGCAGCACGTCTCCAACCGCCAGCAACGATTCCGCAGCAGCGATTGGCACTACAAGAGGAATGGGCCGCGATGCCTCAACAGCTCCTAGACAACCTCGTCCGCAGCATGGAAAGATGTAAATCCTGCAACGCAGTCAGGGGTGATCATATTACTAAAGACTGGATTTTTGTTGGCAGCCGCCTGTCACATGGACGTTTCTGTCTTTTGTCCAGTTGTGCTCGAAGCTACCTTTTCAATAAAGTGCCTTTGTATCCTTTAGATTCCTTGTTTGGACGGTTTTGCTCACTTGTCCCATATTCTTACATCTTGGGGATCTTATGGCATGATTTGAGTCTATGTGGAACACTTCGGCATGACGTTACTTTCGAAAAACCGTCTCGTCCTTAATTTTTGCACACCAGTGTATTTGTAAAAAATATGGACAGCTCTTATTTAAGATTTAAACTGAGAAATCATCGGGAGATTGGTTCACTCCAATATTTTTTCTGCATTGGAGATTAAATCGAACTACTGGGTTTTAAAATGTAGTAAAGAAAACAATTCGCATTCTGCATTTCATGTTTTGTTAAACATTCATATCAATTCGTCTTGAATACATTCTAAAGATTTTTTGAGAAAACGTTTCACTTGTTATACACTATAATATCAGAAAAAATTAATATATAAGTAAATCTCTAAGATTTTCGGTGTCATCATAGAGAGATACAGATTCCCTAACGGTCCGATGGAAACATCGACAATCTTAAACAATTGAAATGCTCTACTGGTCCTTGCGCGCACAAATCGGAGCCTGCAAGTCGTCGTAACGGTCGTGAGCTAATGGTGCTTGCACTAATCGGACGATGCACGGAGGGCACCGCTGCTCGCAGAATATACACAATCCTAGCTGCTGCGTTACTCCGAGCATGTCGGTAATCTCTCCGTAGTTCGTCTAGGTCGCCCAGACCATTCGTGTCGTTGCCGCGTGCTTTGTTTTATTAAAGCTTTGTACAGCATTCTATGGTGTCATCCGCAAAACCGGTATGGCACGCAATACGGCGATAAGCCTATCTCGTTTCCTGGAGCACGACAATGTGGCACCTGTCGAACTCCTACAAATGTTAGAATTTCTTCTGAACTTGTTTTTCTCCGAGGCATACTTTACTTGCAAAGGATGCAACCAACACAACAGCGCGAGTCGGAATGGCAGGCACGCGCAACTTGATTACATTATGTAGCCAGTCAGTAACAGAACTATGAGGCCTCTTTGCTTGCGTTACATGCGCGGCCAAGCATGATACTTCAAACATTTTCATGTCTCACGATGTCAAAACCACCAACCAAGTTTCATTATTGTCGGTTGCTTCCTTATGGGAGAGACTCTATTTTCACGACCAGTACATATAAAAACATTTTCGGTGTTTTAAGTTTTTTCGGAACGAATGTCGTCTTTATGAAATTGTGGTCCAGACTGATTAGCAGCATTTAAAGGTGCAAAGCATGATGTCGAGTCTGAACATTTAAATTGATATTTTTCGTAGTTATTTTCTTTTTTTTTTTTCATTATACTAAATTTTCTGAAGTATTTGTTATATTGCGATTTCTCTACATGCTTTCCTTTCCTTATTTAAAAAGTTTGACAACGAATTAATTTTTATGTCCAGCTCTTAGTATAAATGCATTTAGAAACAGATTGACGGAACAACTGAGTTCTCTTGTATGGTCTTGAAAAATGCTTCGTCTGATTACTTTTGACGAGATAAATTTGAACTCCGAGTGAAATTTCCGTGACACGTTATTTAGAAATTTAAATTCCGTAATTGACTTCAATTTGCACATTATACATATTTTGAGTTAACTCGCCGTATTACTAAATTTTCAGTTAGAATTACCTTCTTTAGCATACCCCTATCTCTGAATAACACCCGAGACGTGTACTAAGATTAACAAATATTAATGATTCGTAATGAAGACACTTTAACAGAGTGTGTGTTTTTATTTAAAGAACATTTTCGTCTTAGTCATTCTGGACGTTTGCATTCGTCTTTCATATTCGGATAATCTGTAAATTATATGTTCTTGTTACCTTAATTGTATATCAAAGTAATGTGCTTGATGTTCTAAAAAAGTGCTAACACCTCTCTGGTACATCAATATCTTTGGTAGGCTGAGTAAATCTACGGATGCTCATACCGTCGAAGATACAGTTTGCTTCTTTAGTTTTTTATATTTACTTTGAGTGCAACCAATGTGTTTAGAAATAACAACTGCATCAGTAATTAACAGATTTTCAATTTTCGTATTGTATCTTCAGATAATCTCTTAACTAATCATCACACCAAAACCACTTTTTAATCCGTGGGCTGCTGAATTAAAGGGACAAAACATTTTTGTATCTGACGATGCTGTTGTTTTAAATCTGAACCACAAAAGGACAGTCTTAGACGCTTAGATGTTATTATTCCGCTCAGAAATGAAGCACTACAAACACTGTAAACATTTTTCCGAATTGGGTAGTAGAAGTTTCTCAGACATTCGACGGAAATCCACCATTGCGTTCATTCTTCAACATGCAGTTCGAAAAATACCTAAAAGCAACCAATACATAGAAGCTAAATGAAAATCACTGCCGACTAAATTTGTTGCTACAACACGTGACTCAGTTTCACGTATAGGGAATGTATTTTGTCCAACATATAATATCAGAACTTTGAGAAGCACAGAAGTAAAATATGAAAAGGATATTTGAAGCCCCTTAATTTTTTTGAAAACTATTCTTACAATTTAAACTTGATTTGCTTACTGTAAATGCTGAACGATGTGTCAGCTTTGCTTTAGTGATGACTTCCGAATCTATGTATTTTTGCATGGTAGGTTCTTAAATTTCTAATCGATATTATGATAAACAGTGTGAAAAAGACATATCTTGGTATGATCGAACGAAGGCGAAGACTCCCAAATTACACCGACCAATGAAAATCCCCTTTCAAATTCATAAAAAAATTGATATTTGCATTTAAATACCTTGTGATTCAAATAAACTACTGTTTGTGAAAATTGCAGCGCCATACAACAATGATGGTAATCACATAAAACTTAGAGGATATGTAGAGCAGGGTAGGACATGCAAATGATTAGAAGTGCAGAGTCGTTGCCCACGTCTGGGCCCGGCATCGCCCTCTGAACAGTCGAGTGATGGGTATAAATAGATAAATAGAGGGCTGTTTAGGACACACATGCAGTGTATCGCGGGCAAGGAGTAGTAAAAGGGTCTCCAGAATTCAATGATGAATCGACAATGACGAAGGGCGCAATATCACCATACGACAGAGTTTGACCGGGGACAAACGATTTTTCGTCATGAAGGTGCATTTCCGTACTGTGACATGCAAATCAACTAATCATACAGGTTGCGATCGGTGTATTTTCTTATTCAAAAAATAATACATATAACAAAATATGTCTTATTTAACAAAACAGGACAATGCACATATCGTTTTGTCTTAATTTTGTTAATGTATTAAGCCTGATTTTTGGGTTTAGCAATTTGATTTGAATTTAAATTTAACAATGTGTTATTTAACAAAATAAGACAATGCATCGATCGCATTGTCTTAATTTTGTTAATGTAATAAGCCCGATATTGGGTTCTAGCAATTTGATTTGAACTTAAATTCACCAACAAAATTTTTTATTTAATTTCTATATAAATTATTTTTCACGAACGCACTGCAAACTCCAACACTTTTTTAATACATAATGTGCGCTGCTTATTGTTTGAAGCTGGCTATCTGTATTCTTTCAAAACTTTACCTCTTGATCTTGGTAGCTATGACTATATTAAATACGCTGGCGTGGAAAAATTAAGGACGAGACAGTTTTCCAAATGTAATGTCAAAAGTGCTGCACGTCGACTCAAATCATACCATAAGATCTCTCAGATGTACGAATATGGGACACGTGAGCAAAACCGTCCAAACAAGGAATCCAAAGGATACAAAGGCACTTTATTGAAAAGGTAGCTTCGAGCACAAGTGGACAAAAGACAGAAACGTCCATGTGACAGGCGGCTGCCAAGAAAAATTCAGTCTTTAGTAGGGGATATGATCAACCCTTGGTGCGTTGCAGGATTTACAACAACTGTCCATGCTGAAGACGATGTTGTCAAGGATGTGTTGAGGCATCTCAGCCCATTCCTCTTGTAGCGCCAATCACAGCTGCGGAATCGTTGCTTTCGGTGGTGACGTGCTGCCAAGCGTCTTCCGAGAAGGTCCCACACGTGCTCGATTGGATTTAGGTCCGGGGACCTTGAGGACCAATCCATGGGTTGAATATCTTCACTCTCCAACAGCTCTGCGACAGCCACTGTATGATGAGGTGTAGCGCTGTTTTCCATGAAGCAAAACTCAGGACTCACCGCACCTCTAAACAGACGCACGTGAGGCAGGAGAACTTCGGTACAATAGCGGACACCAGTGACTGAACCTACTTGGAAGATGTGGAGGTCAGTACGGCTGCCAAACATGATACCATTCCAATCGAGAACTGCGCCATCTCCAAAGCGGTCCATTTCGATGATGTTGTAGATGTGATTGCGTGTTCCTTGCTCTTTCCAGATGTGTATACGTCCAGAATCGCTCGTCAGACTAAATCGGCCCTCTTCCGTAAAGAGAACTCGACCCCGTTGCTGATGTGTTCAGTTCTTGTGTTCCTGGCACCACAGAAACTGCCGTCTCCGATGAGCAATACAATACAATACAATTATTTATTGCGCACATTTAAATCTTACAGTTATATGAAATTGCAATACACCAGGAGCAATCTGAACACATTGGTTGTAAGGCGTTTCCCCCTATCAGATGTAAGAAAAAGAATAAAACATATGGCATATATGAAAGCTAGTAAGATGGTTATAAAAGAAGCACCACTGTTAGCAGCATGCTTGGAACTACAATTTAATGATAGGGTTGAAATTCGTTATGGAGATCAGGATGATTTACAATGTAATTTCGCAGAGACAAGGAAAACTTTTTGATATTTTCCAGGGATCTGATGCTCTCTGGGAGAGTATTCCATAGGATAATGGCTTTTTACAGTATGTTATTTAAACCATAATTAAGTCTAACACACGGCTGACATAATTTGTTGTTAGCAACAGATCTGGTGAAGATAGAATAATCGAGATATTTTATGTCAGATTGAAAAATAGGCAGTTTAAGATGCATTATTTTAAAAAACATGATACCTAGTTTCAAGGTAAAAATGTCATGAATTTTTAGAATATTTAATTTTAGAAATAATGGTTTTGAATGAGACATGTAATTTGTGTTCAGCATATAGCGAACATATTTCTTCTGTAATTTGAGCAAGCATAACTTATTGTTTGCACTTAGATTTGAATACCAAGATTCCAGACAATAGGAGAGATGGGTATAAATAAAAGCATAGTAAAATGTTTTTAGGACATTGATAGGGAAGAGTTGCTTAATTTTACCAAGCAGGCCAACCTGTAAGGAAACTTTTTTAAAACAAACTGAACATGCGTATTCCAGTTAAAGAATTCATCAAACCAAACACCAAGATACTGAACTTTGTCCACAATTTTAAGGGGAAGGTCATTAATCCTGACTGGAAATTTATTTATATCCTCTCTTTTATGAACGTTTCAGAAATATACGGCGTTGGTTTTTAGAATATTAAGTGATAATTTGTTAGAGCATAACCAATGAGATAAATTTGATAGATCATTATTGATCATTATCTGTAACTTATGCAAATCATGACATTTTTGAAAAATGACAGTGTCATCAGCGTATAGCAAAGCATGAGTTGATTGCAGGCACAGAGGAAGGTCATTAATATATAACAGGAACAGTAACGGTCCCAATACCGAACCTTGAGGCACTCCGCATGAAATATTAAGTAGATCGGAGTTTATTTTATTTACAGTGACATACTGTTTGCGATGAGAGAGGTAACTCATTAAGAGGGAAAGAATTTTGCCACGAAAACCGTATTTGGGTAATTTATTTAACAGAATGTCGTGATTTACCGTGTCGAAAGCTTTTTGGAAATCAATAAAAATACAAATAGTATAAAAACTGTCATCTAGTGCTTCGGAAATGAAGTTTGACAACTTAGCAATAGCCATTTCAGTAGATATGTTTCTTTGGAAACCGAACTGTTCCAAAGTGAGCATACCATGGGTGTGTAAAAAATCAACCATTCTGCTGTGAATAGACCTTTCGAAAATATTACTCAAAACGGGTAACAAAGATATCGGTCTGTAATTACAGGTAGATTCCCTATCTCCTTTTTTAAAAATAGGAATAACCTTAGCGATCTTCAGACTGTCAGGAAACTGACCTGAATAAAAACTCAGATTAATAATATGTGTTATAAGTGGTACTAAAATAGAGATCGAGTCTTTTATGACTCTGCTATTAATATTGTCTGAACCAGCACTTCTTTTTAGGGACAATGAAGTGATAATATTATAGGTTTCAGTATCATCCAAAGGGCGTAGAAACATTGAAAAAGGAACTTCCTTAATTTTGGATAAAGAAGCATAACCTTTAGTCTTTTTGTGGGCAAGTTTTGCTGAGATGCTAAATCATGACCTATGTTAATGAAGTAATTGTTGAATTCATCAGCGACTGGTTTTGAATCAACATTAAAATTACCAGAATTTCATTTTAACGTCAGCAGAGTTTCAGTAGCACAGGATCGTTTGTTAATTGCTGATTTGATTATTTTCCATTTTTGATATGAGTTATTTCCTGCATCTGAAATAGCGAGGTTGTAATGAGCAACTTTCGCATGCTGAATAACATTTCTTAGGGCATAATTATACTTTTTATACTTATCACGTAAGTGACTGTTATAAGGATTCTTTCTACATTTTTTACGAAGCTTATCCTTTTTTCTTTGATTGATCTAATGATTCATTGGTCATCCAAGGTTGGATCTTAATGTCATATTTAGTGTTAACTACCTTGTGAACTGTTGTGATCTCAAGGAAATCATTCAAAATGCCTTGCAAAATTTCGGTAGCTATAGTTGGACAAGTTGTATTGAAGATACCCGACTTGTCCCAGTCAAAATTTGAGACTAGGTCAGCTAACGTGGTGTAGTCACAATAGGAGATTGTTTTGTGGTTAATTGAGTAATGGTAATTTGTAAAAACTGGAACATGAATGAAGACAGGGTTGTGATCACTAATACTAAAATCAATCACTCCGGACTTTAAAGCAGTATTAAGTAAGTTAGTACCAATATGGTCTAGAATATTGGCACCACGAGTTGGTAAAAAAGCACATCTGAAAAAAATTGCCTGATAGCATATTAAGATAGATTTCACTTAGAGATAGGTTGTTAATGTTAATATTAATATCTCCAAGAAAAATGCAATTTTTATTTTCGTTATTTATTTTGTTTAAGATATTGTCAAAAAATTCACAAAAGGTTTTTCGATCACTACTTGGCGATCTGTAGATAACGCCAATAGTTAGGTTTTTGGACTTGGGACTTTTGATTTCAATCCAAAGCATTTCACAGGAATCAAGTACAAGGGACATATTATTCAAGTCATCACGAATAAAGTAGGTGATGTGAGACTTCAGGTATAGGCCTACTCCACCAGAACCCCTTATATTCAGTAATGGATTATTCCGATTTCTAACTTTGCATTCAAAATTATAGTTACTGAGATTAAAAAACTCCTTTTGTTTCTCATCATTTAAATGAGTTTCGCTAAGCAGGCGTTAATAACACACAACGTACTGGTTGTCGTGCAAATAGACCATCTTTGTGCAGCCGCCTGGCCACGGTAAAACGAAATAACGGACGTCCAGTTGTCTGTTGCTTGCGCCTTGCGATTTTCCCCGCTGTCTGCCGTCTCTCTCTTCTCGCCTGTAGGACAATACACCGGTCGTCCGCCGCTGTGGTTGGTCGTGGACGACCACCGTTATACTCTGGGACAGCTGCTCATGTCGTTTGAAATGCTCTCCAAGCTCGTGAAACGATGCTGTGAGTGATCCCGAACACCTCGGCCACACTAGTCACACTTCGAACTTCTTCCAACTTCCCAATGACGCGACCTCGGGTAATGTCATCCAGATGTCGTCTACTGAATTGTCTGTTGGCCATATCACACGGTGGCAGCAAGTCGACGTCGTTCATACCGATGTTCACCGTGCAATAGCTTTCACTGAATTGCTGAGCGTACACCGCCTTTGTGCTTGATACCCTTCCGACACTTCACCCACCCCCTAGGCCATGCTGCATATATACGCGCAAGCCCTAACATACCGGACCCTAGTCTATCTCCTGAGTGGTTTTTCGCTCCGTTCTGTAAATACACTTACCTACATTTACACTGAAGTGCCAGAAAAACTGGTGCAGACGAGCTTATGCAAAATACATAGCAACGACACCTATGCGCGTACTCGGTTGCGTCCGCAAGTGCGTATTTAAGCGCTAGACATCCTTGTCAGCTGTCAGAGCTGTTTCAGGCATGAGAATGACAAGTAATAACGATTTAAGTGATTTTCAACGGGGTGTTATAGTTGGCGTTTTTGAGATGAGCCATAGTATCTCGAAGGTAGAAACGAATTTCGTATTTTCACGGACGACCATTGCAAAGGTGTACCGTGACTACAAGAATTCCGGCAAAACCTCCAACCTACGATACCAGTGTGGCCGTAAAAAGACATTGGGTGGACGTGACCAACGTCGGCTGTCAAGAACGGTTTCACGCAACAAGCATCAGCGTCCGGACTGTACAACGTGCCCTGCACAATATGGGCTTTCGGAGCCGACGCCCAACTCGAGTCCCCTTGATGGGTGCACGACACAGAGCTATGCGCCTCGCTTGGGCACGGCAGCACCGTCAATGGACACTTGATAACTGGAAGCACGTAGCCTTCTCTGACAAGTCGTGTTTACAACTGTATCGGGCAGATGGAAGGATTCGTGTGCGGTGTAACCCCATGAAGCCATTGATCCCGCCGGTCAACATGGAATTGTGCCGGCCAGTATGGAGTGTGTTTAGCTGGACTTCACTGGGGCCATTGGTACGTCTACAAACGTCTGTGACCTGCCAACGCTATGTGCGCATCCTTTCGGACGAGGTAGATCCGATCATATCCTGTATTCAGACTGATGGGTTGGGCCTGTTCGAACAAGACAATGCATCTCCACACAAGTGTCGGGACGCCACATTATGGTTAGAGGAGCACTCATGGGTTTTGCCATTCCCACCCAATACCGCAGATCTGAACGTGATAGAACACATTTTTGATGCCATGCAACGCGCTATCGAACACAGGAATCCGAGACCTCGGAATACACCCGAATTGTGTAAGGCTCTGCAGGAAGTACGGTGTGCATTGCCAACAGCGTATTTCCAGAAGCCATTGGAGTCCACGCCCCTTCGTATTTCTACAGTCCTGCTCTCCCGTGGGGGACTTACCATGTATTAGACTGGTGTACCAGTTTTTCTGGCACATCAGTGTACAAGTGTAAAAAAAATTCAAAGTTGATATGCTAGTTTAATTTATTTAAAAATATAATTTTCTAAAGCAGAATGTGTATGAGTTCAAAAATTCCTAGATGGCGGTTTGCTATTAATATTTTACCGGAAAACTTTCTGTGAGGATATATGCGACTTCGTAGTGCATAGCTCAGTAAAATGTTATGCTATTCAAAGATTTGTGTTTATTTCTGTATATAACAGCAAAATAATTCAAAAGGAAATTACATGGTTGTTTCTTTAATGCTAACTTGCGTAGAATTTAGTAGCTTCGATTAACCGTAAATGTACATGACTGCGAAACGGCGAACGAGGTATGCCAGATATCTCAGGTCTTTGGATGTGCTCTGGCAGATTTGAACACCTAGTTTTTTGGTTCCGTACGACCTACAGCATGGTGCCCGGCGTGACATCTACAGACCCGTATTTGGCCTTCAAGGACAAGCACATCCCACGAACTTGATTGGCGATTGTAATAATTTATATACTTCACCTTCCTGCACTCACGTACGATTGAAATTCCAACAAGTTTAGTAAAACACACCGACTTAACGGGAAGAGGGGCATTTTAATATTTTATTTTTTTTTTCATCAACAATGCACGTAACCTAACTGAGATCAGTATACAGTGAAAGTGATGCTGTGACTCACGCTACATCGAATTTTCCATGCAACATGAGGCACATCATCACTTGGAATAGAACACTTGACATGAGACTTTTACGCAACAAACCTAAAACGGGAAAGGTCCAGTTTTAGAGTCAAAGTTTCTATTTGGTTTCTCTAAAAACAGAGCTGCGGTAGACTGCTCGATAGACGGGTGTATACTATTAAATATTGAGGGTGGATGAGATGAGTGGCACAGGAGTCCCCATCTTGTTTTTATTTTTTGTACTTTTCGTTACTTGACATCAGCAACATGCGGAATTTATCTTATCCTCTGCCACCCACAAAAACAAAATTTTGAATTCAGGGCATTAGGTTATAAACTGAGTGGCCATTTTATTATGACAAACCCCTCAGTAATTTGTTGACTCACCTTTTGCCTTTAATAATGCGTCGATTCTTCGTGGCATGGACTCCACGAGATGTTGACAGCTGAATTGTGGAACCTGAGACCATGCTTGATGAGTAGCACTTTCCAGGATTGTGAGATTGCAGGGTTGTAGATCCAGCTGTCTGGTGGCTCGTTCAACTTCATCCCACAAATTCTCAATGGGGTTGAGATCTGGGGATTGTGGGACCACCTAAGGAAAGTAAACTCACCGGCATGTTACTGAAACCAATCATGTACAATACGAGCACTATAGCAGGACGCATTATCCTGTTGAAAGTAGCCATCACCATTGGGATAACCATCTACATGACAGGATGCACTTAGTCTGCAACGATGTTTAGATATGATGTGCCAGTCAGACGTTGATCAACACGAATTAAAGGGCCTACAGCATGCCAGGACAACATTTCCCAAACCATAACGTTGTCTCCACCAGCTTGAAGGGTTGTAGCAATGCATTTGGGGTCCATGCTCTCGTGCTGTTTTCGCCAAATTCTCACTCGGCCATCGGCATGGTGCAACTGAAAACGTGATTCATCGGACCACATAATTTGTTTCCAAATATCGACTGTCCAATTCTTGTGCTCCTGTGCAAACTGGAGATGTTTTCCCTTGTTAACTGCAGACAGCAAATGTGTTCGAAAAGGCCTCCGGCTGCCAATGTACGTCGAACAGTGCATGCACAGATCATCTGAGGGGATCCTTGATTAAGATGGTGTATAATTTGCTGCACTGTTGCACTTCTGTTGCTTGTTACCAGTCTGGAACCTCTCCGTTCCACACGAGCAGTCACTAGTCGATGACGACTACACGTTGCACGTAGCGACTAATTTTTTTGGCTGACAGTCCAGTGTTTAAACACTTCAACAACAGCTGCTCTAGAATATTTCACGAATGCGGCGGTTTCGGTGATACTCGCTCCATGGCTCCGAGCTCCTACAATCATCCCGCGTTAAAAGTCCGTCAAATCGCAATTTTTACCCATCTCTTCACCCAAAAATCATTGCTACTACTGTCGCAAACACTAAGATTTCCCTTTTCACACTAGCCTCGCCCTCTGGCGGCAACAACGAATAATCATAGCTCATTTGCTTAAAACTGTCAGGTGGTCATAATAAAGTGGCCACTCAGTGTATACTGAGTTACCTTTGTGTTATCAACATCCCCGTTTTACGTATTCGAAGCGATCGCGAAGTAGCTTTCACCGTGGTACGGACGGCAGCTGCCAAAATTTTGGCATCATCCGCATTTGTTGTCTCCTCCCATCTGTGTATGGACTAGATTAACCATTTACTGACATCCAGCAAAAGGGCTGACTGTGGTCAGCCATGCGCGGTTGATGCTAGAGTTGAGCGTAGGGTGTCACGACTGGTAGCTCAGCAACGACGTGAAACAATTACCTATAATACTCACCAGTACGTCGGTCATAAACCAACAAAAGAATCGTTTCTAGGAAGGAAAATGACATTCGCATCTATTCGTTTATTTTGCCTACAACTCACCACGTATCAAATGTTTGAAGCTTGAGTATTATTCAATTTGCAGTTTGCTCTCTCCATCCTTAAAAAGCCATCTGGTTGATGTTCGGAAGCTTGGAAAGTTTTATTTCTAATTTCACGTCAAGTTTTGATTAGTAATAGAGCTATTTCAAAAACAGTTGGTGTACAATTTTTCTTAATAAATTAATTAATATGCAGTATGAATCTATCCTGAAAATATCATACTAAGATAATTCACAATTTAGTGAAAACTGCCGTAACCATTTACAATGCGGAAGTACATTTTACCTTATTGGTGAACCTAACTCTCATGATGCGCAGTACGAAAGCAATGACATTAAATCCAAAAATTCCAATACGTCTAGAAACAAATGAACTTGTTAACATATGTGCACGAGTTGGGGGTGGCGCATAAACTATTGCATGACTCTCAGCTCGTATAAAACTCTGCGCTAAGCAGAAGACAGCTGCAGATGATAGCTGTAAGAACATGACAGCTACAGATGACAGCAGTAGGCAGGAGGCCAAACCTGGCTTCATAGAATTCAAAACAGCCAGTTTCTTGTTTTTGCGATAAAACAGCCATTGTGAGCAACTCAGTGGTCTACAGGAAGTGACAGGCAGATCCCTACTTTAGGGCCTTCAGATCCAGGAAGAGGAGTGAGCTAGTGTGGTTAAACAATAACAATGCCTCTCCTATGTGAGCTAGTGTGGTAAAACAATAACAATGCCTCTCCTATGTGAGCTAGCGTGTAACACAATATCAATGTATTTTCCTATCGAGTATGAATGATCACAAACTAGAGCACTGATGAGCCCCTACATGATCCACTAAGCCATCGGGGCGATTTCCCGTGTTCTAGCGACAGGGAGAAAATTTGTGCGTCTGAAATGGTAAATGATGTCTAGTGGATGATTTCAAAAAGAGCGAGTTGTCAGAGCTTACTGTTACACATGT
The DNA here is from genome assembly GCA_039090855.1 of Macrothele yani. Taxonomy (NCBI): domain Eukaryota; kingdom Metazoa; phylum Arthropoda; class Arachnida; order Araneae; family Macrothelidae; genus Macrothele; species Macrothele yani. The sequence continues at coordinate 38,785,041 of CM077018.1, forward strand.
CGTCCGAAAGTTTAAGTCAGGGCACAGAATAGTGTTCGCATTGGAACAGCGTTCAGTAGTGCATTTCAAAATAAAAAAGCCCCGAAATCGCTGAATATTTTATAAGATACGAAAGAGCATGGTGCGACATTTATGCTCAATGTTATGGTAATAACTGCTAATTGTTATGAAGAAATAACCTGTATGCTTCAAAGATACCTTAAGTGAATTGCAGGATCAATGGACTGCTTCAGAACAGAACATTTTGTATCATACTGCAAAAGTCTCAGACGTGCCAATAACAAAATTCGATTATAAATAACGTTACTTTAAACGAATTTATGAGTCCCTTGTCTTGTAGAGCATTTTCAAAAATAATTAATAAGAGAATATAAGCAAAACAAAATAACAATATCAAAATTTAGTAAACCTGAGTGCACTCATACAAAATATGCAAATTACATGTGCTGTAACAAATGTTGGTAAGATGTTCAGGTTCTACTCTAGTTAGTACTCATACCACGCACACTTACCCGGCCATTCCATATGGTGGAACAGAAAACGAGATTCACTGGACCAGACAACGTTTTCTAAACATTTAAAGTCCACTTTTGATGCTGGTCTGCCCAATGTAGCATTCTCGACGGTGAACCGAGGCCATATATAAATTGCAAGGCCTTGACATTGGAGAGATGTGTTTCCTCCGTTATTAACATCACTCTCATGTTACACGTCCTCATACGTCGGTGTCGCGTTTCATGTTATACAGCACAGCGCTGGAAACCAATCGGAAGCCTTGTTCTATGCCTGACTTCACTAAAAGGAGGAACACATCTGTCTAATGTCATGGCCTTATGTTTTCTAAAAGGTTTTGGGTCAGCATGGCCACTCAGAACGGCCGGAAGTTTGAGTGCCCATTGACACATTTCACCCGTCATCTGCGTTCAAATTACAGAGGAGCTGTGCTAAAGTATCACTTCTGTTTGTTTATACTCTATGGAATATCATTCGCTCACCTATAGCATTGATGAGCCATGTTCGGATCACAACTCTCTGGTGGTTCGTGCTATTTTCTTCCAGGACAGTATATTAGGTTTTGATTTCTTGAGACATACGTAAGCTGTCTTAATAAAACAAAATCAGAAAATAATAATTTTAGTAAAAGTTCCTGTAGCACTCCAATAACGTCAGGAACAGTTTATTTATAAATTTATTTTTAAAAATGCAGTCTAAGAGGGGATGTTTATTTTGCAAACGATTCGTTTAAAACGATGGATACAGGAAACGGAGACATTGTTGACGAGTCTTTCTTGAAGAGATTCGATACTGCAAACCAGCCAATTCCATGAGTAAATCAGTCAGATATACTTTTTACTAGACATCAACATTTCACCTCTGTGTCTTTGTAAGGTTGATGTTCTATTCAGAAAACCTTACGTTATTCTTGAGTGTACAAATGCAATGAATTCATTCATTTCATTTCATTTATTTCATTTTAGTTGCTACAGACATGATATTACCCAATCATAAATATATAGCACACATTATATTTTTGTACCAACAGGGAATGTGGAGGTAATAGGCCTGATAGGCCTGACGTGCCCTCCTCTCCCAAAGCATCATAATTTTCATGAAAATAAAGAAAAACAAGAAAAAAACATAAACAAGTCAAGTCCACACAATATCAAACACAGCAATGGCGGTACTATAAATTAATAAAGGTGATAATACATTATGAACTTTTGGTCAGTAAGAAATACCTGAGTTTTCGTTTAAATATATTAATATTATTAAGTGATACAATATCAGTAGGAAATGTATTCCATAATGCCGGACCAGTATGATTATTAAATGATCTAAATCGTTCAATTAGTGGAAACATGGGGATTAGTGTTGTTTTTTGTCTCGTGGAGTAATCGTGACCACGAGTACTTATTGAAATTAAATCTTGGTAGTAACCATTTTTTGTTCTCAAACACATCAGTTTACCTATACTATAGTTATGCAATTGTTGAATAGTTAGTATAATAAAATCATTTGGACTGAGTCTAGCCTGAAAGACTGTATTTGAAAATTGAGTATATTGTAATTTAATTTGTAATAGTCTCATGAATCTATTTTGTGACGACTGTAGTTTTTTCATATTATATAAGGTAGTCGATCCCCATACAGATATACAGTAGATCAGATGAGACTGAATTAAAGTATAGTATGATAAAATCATTAGTTTTGGGGTTACATTGGCCACTGCACTACTAATAACCCCTATATTTCTTGAGATCTTATTAGATAAGTAGTCAACATGTGAATTCAATTTTAAATCATGCTGAATAATGATACCAAGATAATTATGATTTTGAACCACTTCTACAGATGATCCGAGTAAATTAATATTCTAAATTAAGGAAATAGGGGTTGACGTACTTGAAAAAATTATTACTTTTGTTTTGTTAATATTAGTAGCCAGATCATTTTTAGTTAACCAATTAATGATAGATACAGAACGGCCTTGTAGTTGTCGCACCAGTGTCTCAACATCATTTCCATGTATTAATATGGTTGCATCATTTGCATATAAAATAATATCTGGATTGGGTAGACAGGTACAGAAGCCATTAATATAAATAATAAATAATAATGGAGCAAGTACCGAGCCCTGAGTGATTCCTGAAATGACTGATTGTAAGTTAGATTTGATATGTTCAATTTCTGTATATTGCTGGCTACCAGTGAGATAGTTTCTGAAGAGATTATGTAATGTACCCCGAATACCAATTGCATACAATTTTGATAATAATAAGCTGTGATTTAAAGTATCAAATGCTTTTGATAAATCAATGAAAAGTCCCAATGTAAATTTATTATTAATAGAATTAGATTGAATTTTATCTTTTAAATGTAAAAGAGCGATTTCTGCTGAGTAATTTGGTAAAAAGCAAAATTTTATATTTTTCAATATAAGCAAATAATCTAACAAATAGTAGTTTTTCAAAAACTTTAGCAAATATGGATAATTTAGCTATAAGTCGATAGTTATTAATATTTGTCAAAGAATCCTTTTTAAAGACAGGAGTAATTTTTGCAACTTTTAACGAATCTGGGAAAATACCTGTAGCTAGAATGGAATTAAAAATGTATAATAGGGGAGTAACAATGAAAAAAGTTATAGTTTTTTAAATTTTGGGAAGAATATCATCTGGACCAGGTCCAGTATTTATGTTAATATTTTGCAGTTGGTAGATTAATTCGGTTCTAGTAATTTCCAACGTATGCATTGAATTTAAGGTACATGAGTTGGAGTAATGAGGCAATTGTTGATCGTTCAGCTTAGGAAGTTGTTGTATTATACGTTGTGGTGATACAATAAAATAATCATTAAATTGATTAGCATTTCAGTTTGATCGGTGATTTTGATGTTACCCCGAGTGAGGTGAATCGAAGTCTTTGGTACATTCCTACGACCTAATAATATGTTTGTGTGCTTCCAGGTTACTTTTGGATTATTTTTAGAAAAAATATGAAAATAATAATCTCTTTTTAATTTTCTAATGTAGGAGTTAAGATTATTTCTAATTTTTTAAAAATATTATAATCAATTTGTGACCTTGATTTTAAGAACTTTGTGAACAGCTAATTTTTTTTTATTTATCTGATTAAGACAGTGCTTTGTTAGCCAAGGTTTCCGCTCTTTCTTGAATTTAGACGTTGTTCTTTTAAATGGAAAAGCCTTATTGTACAATCTCTTCAAAGTTATTTCAAATAAATTATAAGCCACATCAGGATTAGAAATTTACATTATTCCATCCCAGTTCGTATCTTGTACTAGGTTTATGAATAGATTCATATCATTCTCATTAATAATTCGAAAGATAGTATTTGTTGGTCTAGATGCGTGTATATCACTATATGTGTAAATTAAGAAAATTGGCAGATGATCACTAAAATGAAAATTAAGAATACCTGATAAAATAGAGTCCGGTGGTATATTTGTTATACATAGATCCAAAATTGAGGCCGTATTTTGAGTTATTCTTGTAACTGAAAAAATAGTGTTATAGAATCCTGCAGTGGCAATTGCAGAATTAAATTCTCGTGGGTATGAAAGATTCCGTGACAGATCAATATTAAAGTCTCCCAGTAACAATCCTTTTTTTCCTTGTAAAATTTACATAATTAAGTATATCAGTAATTTTTTTAATAATTAAAGAAGGGTTCGCTGTTGGTGGACGATAACAAGCTGAAATTATATTATATTGATCTTCAATTGTAATAATTTCAATATCAGAATTAATAAATGTCAATTATTCAATTTGGGTGTAGTCCAAATTATTTGTTTTAACAAAAATTGCAATTTCTCCTCCTCTAGACTCAGTCCTATTTTTATTAAAAAGTCTGATAGAATGGGATATGTATACAATAGTCTTCAGAAGGAAACCATGTTTCCGAAACGCAAATTATATCTATTTGATAATTTAATAGTTTAACTAATGCCTCCAGATCAGATATTTTATTGACTAATGATCCGGCATTAAGATGAATAACATTTAGAGAATTATTAGGGTTATTAGATAGTGTATCATTAAGATGCTGTACTGAATAATAATTAATAGTCATATATGAATGTACCCCAAGCAGTTTTGTAAGATTAAGTCCCCTCCCTAAGCACTATTTGAGAATCCCACAAAATGGTAGCCACCCCCTGCACCAATTAATAATTAATTGACCTTATCTCCTTATATCTATATATTTTTTTCCCTTTTTTTGTTTTGCCAAAGGAATTAAAAAATAAAAAATTCTAACAGTTAGTTATTGTTGCATAACATATTATCTTTAAAGTACCATGTAAACATCAAGACATTCTCCAATAATATTAATCAGTGACATATAAGAACTCAATAAAAAATTCTAAACATATTAATAACCTCAGTACACTACAAATTCTATATTTCCCTCAATAATCAACAATTCTGTGTTATAATCAATTCATAAACCAAACAATGAAGGGAATGTAATAAAAAAAGGTTAGTAATAGTAAGGGATCATGTACAATTCATTTTTTCAGTTACCATGTCATAATTCCAGTAGCTAAACATATTCAGTGACTGGATAGAAGAATGTCAATGAGCACTCTCAAGACAAGAGAAGTTAAATAAAGATTGTGTTTATTTGAAGAGTCCCTATATGTAATACAAATTCTCCACTTCCTCCCAATGATCAACATATCTGTAAATTAACGAACGAAATATACTAATAATAAATAATAGTAAAAACCAAATACAATTCAAGTTTTTCAGTTCCCATACCAAAATTCCAACAGATATTCCCACATAACAGGAGAGGAACATGTCACCAGGAACTCCAATGACAGTCAAAACTATATGTATCAGTAACCTCCATACACAGTACAAATTCCCTGATACCTCCCAGTGATCCATAGCCACTATACAGCAGTCAAGTATAATAACTAAGAATGGTAGGTAATCAAAAATATAGTACAAAAATAGCTAACTAAATATAGTTCAAATTTCCAATTACCATACTAAAATTTCAATAATTATAAAAATTTGACAAGTAGGTAAACCCATGAGTTCCCATACCCAAATTCCAGTGATTAAACAAGAGCTAAAGACTGTGATGGAATCTGCCATCAATCAACTCCAATAACATGCAAATATAAGATAGAACTTAGGTTCATGGAAATAACCTCTAAACACCTTAAAATTTCTTCTTTTCTTCCAAATAAAAACAATAATTATTTAAGTATGATGGTAGAATATAATAAACCAAAAAATAATAAGGAAGTGATACTATAAACTAATAGCATCCAAACAAATATAAGTCCGATATCTTTGCCCTCAGATCAAAAATCCAGCAAACATACACAAATAATGGCTAGGTGAAAATAGGACATCAACATTTCCAAAGACCTGCATAAATTGCTGAAATATTAAATAAGTTGATTACATAGTACAAAAGCAGTTCTGTACCATAGTCCAGTGCAGCAAATTAAGAAATGAAAAGAATAAAAATAAAATGAAGTAGAATAATAATAACAAACCATATACAGTTTACATTTGTCAATTCTCATACCAAAAGTCATACACCAGTAGAATCAGTGGAAGTAGATGGTAAACCAAACTCAGTCAGATCATTCATGGAAATTTTTTTTGGTGATGAGTCATTTTTCGTGACATATATATGTCCATTATTAACCCAAACGGATCTCACTAATCCCTGATGTAGCAGTCTTCTTGCATGCCAGAATAATTCCTTATATGCTGGAATAAGATTTCCATTTATAAATACACGAGTTTTGGGCAAAATACTATTAAAATCACAATTGTATATAGTGGATCTCTTCCTATCAAGCTAGCTATCCCTTGAAGTTCTGGACAAAAAACTGAACAAGCACATTAGCATTAGGTTTATTGAAAGAATCTGGTTTTAAGGGATGTATAATGTCAATATCCTGTAAATTGAAATCATGTACATCAAAGGCTTCTGCCAATGTACTCAAATAAGTTCTAAGTTCTTTTTCATCTTGTGTATGAGTCAAATCAAGACCATGAAATTACAGATTTTTTTACGTAAAAATTACGCCAATTCATTAAAGTCATATTGTAATTTATTCAATTCAAGTTGTTTGAACTCCATCTGCTGCAAGAGATTATCTTGTGTAATCCTTAAACCTTCATTTTCTTTCCTAAATGACTCCAATTGTTACAAAACTGAATCATAATTTGTCGACATATGATTTATAGATGCCTTACATTCCTTCAGTTCTTTTTTTCAATTCCAAAATAGGTTACAATTTTATGTTTATGTCATCCAAGGCCTGTCTTAGATCATTTCTAACTTTTAAGTTTGTGGAGTCAATTTTTTCATTGATATCTTGTAGTGATTTAAAAATTAGTTCCATGTCAACTGGATTAGAAAGATTCAAACATGGACTACCCCCCAATTTATTCGATGTATTTTGTTTGCTTCTTGTAGTCATAATGTCACATCCGAAAAAAGTTATATATATATCAGTCAATTATCAACTTGCGGTAGTCACACCAGAGGGCAGCACATTGGCACCTTATTCAAGAATTTGGTATTCTACTATTTCTTCAGGTTCAGTCAAAATAAATAAGGTAAGTATGAACATGTAGCCAAAAAATTATTTCACGTACCACATTCCAAGGCAAAAAATAATCCAGCACTAGCAAGAGTACCTATCTTCTAGACCTATTCGGCAAAAGGATTCCAAAGATTGAAGATTCCACCATGTGAAGCACCACCACATTACAGCCGTAGTTTTGATGTTTAATTCAACCTTTATAATGATGTTATCAACTCAATCTACAAATCAATTTTCTATAAGAGATCCATCAACACATGTTAGTAATATCACTTAGGTCGTATATCCTTTTCATGATATATAATACGGAGTCGGGGAAGCTTCAACCCTTACTGTGCAACATACTTGACTTGGAATTACATGAACGTTTCGAAACAAACTTCTAAGAAAACCAAGGAGCAAATTTTCCGTAAAGATTTAAAATCAAATAAAAAAATCCACTAAAAATATCCACCGTCACGAACGAAAGAATCCGACTCAGAATCGTTCCCCTCGATACAAATCAGTCTGTAACCCGGAAGAATCACTGACCAAAAATGAATGAAAGGATCCGACTCAGAATCGATTTTCTGCACAAAAATGGTTCTCCAAGCCGGAAAAATCACTGACCGAAAGGAAGGAATCTTTTCAGTGAATGAAGTCGAAGGAATCGGTTATTTCAGAAGAATGGATTTTACCGTCTTTAAATCAAAATTTATCAACAAAAAAAAACACTAAAAATATTTGGTGTGGGGGATTTAACACATATCACAATAATGGGGCAGTTTAAGCTGCTTTTGACTCAGTTATAAAAGCGTTAAAAAGAACACTTTTTTTTACTGAATTATTTTAACCCTCAAAAACTAAGATCTGTGATACTTAAAACAATTTTTTTTTTTTGATGAATTGAAGATTCCACCATGTGAAGCTTGGCAATTACTAGATAGCTTGGCAATACGTTTATTTAATGTTACCTTCCACCTAGTATTGGTTAAAGGTGTTAAACATCAATTGACTGTAGATGGTCACAAATTTGTAAAAATATTTTTATTTCAAATATTAAATATTACAGAGAAATTACTGAAAGCAGAGAGGAATTTTTGATTAATGCTAGTTGAAATTATTGAATGCTTGAAATACTATATACAGTAAACATTAGTTTATTAAGGTAACCTGCATGCTAATGTTATGGACAGAAATAAGCTTTTAAGGCAGCCTTGATTCGATGTGGCATGGTTCTGGGAAATTCTTATACTTGCCTACAGGCAGTTTCAGCCAAACGGAAATTATGACGCCCATGAATTGCCGAGTGTTGCTGGAGGAGGGTTTCCATTAATAACAGCTCTGTGAGTTTCGAAACACAAGTGTTCAGTTGGGTTAGGATCTGGAAACTGCAGAGGCAACTTTAAAATTTGAAGTCGCTCTCGCTTTCTAGAGACTACAGATTTCAGATTTGGGGCATTATTCCAGACGACATAGCCTTCTATTTTAGAAAACACTACCTGCATGTGAGGTGGTTACCAGGACGTAATGATGTAAAGATACCTCGATACATTGAAATCCTGTTTATTTGTAGCGGAGCTTCCGCTGGGAAGTCCTCAACCATTCCCACTACAGACCCGACCTGTCGCCCTATGACTACCACATCTTCTGGCCCCCGCAAGAAGCTCTGAAAGGCCGCGGGTTTGCTAAAGACGCAGGGTATCCACAATCCCGCGCCGAGATTGGACATTTTCTAGAACTGATAAGACGCCTATTGTTCTAGCGGGTATGTAGCCCATATATAACTCTTACTTTCTGAATGTTCACATATTCCAACATATAAAATCTTACATTAAAAAACCGACGATCTCAAAGCTCGTTATATTTGAGCGACCCTTAGAACTAGTATCTTGGTCGAGCATACTGAGACGTCTTTATGTGTAGCACTGACTGTGTTGATTTCTGGTTTGATATCTCTTTTTGGGACTCATGGATCTGTTGTTTAAAGAGAAAAGGGTACAATGGAACATATATTGAAAATGGGCTCCTCTGGTGCCTCAAACGTTCCCGTATCCCCCCAACCCCCGCCGAAGACGGAAATGTGGCACTGCAATTAATACACACTAACAGCGGTTAAACTCTTCCAGCCATTTAGCAGTTGGAACGGCCTTGCGGGTATGTCTCTGGGATACACAAATACCTACTCCCTCTCATTCACACTTACAAATATTCCACATAGCAAGAGGGAAGAATTCTCAACGGGTATTCCCTCACAATTCTGAAAGCTTCTCATTTACTTTTTGAAGCACCGACAATCTTGACACCTGAAAATACACAAAGCTTTCAAGTGCGTTAAAAATACTTAAAGGCAGAAGAGAGATATTACTTTTCCCTAGTCCAAGACCAAAAATCCCATCCAGGACTACCGGCAGCAACGCACCATTATTTTCAGTAATTATAATGGTAATAAAGCTTAAAACAAATAAAATTTAAACACCTTGAAATTCCTAATCATGTGAAACAAGGCTGTTACAACGACATTTGAATTAACATGAACCTAAGAATAAGTAACACCTTCACTAACAGAAAAAGCACTATAATTAATTTAGGATTAATTTTTAGGAATACATTATTACTCTGTTTTGAGCATCTGATAGTTATTTAAAATATTTTTCACATTTGGAAATATTCTAGTTGGATAATGCTTTCCTATGCATTCCTTTTCTAGCGATGATTCACTTTTCTCGCACATTTCGGGTCGTCGTTGACGCTATTGTCCTATTGTCCGTTGTATGTGCAGTTACCTTTCACATCCAACCCTCTGCTTACTTTGGGTAGATTCAGTAGATCTTTAATTTAGGATTGAACAACATCAATTATTTACCATTAATTATGCTCTAAATTTGTCGCACAGTCTTTGGGCATCCTCAGTAGCGTGACGATTTTTTCATCGATGTTTGTGGCTTATCTCTTGTCAATGGAGTCCGATACCCCACGTTGCAATTCGCTGTATTATATACTTTTCTTAATTAAACCTAGCTGGCGCCATCTATGTTTCACTAATTCTACCTCAACCCCCCCCCCCCCCTCCCCTCTTCAAATGGTCGTTGATGACGTCTTTTCGTATTCTTCTTTTCATTTCCTATCACTGTTCCCTTGCCTTTTTTTGTCGGTTTTTCTTTTGTTGTTCTAGAAACGGAATGCCTAGGTAAGCATTATCCAACTAGAATATTTCCAAGATTTTGAAATAAGGCACGTAAAAATGAATAGTAGCCTTTTCCGATCGATTTCTAAGTCGGAATATGAACTGCTAATATGAATTAATTTTTCACACGCACAAAACAAACATACAGGAATAAGAAGCATCAAGAAAGGAGTATAGGTTGCAAATAGGAATACACTAAATCTAATCATATATTTCTTAATTATAAATTCTTGTGAAAAAATTTAATTAATATTTCATAATACTTAAAGTTTAGATATTTATAATAATTTAATCTGAAATATAATTATATTTTGAAACTCACGGATATTTTCTCGACGCACACACAAAATAAAAGGAAGAAGATACAACATCAAGAAGGTATTACGAAACAAGAAATTTATAAATGTCCCTAAACTATCCCTTTGAAATGGGAAAATTACAAAAACTAATAACAATAACTGCTTAATTACTCAAATTATATTTAGGAAAAAAATCTATAAATAAAGCTAAACCACATTTCAGATACTAAGAACCTGAATAATAATAGAGTGGTATATAGAAATGTGCAATAATTAAATTAACTTGATTCATAAGAACAGCACCCAAATGATTCATGTGAAGTGCAACAAACAAAAAAAAGCAAACACTCTCTCGCCTATGATACAGAGAGGCCAGAAATGTTAATACATTATCGACGAGAAAAAACTAAATTAATGAATTTAGGAAGCTACCAATGGCTGATAAACTACACTTAATTATGTTTGCAAAAACCCTGTGCAGGATGTAAACTAAGTTTGTACACATCAAGAAATGTGCAGAAAGCAAATTCAGCTCATTCATAAGTACAACAGTCAAAAGTAAAAAAAAATGGTAAAACAAAACAAACTCTGTCTGCTAAATTCTTAAAAGGAATGAAAAATAAATTAATAAAACATCATTACAAATAATAAAATAATAGTAAATAAAATAATAGTAAATAAGTAAATGTAAAAAAAAAACTGAAAAATAACTCAGATTATTCCTAAAAAAAGTGCTTTTTTACTTTCCGGGTAAGACGAGAATTAGTTTAATAGATTTGTTTTTTAATAAATTATTGATTTAAAATTCGCTGGTTATAGTTAATGCAGATAAAGAATTGTATAGACAGGCGCTTTTTCTAGCATGAAACGAAATGTATGACCAAGCTAACACGATAAAATGAAAACTTTAATATACACTGTTGGCCACCAAAAATGCAGCACCAAGAAGGACACGAGATAGCAAAGCCAGATTTACTGGACACATAACAACAGATACAAAAAGATGAAACGATTGAGCTTACATGCTTCATGCGGACTTGCGGAACACGCAGACATCAATAGGTCGTGTGGCCCCCATGGTTGGCAATAAAGGCCGCTACACGCTGCGGCATCGAACGAAAAATTCTTTGGATGTGGGCTTCGGGTATGTCGGTCCAGGCTGCTTCCAAGCGTTGCAACAGTTCATCAGGCGCAGCCGCGGGGGTGCTTGCCGGGCCATTCGGTTGCCGATCAGCGACCAGACATGTTCGATGGGCGACAGGTCGGGAGAATAGGCGTGGGCCACGGCAGCAGTGACACCTGGTGGGCCGTGAAGAATTGTTGCATGATGTGCGCCACGTGCGGGCGCGAATTGTTCTGTTGAAACGTGGCAGCTGGCAGATCCTGCAGGTAATGGAGGACTACAGGCTCCTGAAAACGTCGGAGATGTAGCGGTGGTTGTCGAGTGTAACGGCGATGCGTACCAGAGGGGTGCAGGTGTCCATCCAGTTGACCCCCAAACCATAACGCCAGGCGACGGATCGGTATGGCGATGCATAATGCAGGCGTTAAGCATACACTCGCAGCGGTGCCGCCTCGGCACGCGGATCCGACCATCGTGGTGTTGCAGGCAGAAGCGGGATTTGTTGGAGAAGACAATGCTCCGACATTCCGCATGTCAGGTGTGGCATTCAACGGCCCACTCGCCGCAGCACTCCATGCGGTGGTCCAACGTCAACGCAGAATCGGAGCAATGGGTGCCAGCGACAAGTCTCCGCTCCTGCAGACGGCGTCGAATGGTACGTGCTGACACAGGTTGTTGCGCAACACACCCTAATTCCTGCGCTAATGCCTGTGATGTGGCGGTGCGAGCCGTCACTGCCCGCCGAACAACATGCCGGTCCTTCCTTTCGGTGATGTGCCGCGATTACGGCAATCGCTCACGCCGGTCCGTCCGTCCTTCCTGCACCCACCGAACCATACTCGCCTCCCTGTGGCTGTGGGACGTCATCTCACACGGGCGCCGATGTCTCGGTATCGATAAACTGCTGTAGTAATAAACCACTATTCGTCCTCTGTCCAACTTAAACGGGCGCTGGAATGACCGTCGTATTCTGCGACGAGGCATCAGGGAAGCTTTCCACGCACAGGTCCGGCAGCACAACACACTTCGACCACGACACCTCGCCTTCTGTGCACCCTTCAGAGAAAGCTTCTTGGTGGCGTGCCTGGCGCATAAGGGATTTGCGTATGCTCTGCAATGCTAATCGTGTGCATATCCTCTTGCGGGAAGTACGCATACTGCGAATTTGAGGTCAATCGGATGCTTCCTTCTTGGTGTTGCAGTTTGGGTGGCTAGCAGTGCAGGCAGGTAATAGCATGACAAAACTTGTTTTGGTGTACTACATATCTACTCCTGCAACCGCACGAAGCTGCAAGAAACACGGGCACAGCATATAAGCAATAACCACTAACACCGACACAAGAATCCCCCAGCGTAAGACAAAAATCATACAACACTCCCCTCCCGCACATTCATAATAAAAACGCAAAAACTCCAAAACACACCAAGCACTTAAAGAGAACCAGAACAGAAACACACCTCCAAATCAACTAAAAAACGAACAACCACAAAGCAATCCCAAGATTAATGAATACGTACGCATCCCCACCCATTCCAACAAAATGAAATACAAAAAGAACTGGGGCCCCGTTGTAATGTATTACAGTTTCGCATTGTTATGTATTGCTGTTAATTTTATGTGTCTTGTTAGCTATAGAATTACTATTGAAAGTATAAATACTACATCTATATATTACTGCACATTATGCAACAAAAGAAAAAAAAGAAATAAAGTAAACAATAATAACAAAAATGTAAATGTACATACACATACTCGTATATCCGTAGAGGTATATAATTTTTTTCTCTTATATGTAGTGTTGTCCTCCTCTCTGTAAAAGCCAGCAGTAATCACTTACCATTGATGGATCCCACATGCTTTGAAACCTCTACTCGATCGTTCGGATACCTTGGTGCAAATCTTCTGCTTATTCATCGCTGGATGCTCTTAGGCCGTAAGCATGGAACCCAGAGACAAATGGAGGAAAGGTATTTTAAGGTCATCCGCCACCTAAGGGTTTTGTTGTTCTTGATGAGGTTGTGTATCAGGTGTTTCTTTGTTGGCCTCTTTATTGTTACCCAGAAAACCCTTGACCACAATTGTGAAATATTGTTATTCGGCGAGATCCGTGCTGTTTAGCTAAAATCAGAATCACGCCAATTTCAGTAGCTGAGGACCAACGAAGATGCCTTCTTTTCAGTTTTGCATCACTTAATTATGTAATGTAATGGCGATACAAACCTGGGCCAGATTTGTCCATAGCCTTTACAAAGTTCTTTATCAGCCCCAGTTTGATGTGATGTGGTGGAAGCAGAATATCAGAGGGATTGACTAGGTGCTTATGACGAACGTTACTCTCTCCAGGAACGAAAACATCTTGTTTAGGCCAGTTTGTCCGTTCGTAGTGCTTTCTTCTGCAAGCCTGTAGAGTCCGACATAAAAAAGAAATACAGATTTTAAACAAGGAAGCCTCTTTGAAGTTCCGTTAGCAAGAGAGATATCGCCTTCAGATTACCGCTCTAAGTGTTTAGGACTAAAGTGGTCATATTTTATTACAGTGAGAATTTTGTCCATGCTTTCATACGTCTCATTCATTTCTACAGCATTTGGTACACGAATTGAAGGTTTCTGGTTTCCGATGGACAAAAGGACAGCTTTTAAACTAACCTTGTATTAAGTGGATAAATAGACGACATTCCGCAGGATCGTGATATATTCTTAATACTGTCATTAGCTCCGGAATATCCGAGCAAAAGCAGATACCATCCTGCACTTCATAGAATGAACACATACCTACATTTCTATTTTTGAACACAGACACACGTGTACCCTTGGCTAGCAGGTTCCACTCTCGTAGTCGCGAACCTAAAAGTTCAGCTTGCTGTTTGGAAAGATATAGGTCTCCAACAAGATCATACATTTCATTTGTCTCAATAAGTGGAGATCGTCTTAGTGTTTAGGACGGTATGTAGGATCCGGATCTTCATGTACGTCCATATCTTAATTGAATGAATATTCACGGTTCAATGGAGGTTTTTGTATAGGAAGATATTCCCCATACGGAACAGGCCTTAAAGGCTGATGGCAAATTTGGATACTGTATTTTACTTTTATTCTTCTGTGAAAATCCACTCACTTTGGTTAAAGCAAAATAACAATCTTCCACGTGATATATTGACTCACGTCAAATCATTGGACCTGGGAGAGACATGGATTTGAACTTGCCTTTCAACCATTCACTCAGGCCAACAAAGCAGGAAAGAAGCTGAGATGTGAAGCCAACGATTTATTTTGTCTGCAACATGACATCCAAAGTCACAGTCTTTGTCAATGGACAACTCTGCGATTTTATAACATACTGTCCTCACACATAACACAACTTATCCGGAGCATTAATACATCCGCGACGATCCCTTTTCTTTATTACGCCAACGTTTGCTCCTAAACATGCAGCACGTGTTACTCCTACAGTGTATAAAAAAGCAATCGCGGTTCGGTTGCGAATACATATACTCTACCTATGAAAAAATCAGTGTTGCCGCACATAACATGTCTGGTGGCGAAATATGACAATAAAAAACCTAGTGTCCTTTTAGATGGCTACAAGCAGTAATGTGGGACAGTTATGCATATGTAATTCCCCATAACAACAAAAGAGACGTGGTGGACAGTTTTTAAGGTCAGATCTGACATCAGAACCCAAAAAAGTCGTTAAAAACAGCTACATTTTTTCATTATGTAAATACCGTGTAGACCAGTGTTATTGGTTGGGCCATGGGCCACTGAGCTACTGGATAGTACCAGCTGGCATTGTGGGCAGGCGATGTTCTTCGTACTTTAAATATGACATATTTTCCCTGTATCTGTTTAACCGCGAAAGATTATGGTGGTATACCTTTGACAGAATTAGGACTTTCTTGACACACTACTGTATATTTTACGACATTTACTAGAACCTGTTTCCAAAGGAGACCTCTGTAGAACAGCTTGGCTATTCATCTAACGGGGATTTGGCCTTTGAAATGCGATTCCTTAGATACCAGAGATTTGTCCACCACCAAGAATAACAAAGGGGGCAGATATTGCTTAAATTGTATGAATATCTTGCTTCTTCCCAGGAGGGTAATGAAAAAAAGAAAAATTACCCAGTCATGCCTATGGGTGTGTCCGAGGCGAACAAAATCTACTGCCTTGATCACACGGATTTCATGCTCTGACGGAGGAAGGTATGTGCAAAACGAAAGGTGCGAAAGAATAGATTAATTATTTAAATTTAAAAAAATGAAAAAGTCACTTACGGCATTCCCTTTTAACAATGAAGTAGTAAACCAATGTGGCCCGAAATACGAAGTACTTCAGCGTCAAACTGGAACAATCCAAATCACAATAAAGTATTTTTACTATTAAGCTCCAAAGTAGCATTGTTTTTGGTGTTGACCTTTTGTCAACGCCGGCGACTATTATTTTATATTGTATGTATTTCATATGTGACTGAACACCCATAGAACCCAACATAAAAAAAAGCTAGTGGGGCGTAAACACATACTGTCGCACTGGTTGTGACAAGCGCTAAACCTGACCAATTGCCAAACAGTTTTTAATCAAATCAAGTGTACTTTCCTGTAATGTTGGGAAGCGATTCTCAACATCATACTACAAGCCATAATATTCCGTACATTACTCCGCATTTTTTTATTTGTTTGTGTCCCACTTAGCGCTAGAACTTTTCCCTTCGCTTACTAACACTGCATGTTAGA